>JAVSCE010012807.1:600000-1184203 GCA_032199065.1 Smutsia gigantea
AACCCATTTCTCATATTACCTACACACAGAAAAACAAAATTTGATATCCTCGGGTTTATTTGCTGAGGGAACTTCCCATAAAAGCGAGTGAGCGTGCACTGGGAAACGTGTCTGGTTAACTCCTTATGGATAAACGTTAGGCACAATAATCCCTCCGCCCCCACCCCCCTCCCCGACTCTTGCCCCCAGCACCCACCCCACCTCCTGACTTCCCGCCTCTCCAGGGCTGGTGACCTAATAGCATTTTTCTTCATGCATATTTTGGCGTCGCCCCATGGCCTGGCGGCCTTCTCCTGTCTGAGTCTTTTGAAATTCCTGCATGTTCGCCCCAGATTAAGCCGAGTGTGTCTCAGGATGTGTGTTCCGTTTTGTTCTTTCCCCTTAACGCTCCCTGTGCAACGTGTCTGGGGGGAGGAGGACAGGACTGGGAGGGAGGGGCAGAGGCGAGGAGCTGTCCGCCTTGCACGTTTCCAATCGCATTACGTGAACAAACAGCGGAGGGGCTGCCGGGCCAGAACGGCTTGTGTAACTTTGTAAACGTGCCAGAAAGTTTAAAATCTCTCCTCCTTGTCTCACTCCAGACACTGCCCGCTCGCCGAGGCCGCCGCGCCGCTCCCCGTCGCCTTCCAGGACTGGAAAAGAGGAGAGAGGAGGGTGCCACGTCCAAGCAGCTGCCTGTACTGGAGGAGGGTCTGCAGCCCAAGCTTAGCACTGCTGGTGGGGACTGAGATACCCGCGCTCCGCCCGCCTCCCTGTTTGAAGATATCTCCCTCCCCTCTGGTCATTTGAGATCCGTTTTCCTTTTTTTCCGAGCTACGTCCTCCCAGAGCGGGCGCAATCCCGCAAAGGGAGCGATGCGCTTCGCCTGGACCACGCTCCTGCTGGGGCCGCTGCAGCTCTGCGCGCTCGTGCGCTGCGCCCCGCCGGCCGCCGGCCAGCAGCAGCCCCCTCGCGAGCCGCCTGCGGCTCCGGGCGCCTGGCGCCAGAAGATCCAATGGGAGAACAACGGGCAGGTGTTCAGCCTGCTGAGCCTGGGCTCGCAGTACCAGCCGCAGCGCCGACGGGACCCGGGCGCCACCGCCCCAGGCGCTGCCAATGCCGCCGCCCCGCAGGCGCGCACGCCGATCCTGCTGCTCCGCAACAACCGAACCGCGGTGGCGGGGGCGCCGGTGGCCGGCTTGTCGGGAGCCGCCACTGGACGTCCCAGGCCCGCTGCCCGCCACTGGTTCCAAGCTGGCTACGCGTCGTCCGGGGCCCGGGACGCTGGGGCCTCGCGCGAGGACAACCAGACGGCGTCCGGGGAGCGCCCGGCGCTCAGTAACCTGCGGCCGCCCAGCCGCGTGGACGGCATGGTGGGCGACGACCCGTACAACCCCTATAAGTACTCCGACGACAACCCCTATTACAACTACTACGACACCTACGAAAGGCCACGGCCTGGGAGCAGGTACCGGCCGGGATACGGCACCGGCTACTTTCAGTATGGTAAGTACTCCCAGGTCGCCGGAAGCACCCGCGCACTCCTCCCCAACTCTGGAGCTCCCCGACGTGGCTGCCTAGGCGCGGCAGGCCTTAGTCCTCAAAGATCAGAGCCCTCCCCCTTCGCCTGCAAAGGCAGCCCTGGAATCTGGTGCAAACCGCGCGCTTCGCCCCTCCTGCTTTCTTTCCACTTTGCTTTGCCGCCCCAGCCGACCCTCGTTTTCTTGCCACGCACAGCCGGTTGGGCGAACGGTGAGGAGGAAGGGACATTGGAGCTACCCGTAGCTGGGACGGGGGCCTCTGGGTTGTCTCACTTCTGTGTCCATTGCCTGCTGACGTTTAGGTCTCCCGGACCTGGTGCCCGACCCCTACTACATTCAGGCTTCCACATACGTGCAAAAAATGTCCATGTACAACTTGAGATGCGCTGCGGAGGAAAACTGCTTGGCCAGGTACCTGCTAGGATCTTCGCGGCCTGGCTCCCCAGTGCAGTTCCGCGGGCTGCTCTGGGGTCTGGTTCTGACCGCTCTTGTTTCGTGCAGACAAGAGTTGTAAAGTGGGATAGGAGCTGGGAAATGCAACATGATCTACTAGGCATGCTGACCTGGATGGAAAGTTAGTTTTGAAGATTTCTGTGGGTTATGCCTTACAAACTGTGGCACAAATCAGGGAGATGGAACAAACCCCAGCCCTGGAGAGTTGGGGTGTCCTGTTCTTCTTCCAAGATCCTTAACCTCTGAAGCCGTTACCAATAACTTTCTGATAAACAACTGTGAATAAAGTGGAAAAACATTGTAATGTAAGAGCTTGTTAATACTCCCCTAAAAGATTGGGAGTTAATTTGCCAGTGTGGCACGCTCATTGGCAAAGGTTGTTTTCTTTCTTCAAAGCCACAGTTCACTTAGCTGTTTGGGTATTACTTCTGCGAGAAGAAGGGCATGAGCTAGAGCTTTGTTTTTGCATTTGTCCTAAAATAAAATCAGAGCAATTTTGGGAATGGAATTCTTGCTGATGGAAAACCAGCAGAGGGAGCAAAAGATGTTTCAGTAGGTCTCATAAGAATTTTTACAGTGTACATAAAATAAGGTCATCAGTAGTATTTGTATATCCACAGGAAATACACCAGAAGGAATTATGTTTGTTTAGTTCTTCTAAACAATTTGTTTATATTTCTTCCACTTTGACCCTTTAGACTAGACAGGCTGAAGGAAGAGCAGAATCCAAGCTCATCATTTCCATTCTTGAGTCTTGCATCACTCACACCCTTGCACTCTTATGATACTAATACACTAATGCCCTTGTTTTGAAGATAGTGAAGTTACAAAATTTAATCTGGGGGTATCCTTTTAGAGTTATTTCCCTACTCTATGTCTTAGTTAACTGTTTAAGAAGTATGTTGTTAAATTCAAAGTTCTTAAGCAAATACGATTTTTTTATTTGAGATAATTTCCATCTCAGTTTCACTCAGTCATATGGCTAGACTGGAATTGATTATAAATACAAAGTTTACTTATTATATGTAAAGTTTTAATGCTAATTTTATTATGGTTTTTAACTGCAGATGTCTATAGCTGTTATTCATTCACCCATTGAACAAATATTCACTGAGCTTTGACTGACCTGTTGGGCACTGTCCTAGAACTGGGGATACAGCAATAAACAAAATAAGCAAAATGTCTCCTGGAACTGATAGTCTAGTTGGGAGCAAGGGGCAGATGGGAAGGTTTTGCTTGTAGTTTTGTTTCTAGTTAACATTTTGTGAAAATAATCATCTTCTTTTTGAAAATCACAGCTCAGCATACAGGGCAAGAGACTATGATCACAGGGTGCTGCTAAGATTCCCTCAAAGAGTGAAAAACCAAGGGACATCAGATTTCTTACCAAGCCGACCAAGATACTCCTGGGAATGGCACAGCTGTCACCAGTAAGTGGATGGGCCTCCTGGGTACTTTTGAGTTGCTTTTTCATTTTTCTGGTGGCTCTGTATGGGACAAATGCAAGTCTTATTTCATACACAGAGGGTAGAAATTGCTGTGCTTTACATTTAGAATTTTTCTCTATGTAATTTGACCAAGGGAGTCTACTTTAAGAAAATGCCTCAACTACTAGTCCTGCTACCTTTGAAATGGGAAACCCTACATCCAGTGTACTTAAACTGTTGACAGGATATAGCAATTTGGTTCACTAGAATTTTACTCCCAATATATTACAGGTAAGATTTCTAAAAAGGCCTATTACTAGCCAAGATCATTTACAGTTAGCATTTAATAAAGACCAACAGATGTTATCAAAAGGCCTCAGATACCATCCTCAAAGAAAGATACAGATGATATATTCCACTGAGCTGAGAAGGACCTACCTCCATCTTCTGCAAGGCCTATATTGAACCAGGATAGTTGCCTGTTCAGTCCTAAATTTAAAGATCTTCTCATAAGGCAATTCTATAATTTGCTTTGGTAACTTGCCCAGGTGTTGATTGCCAGGAATTCCTGATGTGCGCCCTTCAACTTTCTGTAATTTGAGCCATTTCTTCTTGTTCTTTCCTTATGTGAAAAGATGAACTACAGTACCATCTGTTTAATGACATGAGAAAAATAGATATGAGCACCTTGTGATAGAACTATTTTTCTCCTAAATAACAGTTCATATCAGTTCAGTAATAATGGTGGATCAAACATGCTGTATTTCTCTTTGTATTTTAGTAATGACTTAAAATATGTGAGAACTCGACTTTTAAAAATCTCACAGAAACCTCCCTGGTCATGTGCTCTTCTTTTCTGGAAACATCCACAGTGGCAGTCAAAAGCAAAATACAAGAAAGCATATGGCAAGTTTCACTTAAACACAGACAAGTTACTGTCTATGTCAATTTAATATTCAAAGAGAAGTCAGGGTGTAACAGAAAAGCAAAATGCTCAAAATAAATCTTTTTTTTCCTAGTAGCAAAGTTAAAAGCTTACAATCTTGATAGATTTCTATCCATGGGGGGTAAGATATCTAGCATGAGTCTGGCTTTAAGAAGATAAACTTGATTTCAATTTTAATGTGGAGACAAATGTGGGAGGCAGTGGGGAAGTTGGCTAAATTCCTCATTGCTTTCTCTGTATGTTACTGACTGCTGTCTCTGCATTGTGTGGAACATCAGACATTACCACAGCATGGACGAATTCAGCCACTATGACCTGCTGGATGCTGGCACTCAGAGGAGGGTGGCTGAAGGCCACAAAGCGAGCTTCTGTCTCGAGGACACATCCTGTGACTATGGCTACCACCGGAGATTTGCATGTACAGCACACACACAGGTAGGCTGGCACCGCAAAACCAGGAACCTCAGGCTTCAGAGAGAAAACTAAGTGGTCTTCTATTTGCTTTCCATCTGCCTGTTTTCTATAAACTGCTTCATTTAGGAAAATAATTAGGAAAAGAAAAGTGATGACTTGATTCAAATGACTTTTAAAATATTTCATCATCACAAAAGGTCACTGTGCATACTTATTAGGCTCCACAATGAAAGGCAGTTTACTCTCTAAAACAATTTGAATGATTTCCAGTATCTGCCCTCATTCTCTATTCTTAACCATAGGGAAGAAACCTCTGTTTTTCTCATCTGCAAAAGCATTCCCTCTCCATATTAGCAAATCGGAGAGAAAATAAGTTTGAGGTTAGCAAAAGGAGAGAAAGTTTCTTAAAAAGCACTTAAAAAATGTCTCTTTTAATCATGTGAATAAGAGCAGAAGGATGTAATTTCTTTCTCCAGGCATGTATGTTTAAACCTATGGTATAATTGATGTCAGATGTCCCCTGGATAGATTTTTTTAAATAGTGCTGAACTAAGCAGTTTGTACGTCTTAGAATGGGAAAATGTGTGTCAGTTAAAAGCCATGCCAGTATTTCCGTAAGAAGAAACCTTTATTTGTAAAAGCACATTATAATTTTACTCTAGCCGAAATCTTGGCAAGGAGTAGTGAATGTATGTAACTCGGCACAAAGGGATCAGCAGCTGGCATCTTGGGAAGCAAATTCCAGGGCTGTGGCAGGAAGATTTTTGGTGACCTAAATGTTCCAGTTGCTTCTTTCTTTGAGCTTAGATTGTTGTAGCAATTGGAGGTAGAAAAAGTTCAATTACAAATGCCCTGGGCCAACACTTATTCTTTAAGCAAAAGGAGACTTAACCTATCCACACATTACACATATGTGCCCTCAGAGATTCCCTCTCCACTCAGTGATCTCCAGGTCCCAGAGTGGCTGCCTGTGAAGGAGACCTGGAGTTTATCTTCTTCACTTAGAAAAACAGGCACTCTGGACAGCTCAGTGCTGAAATATTTGAATCCAGAACTATAGGTATCTATAGCACTTGGGTCCTTGGGGCAACCTCATTTCACTTTATAAATAAGCTTTCATGTTAATTATCCTCTGTTTGTGTCCTATTTAATCATTATTCACCAGGTCTTGCATTACAAGCAATTTAAATATTTTGTGCTTTTACTAGACTGGTATTTCTTGAACATGGACTTCATTTAAAGGAAAGAACTTGTCACAAAGCCCCAATGTTGACTTAGATAGTTGTATTTATAATGTTGTTTGGATCTATCCAAAGATAAACTAGATATAACTTCCTTATATTTATACTTTAATTTAGCTTTTAAGTTCTTATATAACAATTTACATATTAAATATATACAAAACTAGAAACCGTTTATTGACCATATTAACTTCATGTAACAAACAGTTATGTTTTGCTAAAGCCAAATAGCTTATGTAGACAGTCTTGGCTGAGGTTCTTACCTTTAATCTGTTTTTAAAGTTTGACTTTGAATACATAAAATGCCTGTTTGCTTAATGGCCTTAAAAACTGTTTTTTGTTTGCTCGTTCAAATAATCAAAACTCATACTTACGTTAAATTCTGCCAGCTGACTAATCCTATCTAGTGCCAACTCCCAATTCTTTAAAGGTGTCACTCACATGAGGTAAGATAAGCATTGTAGCATTATTAAACCACTGTTAAATAAGTATCTAACCCAAAGGATGCCTTACAATGCCAATCAGGTGGTAGTGACAAAGAGCAGCAGCAGTATTACCAATAATAATAGCTACTGACACTTACTGAATATTATGTGTCAGGATCAGAACCATGTGCAGGAATCAGAAACCAAAAGTTCTTCATTATCTATTCACTACTCAACATCCTGTCCATGGAAGATTGCAAGTTGGTATGGGCCACAGTGGGACTCTGGTGCTCACTGCTGTGGCCCAGGTCCTTCTGAGTCTGGCCTGAGCTCCCCTGTTGTGTGCTGTACAAGATCACAGTTCTCTTAAATCAAACAACAGTTGAACCAGCATTGCTGGAACATGCCTGGATGATTTTGCTATCTCTTTGGTGATCAAGGAAATCTTAGCCCAAAGCAACTTTGGGTGCTGAAATGAAATGGGAGTAGTGAGTTAGAATGATTCTAGCATATGCTTGTTAGTTTGCTTTGTATTAGAATAAAAATATAACAGTTACAGCTCCTCACGAAGAACTAATGGAATCAAGAATATACCTGTGGACTGCAATTTGAGCAAATGTCTCTAGACTATGACTCTCTGGAGAGAGAGGACAGTAACTTATAGGCATTTTTCTCTTTTCAGCCTGTAGAAGGCATTTACTTATTGAAGTGAATAGCTTTGCAAGCAGAGTGATGGTGGCATTCATCCACTGAGGTGTACATTCACCCCTTTAATTCAACAAAATATTTCAGTGACAATGTGAGAAAGACTGTAGTGTGGGGGATGAGGATAGGGACCCTGGACCCCTGAAAGCCTAAACTCAAAACGAGCTCAGCCACTTACTAGCTGTATATCCTTGGATGAGTTTATTTGATCTTACAGTGTCTCAGTTTCATCCATAAATTGAGGGTAATAATAATTGCACCTGCCTCATGTAATTTTGAGAACTGAATTTATATATGTAATGTACTGAAAATTGTTCCTGGCACATAATGCATACTTCCAAGCATTAGCTATTCAAAAATGCAACACAGACTTTCCCCTTAGGGAGCCTACATTCTCTAATTAGGTATATTCTTATACCATATGATTATAATACAGAGCAGAAAAGGATAATAAACACTATGAAATCTATACACAAAAAAAGTGTATCATGGGCGTTCAGAGTACAGGAAAGTAATTTCCAAGAAGAGACTCTGGGGAAGGTTGCATCGAAAAGAAGACAGTTTAGCTAAGAAGATTATTACATGGCCTTTATTCCTGAGCTGGTGATTCCAGAATTTTACCAGAGGCCTATTTTGTCACTTAAGATTGTATTTATCACTTGATTTATGACACTTTTTAAGAAGCTAGATGTACTACTACTTATATTAGTCCTGTATTTTTTTTAGCTGGAGGTGCTATAAGGCTGAGTAATATATACTTCTCAAAGGAGATGCAATATAAGTATAGTTTTATGTCAAACTCTTGTAAGTACTAACTTAAAATTTAATTTGCAAATAAGCATATTCTTTGGCATACTCTAACTATATATACCTCTAAATTTTTTTTATTTTCTTTTAGGGGTTGAGTCCTGGCTGCTATGATACCTATAATGCAGACATAGACTGCCAATGGATTGATATTACAGATGTAAAACCTGGGAACTACATTCTAAAGGTAGAGACCCTGGAAAATATGTCCCTGTAATTTATTTCAGTTGCAACTCAGTGGGCCTCCTCCTCTGGATTCAAATGTTAAAAAATGTGGTCCTATAAGCAATTATACATCTTCTAAAACTACTTCTAAACCAACCTAGACGTATAAAAATGTTATTTTAAAGAACTTCAGAGAAAAATACACAGCCTCCTTCTATAACATCCCCAGAGTTTAACCACTTGCCTAACTTAAACCTTCTCCCAGCTTGACTTAGTTGAAGTCTTCCTTTCCTTGTTGTAGCCCTGGGGGGATAGGGAGAAATTAACCAGCAAGCACTGATGAACTATGAAACACGGATGATATTCATGTTGCCTAGGTCAGTGTGAACCCCAGCTACCTGGTGCCTGAGTCGGACTATACCAACAACGTCGTGCGCTGTGACATTCGCTACACGGGACACCACGCATACGCCTCAGGCTGCACGATTTCACCGTGAGTCCTATTTGCCTAGCTAAGTAATTCTCTTCACAAATGTGTTAGCTCGTCATCGACAAGCATGATACGCATGTCTGTTTCTGCTACCACCGAAGATGTCTTGTAAAGAGGCAAAGGATAGAAAATGGTAGCCTGCACTAACACATAATTAGCATTGATCTTTTTCTTTGATGATGCTAGATGTACTCAGGGTTTTATCATCCCAAAGCTTAGTTTTCAAGACAAGACATACACACAGTTTACTCAAAATGCCTGTGTGGCGGCTGAATGTGTCAATTATGCAACGTGCAGTGCAGTGTGGGTAACACTGTGGGAGCCCAAACAGTTGGGTTTCCTGCCTCTTCCCACAGTACATGAAGGAGGTCTGAAGGAATTCTAGAGTTCTTCAAAGTACCTTTTGAAAATCGCTGTCCTCAAGTGTGCAACGGAAGAAGTCAGACTGCCTGTTTTATAAAAGTCAAGATTTCATATATTTGAGTTCTAGAATCATAAGTACTAGGGAAATGTTCTGCACAAGGAGGGACATGTGGAGGTTCCTTCATGATTTTCCTAGTATTAAATCTTAGAAGGAATCTCAGCACGTAAGTTCTAACTGGGGTGATGCTTTGACGACAGTGGTTAAAGAAAGTTGGGCAGTTCTGCCTGCTTGCCTTTCTGTCCCATCCCAATCCCTTCAGCACTGCCTGCTCCAATGTGCTGGGTTACAGACCTGACAACATATGCCATCGATACCTTCCCAAAAATGGGAACACCACTAGCGCCACACTGAACATACACTGGCTTTGAATCAACACAGGAGAGGCGCTGGTGCCTTGTGGCCACATGGACAGGTGTAACGGAGCTACCCTGTATACTCAGTTAACACTTTCTCCCCAGCACACAATCCAGGATCATGGTGGGTGGCACATGAATCTGCAGTCTGAGGGCTGCCCCAAGTCCTCCTAAACCTGGCTGTGCAGGTTTTCCTGCACCTGGACTTCTGGCGGGGGGAGGTGGCGCTTAAAGCCGCTCGTGCTCCATTTATGGAGCCATGCACTGTGGCTTGGGCTGCATTCACCTCGGAGGGGAACCTTTTCCTTATCGCCATAAGGGAGCAAAACCTGTGCTTTGAAAGTATTCAGAGCATTAGAGATAGATGTGGCCTGTAACAGGAAAGGTAATCAAACATATTCTGAACATGCTCACAGAACAGAAAACCTGGCTGGTTTATGGCCCATATTGTGCGGAACTGATCATAGTATAACTGAAGATCCCCAGAACACCAGTGGAATGTAAGCTTAAATAAACTAAAATGCTGTAAAATACATGGACTAATTAACTTCTCTTAATTTTTATAATTCCTTAGTCTAGTTATTCATTCTGTATTTATTGACACTCTCACTTTTGAACTATGTATTAACTGAGGACCTAAAATGGATATTAGAGAATAATGCTAAGATTAAGTATGATTCCTGACCCTTTACTGCTCCCTTGTAGCCTTATTACAGTAATTTTGTTTAATGTTTGTTATCTTCATCATGACTGGGACCTAATTTCTTGAGCACCATTGTATACACATTGTCAGATACAGGTCTGCCACCATGTAGCCTCTCATTCAACACTTAATTAATAGATAAATGGCCCTCTCTTCCAAGGAATCTAGAGTTTGGGATGGAGAGGGTGAGAGCAATATACACAGAACTGTAATAGAAATACACTGTGACAATCCCATGAGGGGTAGAGTAAAATGCAGTGGAGATAGAGGGACCGGTGCTAACAAGCCAGGTGACTCCCAGGTACAACTGCTGATCTCCCACTAAGAACAGGTCCTAAGAGGTGACTCTGTTGTTATATAGAATGTGTCTTGCTTTTCACTGGTAGATCCATTGACTTGGATATTGCCAGATATTTAAAACAAATAAAAATTGCTATATGGTTCCAGCAAAGAGTTGCTTTTTGTTTAACCAGTTGTCACTGACTGTAAATACATTGCAAGAATGGTTGAAGTAAACTTTTAATAAGCACTATTGATCAGATGAAAATAATGAAACAGTGAAATGACCCACAGTTAGAGATTTGTAATAAAATAACAAGACCATGCTTATCTCTGAGTGGAAAATAACATAAGTGCAAAAACCTTGACCTGAGAAAGGAACCCTCACCTTCAGGAGAATGATGCTTGCCTCTTATATATGACTTCCACTTCTGGCCTCCCTTACTTGGGATCAGAATTCAGAAAAAGGAGAGATTTTCTCTGGCTGAGATTCAGGAATGACTTTAGGGCAGCATTTGAACTGGGCCTTGAGGTCTGAGGGGGACTGCACAGAGGGCAGGGCATGCCGGGAGGAGTCAACGTCACTGCAACTAGAAGGAAGGAAGAAATTGCAGGGCATGTTGGCACAAGCAGGTCTTCAAGTTTGGCTGAGGTACAAGTTTCATGGAGTTAAAGAGCTATACAAGAAAGGTGGAAAAGTGCCTTGGGACAACATCAAAGAGGGAATCGAAGAGCCATCAAAAAGTTTGAGTGAACTTCACTCTGAAGGCCATGGGGACTCTCTGAAGTTTCGTGAGCAAGGAGAAGAGCTTGCCTAAAGCCATATGGCCAGACTGGTGGCATTGTAAGCAGTGGTGTGCGTGTGTGATTCCCTTGGTAACGTTATTATACTTTCTAACTCTTAAAAACACATCATCTCTCGGTTCACTGTTTTTCATGCTAATCAAATATTTGAGAGCATTCTATTGGTGTGTAAAAACTACCTCATAAGAAAGTGTGCTCTGCCTTTTATGTATCCTCTCTTTTTCCTCACTGTAAACAATGTATGGACTAGAGGACTCTGTGGCGAAGTTCAGTCCTATGATATTATGACTAAGTTCTCTTCTCAGAGAAATTACTATTTGGAAATTGATGGTTTGTAATTTGGACTTCTTTTTTATAAAAAGTGATTATTTTTTTTTATAGAAAGTGATTCTTACTTGCTTTACATGGAGATCTGTGATATTCAATTTATTGGTTGGCTTTCACCCAGTCTTGCCTGTGAATGCATCCTTCCTTATCCAAAACTATTCTGGCAGAGGACTAACCAGGATGGTAAAGATGTTTCTAGGTGGACATGCCACACTTCCTCTCAACTGCGCAGGGCTAGTTATCCTTTAAATCCTGCTTTACTCTTGATTATTTTAGAGGATGCTTCTTTTAAGTTTAAATGTCAAGTCTGTAGGCATCAGCCATAGGCTTTCTGCAAAAGACACAGGCACCTTCTTCAAATTAGTATTAAAATAATGTATTGATGGATAATTCACAAGGTGAGTGTTGCTTAGGTGGAGGAAAATAGCTACATACATTTTTTAAAAGGTTGACTTTAAACGTGTCTACTGTACTTATTCATAATATTGTCATGTTAATAACTTTTGTTTTGTTTTCTTAATCTAGGTATTAGAAAGCAAGCCAAAACTCCCAATGGATAAATCAGTGCCTGGTGTTCTGAAGTGGGAAAAAAATAGATTAACTTCAGTAGGATTTATGTGTTTGAAAGAGAAAACAGAAAACAGCAAAGGAATTTTTGTTTGGACTCTTTAATAACAAAGCACATAACTGGATTTTGAAAATTTAAATTGGCATTATTTGGGAAATTTTTAATACTATATTTCATGTAACTTTGTGGATTAACCAATGTTTCAGTTCTGCAGTTGCACACTTGGCTCTTTCAAAGAAATCTAAATTTCTTATTCTCCCTTTGAAATTGTAATACGAAAGGGAAAATAGTATTTCAACAAATGAGCCAAAATTACTTTGTACTGAGAATTTTCTGAAGTGAACCATAACAATAACTGGCTTATATATGTCTTAGCAGAGTATTTTAGAAATGAGGCTCCTACTGTTTAAATAGATATGGACACATTTGGTGCTGATGAAGAACACATTATCATTGGTGTCAAGAAATATTACTATATAGCAGAGAAATGGCAATATATGTATTCAAATAGTTACGTCCCTATATCAAATTTATGTTTACATTTTTGAATTAGCAGATAAACTCCTTTCTGTCAAGTGTACAATTTCACTCTGACTTAAGTCAGCTTTTGTTTTGGAGTGAGTTAAGTAATTGAGCTGCCCAACTCCTGACATTTGCTAATGCTCCCCTGTACTCTTTAATTTTTCTATGGGTAGACACCTTTTAAGTGGCATTCTTAAAACTATCCTTCTGGGGATTGGTACATGTAGGGCAACTATGTCAATGGGAAGTCATTCTGATGACAGATATGATACATCCAGAGATGATATGCATCTAAGTATATTAAACTAATAGACAAAAAATTTCCTTGAGGATATAAAAGTCATACAAACAAGTCCCCCAAACCCCAACTGTCTCTCAAATACTTAAAAAAAATTAATGAAGAACATCCTAGGATTTTCAAGATTTCTACATTGTTTTCATGTTCAGCTTTTAAATTATCCAGAGGAAATGACACAATATATGCAGATATATTATGATATATTATCATAGATAGAACTCTATCATAGGCCATCCAGGAATCATTCATACATGGCTTTTGTGTGTGTTTGAAATATAATCCAAGTTAGCAAAAGCACATAGCATTACATACTTGAGGAGTTGGTGAATAAGGGGAAAAAAAAACCTTTCTGCAAAACCAAGGACTGTGCTGCATAATGAGACAGCTGTGATTATTATTTAAACTGTGAAAACATGTGCCACAAAAGAATTTGGAGAATATCTCTTCCCAAGATTCAAAAGGTGCAGGAAGAAATTAAATTACACTTTTAAGTTAGTGGTGCTTAAGCAGAAGTCTTCCTATATTAACCAGTATTAAAATTTCAAGCAAGGTATTTCCAATGCCAGGACACATTAGGTAGAATTTAAGTGAGTCGGCATCCCTGTATTATATATCTTAAGAGTTGCCAAGTCAACACCAATTACTAATAAATCATTCTGTAATCACAAGGCAAGAGCAGCTAGCAATGGACAGTCATCAAGGGGAGGGTATAGCAGGGTATGTGGATTGTGTCGATCCACATGTGCCAGGGCACACACTTACCAGCAGAAAATACAGATAGCTTCATAGAGACCCAGTACTTTCATTGAACTAGTATCTTAGCTATGGGATAGCTTCTTTGATGTACCTCTTTGCCTTAAATTGCTTTTTAGTTTTAAGATTGTATAATGATCCTTTCTTTCAAACTGTAATCTTTTCTAATAGAGATATTTTAATATAGTTGCTTTTTAAAAAAAAAGTACAAAAACTACTGTCAGTATTAATACTGAGCCAGACTGGCATCTACAGATTTAATATCTATCATGTCATTAAGATTCTCACCCCTGTGTTAACAACTGTATCATGGCCTTTAGATACATATGACAAGAGATATTTGCTCTGATTCATTGGGCCATCCATCTGTCTGCCTATCTATCACATTTGAGGGAATAATATATGTCAGGCACTCACATGCTAGGCATTGGGATATAAAAGACTGCCCCAACCTCAATAAGTATTAAAAATGTCATTATTACCCATTAGGTTTGTAGATTTGCTGTATTTCATATTTAACATGTCTAAAATTTTTTGATTTTAAGCACTATTATTTTTCATGACCATATTTTATTTTAAAAAATAAGTTAAAAATGCATAGTTATATGCATTACCAATTAAAACTATGTTTCCAATCCTTGAAATGTCTGCCTTTTAAATAGAACACCTACTCTTTGCTTAATATCAAAGAAAAAAGAAGGTGTCAATTAGGAGGCTAAAAATTCTTGCTTATTCCTTATGTAACCATTCCTCTCTGCTGCCGCCCACTGGCCCTAGTCATCCCTAAACACTCCCAAATAACTCACAAGTCAATACTTCAACACTCAGTTGAATACTTTGAACAAGTTGAACATTCAGTTTTTTTAAACCTCATGGGATCTCTTCTCTGAATAACCACCAAAGCTCACAGATAATGATTAGCTGGTGAAAGTTATCCATTAATAAAATGAAAAATATAATCCAATTTTATTAAAATCTAAAGTAACCATTGTTTAATTAACAAATAGGAATGACACAAAGAATACTGAGTACTGAAAGACTGGCTTTTAAACTAATAAAGACCATGAGAATATTGGTTCAGTAGGAAGATAATTTAGTGAGTCTTCCACATGCCTCATAATTATTCAGACCACAATGTGTATTAAAGATGCTTAGATCTTTAAGATCTAGGATTCAGTCTCCCAACTCTACCATAACATGAATCTACAACTTGCCTATTTCCAGGAAGTCTTTATATTTTTACATAATAATTTTACTCACAATTTCTATCTAATTATGCACTAGGCATTGTTTGTAATAAACATATTTTTTTCTCTTTGAAACCTCATAGGATCATCATACTCATAAACATTCCCAATATTCAGATTTTAGAAGAAATGCAGTTCACTAAAATTATTGTGGCACTGAGAATTCATCTTTAGCAAATTATTTGGAAATATTTATTTTCTGGTCAGAAGATATTTTGTTTTAAAAGTAACTTGTTTTGATACTAACAGTATAGTAATTAATAAGTAAAAATTACCCTTTTGCTATATTTTTTTATGTTTAGAATTCATAGTCACAATCAATATATTCAATCAATGGCTGTATTTCCTTCCCAGCTACAAAAAGGCCTAGGCCACTTTTGAACACATAAAGCATTTCATTTATCCTTGAAGCTAAAATGGTGCTGAATTATTTCAACTTGAATGTAAAATGTGTTAAGTCTTAGCTCGCAGAATTTAAACATTTAGTTAATATATAACTGCTTGCTATGAACTAAGTGACATGTGATTTGGTACTGTAATGTTTTTAAAATTTTAGTTTCTCCAAAATTTTTAGGAATCGTGTTTGTAAAACATTTTAACTTTTTGAAGGGCTCTTATTTTAAATGCCTAGACACTGGCTTTATATTCTTCTTTACATTCTTACATTCTTTTATTATATGCCTATACTATGATTGCAAGATTATGTAAAAATGCCTTGAATAAATGATTTCAAGTGTCTAGAGTGGTCACTTGTTGTTATATATAAATAAATGATATTAATTTCATTTTAGGTTAAATCTTAAAGCCATGTGTATGGTTGGTGGTTTCAGTTAATTGCTTTTTGAGTTAACTATTTAATTAGCTCATGTGACTTGAAAGTTGTCTATGATGGATAAAAATAAAAAACCATCACACATGAATGGATCTTCACTTTTGTCACCATTACCAACCACTTCTAAGGATGCAGAGCAGCATTGTGAGAACAACTATACTCTGTTTTGATTAGGGTTTAGACAAATTCAACTTAAGCTACAAGTTATTTATAGAAAGAGAAGCATTGCTATCATAGTAATCCTTAATACAAGCATACCAGATTGGCCTGGAAGTTGGTAATCTAGAGGCCCCAAACTATGGGCAAGTGTTTTGTGGGGACAATTCACAAAATTAAACCACAAAAACAATTCACCTTTAAGGAACTCTTGCAAGTAAAACCTGATGCAGATTTGTGGCTGGCAGTTTGCAGATCTTAGTTGTAGAGTATCAGCAGTGCTTGAAACCATGGATTGATTTCCTGCTCCTCTGCCTGCCCAACGCAAAGAATCGGAATCTGCTTTCGTTACTAACACAAAAGACAATTTCCTTTGTCTCATCAGCGTTCAGCACTTCAAACACTACTCACTATTACCTCACTAACCAAAGATTGGGGGGTGCACATCTTGCATTTTGTCAAAAAAATCAACTGTGTAGGACATAGGGATACCTGAGACCCACCAATTTACTTGCCTGCTTTCCGTCCAAAAATCTGCTTGGCTTAACAGGATCCTTTCAGTGGAAACAATCATTTCATTCTCAACCATGTTCTGTTTTTACAAGGAAATACAGACCTCCCCTATTTGTCAGATAACTTGAACACTTTAGGTACCTCTTATTAAAATCTCTGCCAGATATTAGTTGTTTATAACATTCAGGTGAAACAATGTTCTTCATGGCTCATGCTTTTTGTATAATTGTATTTATTTTATGTTATACATAATAGCATAATTTAAGTAAATTTCAAGTAATTCTTAGTACTTCTTTCAGTGGGCAGGGTGAAACAGAATTGGAAATGCATGACTTGGAAGGATGCAGGCATGTATTTACAATTTGCTGCTAATAGTTTGCTGCTTAACTATTGGTAATAGGTACCAACTTTGGAGAGAGAAAAAATAAAGCCACAAACAAAACCGTAAAACCATCAATACACCAATTAAGAATATGCCTGTACCACTTTTAGAAATATAATATTGCCAGTTTCCAATTTCTTTACATATCATGTCAAACTAAAGTTTATGATATATGTAACAGGGACTAACTAAAGACAAATGTAATGATAAAGCCTGATAAGAGAGTTTCTTTTTTTTCAATGAATCAAATAATAGTGGATCTTTATTGCACCATCTTTACTGAACATGCGTAAATTTGGAGCCTGAAAAATTCGGAGCCAATAAATTACCAACTAGTCAGTTGCAAACTAGTGAATTCTGTCTTTGTCAAACAGCAAACATTAGAGCCAACCATTTTCAATTACTACAAATAAAAGGGTAGTATTAGGGAAAAAACCCTTATATAACCATCTATAGCTGGGTTGTGCTTGGGGCTAAGATTCATGCATATATAAATAATCTGGTAGTTGTGATCACTTCACTTTTGTTTTAGAGGTCCTTGGTTTCTGGTAACAGGAATATATCTTAAGCTTGCTTAGTCCAAAGAGGAAATTATAAGCTAATGTAACAAAACAGAGGAAGGGCAAAGGTAGGGTTTGCCTCAGAGCAGATGGAACTAGGAAATGAAAGACCAGCAAGACCATGTTCTTGCTGCCTTTTCTCTATTTGTATGTCAACTTCATTCTCTTGTTCTAGTTCCCCCATGAGGATGGAAACCTTGTTGCCTATAGATCTCGGAACACATCTACACAGCCTGTTGATCACAAAGAAAACAGTATTAATCTGTTGTTCAAGTTTGAAAAATCTAGGGTAAGGCCTTCATGGGCTCAGTCTCGGTCACATGCCAATCCAAGCCTGGCCACTGTGGGCACTGTGACAGGTCCAGCGGGAGTCAAGGGCTCTTTCCACTCAGTCAACAAAGTCAAGGAAACAGGGTCAAGAAAAAAAATGGCTGCTCTTGTCCAAATCACATGACTGCATTTTGGCTTTATGCATGGCTGTGAGGGGAAGATGTGGGAAAGGAAAATGGTTACTCCAGAGGAGGGGTGAATTATTATGGGTATTTCAGTGAAAAGATTACGGGGAGCTAACACACCACCCTATTTATGCCCAGCAAAAAGACAAATAAAATAGACATCTATATAATCCAACGCATAACCTTCCTTCCAAGCTGCTCACTCACCTGATTTCTATTAAGAGAACCCTGTGTTCAGTATCTAAGAGCTGACTTTTCCCCCAGAGAAAAGTAATGACAGCTTATGCTCCCATTCAACACTCTTCTCCTCCCCTGTTGGCAGGTCTAAACACCTCACCCTCACCCCACCTTCCGTCTCATGACATTTTAGTAGGGCTTTTCAAGAGGGAAGTATATCCCGGTAAGTGGTGATTTTCCTTTTTATTTAACCAGTCACACTGGAGTTAAAAAAGGAGGATCAATCCAATGAAAAAAGAAGGGAAAAGAATGAGAGAAAGAGCCATTCTTTTAAGGTTTTGTTCCTCTACCATCCCTCTACCCTGTTGTTTGTCTTTGACCATCATGGAGAGGCTCCCTGGGAAAGGAGCCCTGGGGGAAAGGGGGACATTGCACTCTTTATTTCTATTACCAGTGTTCTGGAGAAAGCACAGTGGTAATGAGAAGCTTGGGTGAGAATAGCAAGTAGTCAGCTATACCTGACCCTCTCCTGATACCCTTAGAGTTTTCCCCATTTTTTAAATCCAGGGTGTAGAAAAATGTATGTGTGGTTGATGCTGGGTTGCTGTGGAAATGGTGCACAGGTATGACAGCTCATCCCAGAGGTTTCTGAACCTGAGTTCAAGAGCATCAGTTAACTGGGTTAAACCTGCTTTGCAGATCAGAGATCTAAGGATAAGGTCAGAGGGATGGGATAGAAAACACACAGCTTACCGACTGGAAAATGACCTCCTGAGCCAAGATTGTCTTTAAGGCCCAGGCTGACCAGAGATGCCTTTTAGTCCACAGGGAGTTATCCTGTTACTTTTTCAGAGTTTGAGAAGGTTTATCAGGAACTAGGCACATATAGCTTCATTCCCTGCCCCTTCATCCCCAATTTTCTCAGGAGAACACATCTGAGATTTAGAGACATGGTAAAAAATGACATGATCTCCTTTTTCTCTCTCCCAGTATACAGAATTTCACAATTTAGCCACTGGGGGTCCTCTAGGATTCTATCTCAATGATCAACAAGAGGCCAATATGAATGCTTTAACTCAAACACTGGTCTCATTTGAATCTGCTAGAAAAAAAAAATCTAAGAGTTGGACTGCCCTATCAGTCTTCACTCAAAAAATCTATGCTTCTATCCTGATTCCACTGAAATCATTTAAGAAGGTTGCCATCAATAAATAATATGCTTTTTACTGAGGCAACTACTAAGGTAAATGTTCTTTGGTATCATCAAATATTTAGGTAATATTCAAATTTCACCAATTATCTCATAATTTTTTCCTTTAAGATGGTTTGTTTGAATCAGGCTCAAACAATGATCACACATTGAATTTGGATATTATGTGTTTCAAGTCTCTTTAAAATATATATATTTCCCCTTGATCATTGTTTTCTTTGTCTTGCTATTAATGTGTATGAAAAAACAGGTATTTTTTTAGACTACCTATTGTCTCAAAGAATTTTCCACATTCTAAATTTTGCACACTGTATCCTGATAGTATCATTTAATACATTCCTCTGATCCTTGCATTTCCTATAAAAAGTCAGATCATAGGCTTGGCGAGTTACAGGTTAGGTTTGATTTGGGGAAACAAGATGACTTGCTAGGTGGTGGTGCATCCTTCATAATTGCATCACTTGAGGAAGCCCGGGGTGTTCGTTAGTTGTCTGTCTTATTGTGATGTCAAGAAAGACCAGTGCATTCAGTATTGTCAGTCTGATTCATCCACTAAAAAATTCCCCATGAGCTGCCCATTTTAGCAACCATTACTGATCACTGCTAGACCCATTATCAAATTATCAAAATCAGTGGATTTTTAAAAAGAACTGAGAGTATTCCATAAAGGCATATATGCTTTTTCATTTGAACTGAACTATTTGTTTCTTTCATTAATGTACTTTATTAAATAACATTTAACATGAAATTTGATACAAGTCTTTTTTCCTCTTTTTGGTAATTTGAGAAAGTTTTGGAACCTTATGAAGACATTCAAGGTGTTGTGCTCTTTCACAAGAAAAGCCAAAACATTGTTTTTGGAGCTTTTTTTGTCATATGCATGTGTATTTGTATCTCCATTATTGTCCAGTGTAATTTTAACCTTATACAAATGATCTGTTGATTTGAAATATGGGAAAACTTTGACCTAGAACATTTTCAAAGAGGTTAGTTACTGGAAATACAAGAAAGCTAAGGACACTTGGCAAAGTGGTTATATCACATGCTTTAAATCTCTACATGAGTACATAGCTTTCTTCTTTCTCAGATTTTAGAACCTTAAATTTGCTTTCTCAATTTCTTGTGAACTAAATTTGAAGAACCTGAACTAACACTCAAGGCCCCAAACCCTACTTCTTCGGTCTCATGTCCTACCATTTTTGTCCATTTTCTCCTCCAACCAAACCAGACAACTGGCTAACTCCCCTTAGGCCTCTGTCTCCCCAGGGGAAAGTACTTGCCCTTTGAATACACAGGGACTTTACCTCTCTATCTCTTAAGGTATTTGTTTCTTTTTTATAGATTCACATATATGCATGCTCCCTTTAGACTTGTAGTGAATAGCTATTGTTTCCTGGCTAACACCTTGGTTTCCTATTTTTGGAAAAAGTTAGCACCCTAAGTTCCTTTTAGGGAAATACCTCCCCCACATGGCATTATTAATAATCTTGTCCTACACCAAGTAGAAGATAGCTCCAGGTCCCAAGCTAGATGAATTAAAAGATACCTTTTCCCTAAAATTTTAATTGCATGCAAAGTGACTAAAAGATTGATAATGGTTAGGAATGATTAACTGGCAGGCAGATGCACTTCTCAAGAATTAAAGCTAATATTTACTGAGTGTTTGCCAAAGAGCCTTATGTACTAGGGATAAACTCCAATTTGCAAATGTGGCAGGGATATGTCTTAGTGTTTATTTGTTGTTTTCAGAGTGTTTCCACACTGTTTCTTAAATCAGTCATTTCTCCTCTCCCAGGTTATATTTACCCAGGAACAAAGATTCAAAAAACCTTAGCCCTAACATGCCAGATGAGTTCTTACAGGCATACTTCTAGGGCTATTTTCTCTGCCCTCAAAAGAACAAATAAAACTAGAAAAAAAGGGACAGAGGGGGTAGAGTGGGAAGTGAAACTGGAGAGAGATGGTCAGAAAGAGGAAGACAAGAACTTTGAGAGGTTCAGGTTGCTGAGTGAAATATTCTCTGATTTTTCACTAGCCTGCCACTCAACAGTCCTGGACCCTGGTGGGTCCTCCGGAAGAAAGGGATAAAGGAACTCAGATACCTTACATGAAGATGAAAGCACAATAAAAATATAAACCAAACACAACCCTTATCATAACCACACCAAATTGGGACTAAGATCAATGAGAAATTCCCCCATAGATGAGCAATGGTAGAACCACCTAGAGGATTTATTCATATCTTCTCTTCTATAATCAAACACTACCTTCTCTTCCATTCTCATTCTTCACTATTACTACCAAGTCCAAGCTATCCTTTCTCCCACCTAGTTTATTTAAGTAGCCTCCTAACTGGCAGCAGCAGCTATTCAGCTATTGTTAAACTGAAAAACCCTCCATGATTATTTATTCAAAATAATATTCAAATGTTTATAGAGTATATATTCAAGAAGCAAATATTTAACTGAGCACCTACTAAGCACTGTTCAAGTCTGGGAAATGGCAGAGAAGAAAACAAAGTCTTTGTACTCACAAAGCTTATATTCCAGACAGGAAGACTGACAACCATATAAATATCTGGTGATGAATGTCATATAGGAAAGGTCAGGTGATGAATGTCACAGAAGAACCATCAAGGAGGGAGGAATACTAGATAATGTTTTCTCAGGGGAGTCAGAGAGCTTTCTCTAATAAGATGGCACTGAGCAGAGACCTGCAAATTGAGGGATGGAGCCTTGCAGATAGCAAAGTGGAGAACATAAATTCAAGCACCAAATAAAGTAAACTTTAAGCATAGTAATGCAATTATAGCACTTGAAAACCTCTATTTTATCACAGGGGGTTTCTATGATAAAAAAAATTCAGAAGTTGTTCACATCTATTTCAGACATGAACTAAATTGGTTGTTACTGGTTTATGTGAAGACTAGGAACTTCTGTCCATGACCAAGAGAGAGTAGCTGACCACTGAATATTCATATCATGTTTAGTTTAAAAATAAACACAAATAACCCTCTCCCCTTCATTGGCCCTCTGAGTTTTGGCTGTCTTTACAGAAAAACATCCTTTTAATTTTAATCTGAAAACAACATGGAGAATGACTTTCTTTCAAAACAAGTTTTCTCTTGAAGAGAAACACATGTTCAAAGCACAAACAACATTCCAATATCTGACTTAAGGCGACTTAATTTCTGCATGATGATGTCATACTCAGGCTACTGAACAAATTCCTACACATACCATTTCTTCTCCAATTCTATAATTTAGGCCCACTCACGGAAGCAGACAACCATTATTTCTAACTAGAGAACAACAAAGAGAACGTGTATGAAATACGAATACTTACCAGGTTACAAATAATTTCTAAGAGTAATTAAAATTAATATCCCAACATAAAAATAAAATTTACAACTTAATTTTAAAAACTGTTTGTAAAGCAAAGACATAAGAATACCCAAGAACATTTTGAGGATAAAAAGGCTTACGAGTAAACCGGGCTTCTGGGTATTTAAATAAAGTCCAAAGTTATAATAATTTAAAATGTAATACTGTATCAGAGAAATAGTTAAGTAGAAAAGAAAGTGAGCCCAGGAACATTCCTGTGATTATATCGTGGCATTTCAAATCAGTAGAGAAAGGATGTCCCAATTAACAAAAATAACATTAGAACAATATTCATTTTGGAAAAAAATAGATCCCAACCATGTATCATATATATATTAGAATAATTCTAACTGCAGTAACAGATAAACACCCTAAATCTCAGTGACTTAATCAAATACTCACTATTTCTTGCTCATGAAAAGTTTAATACATGAGAGGATAGGGTTAGCGGGATCAGCTCCAAGCAATCATGCAGGGCCTTGGCTGATAGAAACTTCACCATTTTCCAAATCTATCTTGCAGTGTTGTCCAGGATGTCAACATCTAGCTGGAAAACAAGAGAGGCAATGTGGAAGATTGCCTGGGAAGTTTTGTGGAGCACGTGAAAATCATGTATTCAGTTTTATCCATATTCCACTGGCCAGCATTTGCCTAACTTCAAGGATGCTGAGAAATTTTTGCCAGGTACCTAAGGAAAAGAAGAAGTAGACTCAGTGAACGCTTAGCCAGTTTCTAATACAGTCTTGTCTTGCTGGTTACCAAGTATCCTACCAAACCTATAGCACACTCCCTTCTCCCCCAAGGGAGACAATCCAAAATTCCATCTAGTTATTGCACCAAGCTCAAAGTCTGAGATCTTCGAATGATCTAACAATACAAGTTATAGAAATCTAATTGTCACCAGTCCCAACATACTATGGTGAAGCTAGAGTAGGTGATTTTTAATAAAAACTGCCATCTGGCAAATGGAACATAGGTGACACACAGTAGGCATGGGTCTATATATACCACTTTTGATAATGATACCGTTTTGATAGAAATTTTGAGGTCCTGATCTGGTAGTAGGAACATCTACTTGATTTCCACTTTGCTATCAGGAAGGAACTACTTGGATCCAATATTCTTCACAGCTCTGGGATCTACCCTTTGCAGGTTCTCTTTTGTCCACTATTATATTTGAAATACTGGGGATTGTGCCTTCTTTGAGAGGCTTTACAATTTCTACAACTGTATCTTCCCTGAGCAAGTTTGGGAGCCCCAAAATACTTTTAATGATGGATTGCACAAAGGCTGCTGGAGTCCATTTTTGCAATTTGTTGGCATTACAAATAAGCAGACTTGTTTTTAAGGGAAAAGCATAGTTATATATGCTAGTAGCACCTCTCAAAGTTCTTTCCTAAATATGATTCTCAAGCCTGTCTTATATCTTTCCTTCCTTTGCCCTCATACCTTAAAGCTATCATGTTTAGGAGGAAATGTCACACCTTTACTCAGGTCTGTGCTGGACCCAGAAGTCTTAGTAGCCCTTTGAATGTATAATGTCTTATATTTGAGGATGTAAGCAGTGGATTTTCCATCTTTTTAATTTTTTCTGCTTGCAAACAAATTATTGCTACATCCCATCTCTTTTTCTCTAGTACCTTGACTGACAAGTGTATATGGTAACAACATTATCAACATTCTACTTTCCATTCTCTTTCCCTAGAGCAGCGGGTCAGTAGGTGTGTGGTCCACATTCATAATTGCAAAGGACTATCTTAAAATTGTTTTGTCACTGCATGACACAAATCTCATTTACAGCTTTGGATATTAGTTTTCATCCTGACTATCTGCTAGACTAATGCTATGTATTTTGGATTTCTGTTTTAGTAGCATCCTTCCTCTAGCACTAATTTCTGCACCAGTGTAATGACAACTGTTCTATCAAAAAAACACACAAAAACCCAGATTCTCATTGATTTAACACAATAGATGTTTGATAACTTAAGCCCAACTAGCTTAAGTGGAGGAAAGGGTGGATGACTATGATTCTCAATGATCTTGGCTCCAAGGCTGAGGATTGTTCCTTCATCTTAAGAAGGGGGTCTTCTAATGTCTCCCTGGAAATTGACATCCAGCTGAGGGAAAAAGGAGTGAAGGATAGAAGAGGATTTTATGGATTGGACCAGGAAATGGTTTACATAATGTTCACCCATATTTCACTAAGCAATTATGAAGTCACATGACCTCAATCTGACCCAAAAAGAAGCTGAGAGATGTAAACTAGTTGTGTATTAATTGGTTCAAGGAGTTTGCCAATCTCTGCCAGAATATAGAGGGGTAAATTCTAGAGAGATCAAAGGCTAAACATAAACCTATAAAAAGTACCAGAGGCACAAAGAGTAGAGGGATGCCAAGAACTTTACAGGATCTGAGAGTTCAGTGGGCCTACTGGGTGCTCAGGAGAGAGAAGCACAGACAACGCACAGATAAAACTGTCTTTGATGGTGTAAGCCTCAAAGAGGAGGGGCTACTGCTGCAGGAAAGGCACAGATATCCATCAGGATCCTACCTCCTCCCTAATGAGAAAGCCTTGAGCCATTATAAAGGTCATCAAACACTGTCAATAAGGCACAGGTAAAAACCCACTGTGTTTGGGTAAGGGGAAAAGGGGAAACAAAATGAAACAATAACAACAAAAAACCTCTGTATCCCTGGGGAGGGTCAGAAAACTATCCTGTGCCCAGACTATTAAGTAGATCTCCTAACTTGGGGAAGAGCAAGAAACTCTCCCAAAAAAGATTCACCAAAGATACAATGAAGAGTTTGGCTGCCACAGGGAAGAAGGGCAAGATCACTGAGAAAGTCATAATCCTAAACCATGGTCCTTTAAGTATGAAAACCAGAGAAATAATTTAAACAACAAGAGCTCAAAGAATTCTTTCCATGAGTCATTTTTTCAGAAATCTACTAGAAAATGAACTTTATCCAAACAAAAGAGACTGGGAAAACTTAAGCAATTTAGTTTTAATATACTTTGTTGGAAATCTAAGATTAAAACTAAGATGGGGACAAGGGCAGAAGAATATTGTATGATAATGCTCCGTATGTTCCAGTGAAATAAAAATAATGTAACTACAAATGAGAGGACAATGGGATGGAATGTGGGAAGTAAAATAAACTCAGCAACTGTGATTTAGGCAGTAAGTGAGAGTTAAGGGATGTCATTAAAAATGGACAGTGCAGATGGTGAATTAAATAAGGGACTAAGAGCATTGAAAAGGTATAACCACCATAACAAATATAACCTTCCTAAATACAAAGTTTAGGAATTTCCTTTTTTAAAACAAGGATAGAGCAAACACATTATGAAGAGAGATTAAATATAATAAATAAAACAGTATGACAGAACTGAAAGCAAATGTATTCATATCAACAGATGCAGAAGGCTTTGCTTATTAAACGGAAAGATTTTCAACTTGGTTCATAAAGACCCAACTATATGCTTTATTCAAGAGACACACCCAAAATAGAATGATTCAGGAAGGCTAAAAATAAAAGGACAGTCAAAAGGTATTTCAGGCAAATGGAAACACTAAGAAAGCAAAGACAGCAACACTGATATCAGATAAAGTAGAAAGCAAACAAGTGTAGAGAAAGATTTTTAATTATGATTCCAAATCCATATGCAAAAATGAAAAGGAAATAAAGAGAAAAAAAAGAGATACATCTCACACATAAGTGGTAAACAAAATGACAGAAAAACAACATAAATAAAGTCAAAAGACCACTGACAAATTAGGGGAAAATATTTGCAATACAGACAACAGCTAAAGGGCTAGTATCCCTAATATATAAATAAATCCTAAAAATTAGGAGAAGACAAAACCAAAATCCTCACTAATGGAAAAATGGGCAAGACATGGAAAAAACTCTTAAAAATGTATACAAAAATAGTCCTTAGAACTGAGAAAAGTATTTAACTAACTATACCCATAATAAGAGAAATGCATAGTAAAACTATACTGAGGTAACATTTCTCATGTATTTAATAGGCAAAATCATAATGTAAAATGCCATTTTTTCCTGGAGACATTGTGGGGAAATAGGCCTGTCTCCTGTGCTGCTGAAATCAGTACAAATTTCATGGAAGTAATCATGGCAATTTTTTAACATGGCTACATATGCCTTTACCTTCTGATGTAACATTCCTAATTCCAGGAACTTACCCCAAAGACATACCTCCAACAATATGAAAACACATACTGTTATTTTCTTTGTAACATTGTTTATAACTGCAAAACAGAAAATAACCTATATACCCATACATAGATAATTGAAAAAATCCATTCACCTACCCAATGATACTGTAGTTTGTTTTGTCTTAAATGAGATTTCTATGGACATATTTGTGATTTCCAGGATATATTTTTAATTGAAAAAAAAAGCAAACTTCAAAAAAGTGTGGTGAATGTTAGTTTTTGAGGAAGAAGGGGAAATAAGAAAACATACATATATATGTATTAAATATACACATATTTATTCATCTGTGCAAATAGATACACAGGAAGGATACACCAGAGACTAATGAGATTGCTTATGTACAGGGGATGGGTGGGCAAGAAAAGGTAACTAATCAGGCTTCCTTTTTACTGTTTTTAAAATTAAGATATAATTCACATACCATAATATTCACTCTTTTAAAGTGCACAGTTCATGGACTCTTGTATGTCCAGAGTTGTGCAACCAGCATAGCCTCCCAATTCCAGAGCACATTCATCAGTTCAGAAAGAAATGCAATACCCATTATCAGTCACTCACTATTCCTCCCTCCCCGAGCCCCTAGCAATTACTACTAATCTACTTTTGGTTGCTATAGATTTATCTATTCTGGACATTTCATGTAAGTGGAACCGTATTTTGTGCTTGGCTTCTTTCTTAGCATGTTTTCAGACTTCATCCAAGCCATACTATGTATCAATACTCCACTCCTTTTTATGGCTGAACAATAATATTCTGTGGTATGTATATATCACTTGTTTATTCAGTCATCAGTTTGTGGATTATCTGGGTTGTTTCCTCTTCTTTGCTATTGTGGATAATGCTACTATGAACATTTTTGCTCCAGTTTTTGTTTGACTGTTTTCACTTCTCTTGGGGTATACAGCTATGAGAGGAATGTGATGTCACATGAGATTCCCATTATGCCTATGTTGATATACTTCATGGCATTCCACAAGTCTTTGAGGATCTATTCTTTTTCTTCCTGTTGCTCAGGCTGGATAATCTCAGTGGGTCTATTTTGAAGTTCACTTAATCTTTCTTTTGCCTGCTCAAATCTTTTATTGAGCCCTCATTTTTCATTTGTTACCATAATTTTCAACTTCTAAATTTTTGTCTCTTCTTAATTTCTGGCACATCACTGATATTTTCTATTTCCTTTGGCCCTTTGAACATACTTAAAATAGCTTACTTAACATCTCTGTTGAACAAATCCAAAGTCCAGGTCTCCTTAGGAACATTTTCTACCTATTGCTTTTTTAGTTCTGTATATGGCCCTATTTCTACAGATGCTTTTGTTTTATTGAAAACTGGACATTTTAAATATAATGGTGCAACTCCTCAAATCAGGTGTTACCCTCTCTTCAGGGCTTGTTTTTGTTGTTTGGTGAGTTTGTCCACTATTTTTGTGAAGTGTGTATTTTTTTATTGTGTATGGCCACTGAAGTCTCTGCTTCATTAGCTTAGTGGTTACTAATAACTGGGCAGATTGTCTTAAATGCCTGGAATCAATACTTTTATGATTTTGCTGACGGGCTCTGTGTGTTTGGGTACACCTTCAACACTTAGCCAGAAAGTTGACAAAGCCTCAAGGTCAGCCAGAGGTGAGAGTTTAGGGTCTTCTCAGCTTTTTCCCAAACATGCAAGCAGCCCTGTACATGCATGTGATTTCCTTATTTCCAAGAAATATGTCAGAACTTACCAAAGATATCAAACTTTCCAATATTTATGGATATTGAATTCTCCAGATTTCCTTTTAAGCTTTTTGATGAACTTCTTGTTTGCCCCACTTGTTATTCACTACCACAGACAGCCACGATGTTAAACACTGGCTATACATGTTTTTTTAAAATGATCTTAAGAAAATAGCTTCTCAAGACAAGACTTGCATGTGGGGTCTTCCAGTGAACTAACAAACCAGTCAAATAAACACAGTTCTCAGGGAATGTATTTTGAAGAAACCCTAATATTTTTCTGCCCATTCCAGGTGCTGCAAGGCTGCCAGTTTGACTGTGATTGTGAGCTCCTGGTTTTCAAGACTACCATGGATCTAGGGAGTGGGAGATGAGAATAGGGCAAGCCAAAATGTCACACAGATCACTGTTTTTTTACCAAGATTCAGCCATTTTTCTTGAATAATACTTCTGGATTGTTCTAAGTTTCTGGTTAATTCCACAGTTCTGAAAAAGTTGCTTGTGACAATGAGTTCTCTAATTGCTTTTTATGGAGACAATTTCTAGCTGTCCTCACTCTTGTCATTTTTGCTGACATCCCAAGTGAATCTCAGACTTAGTATTGATACGGTACGCTCTCAGGCTAAAGAAAAAAGAAAACTAAACATATATTGGACTTTCATTAGTAGACTTCTATTTTGCAGAGGGGTTGGTTAGGAATTCTGAAACTAACTTCTGGGTATTCTAGGGTTAGGACAGTAAGTAAATATACTGCGGATAATGGGAGCCATTTTTCTCACAGAGAAAGGACTTACATGACAAAATAACACAGGAGACGGCTGGAGAAGGCGCCCACCAGCCAAATTAAGGTAAACTTCAGTATCAAAATAATGGACTTCTATTTCTGACCATTATGTAATAACAGAAAAGAGAGTTGCCCTTCTACATTACATAACTAGAAAACTATAAAATATATAAAAACAGAGGTTTTCAGACAATGCACAAAAAGCAGTATAGGACAGTAATACCTGAGAGAAAGAAAACAAATGAGTGCTTCAGATCACTGCCTGAAGAGTTTCAGAACTATAGTGCAAGGGGAAGGAGCACCCAAAACAGCCCAGTGGCCTTATTGGAAGACCTAGAATTCACAGTTTAGATAGGCTGATGTGACTAGAATTTTTGGAGCCAAATACTAGGAGAAAGAAGACTAGAAGAAAGAAGACAAAAGACTAGAAAGGAACAAGATGCACAGAAAGGGCTCTGAAGATCTACAGAGGGTTCTCCTCAAGTGGATGGTACAAGACTGACCTGTGCAATGTGACCCAAGAGTCTACCAAGGCTGGGGGGTGGAAATCACTAGGAAGTAGTTAGTGGAACAATCCCAGGAACTTGCACATGCCCAGGTATAGTTTGTGTTCTCACCAGACACAACAGGAAGATTTCCTAATAGAAAGCATCAGGTAGAATTCTAGAATGGCAATGACTCAGCAGTGGGGCCAAATGAGCCTTAGAACAAGGTTTCTCAACTTTTAGCACTACTGACATTTTGGGCTGGACAGTTCTTTGTTTTATATATACTGCAGAATGTTTAGCAGCATCCCTGGCCTATATCCATTAGATGTAACTCCCCTTCCCCCAGATTGACACCCAAAATATCTCGATATTCCCTGAAGGTAAAATTTGCCCCAGATTGAGTGCTACTTCATGCAAAATCATTAAAACAGCTATTAATGTTCCACATGTTCAAGGAAGTAGAGAAAAACATGAACATGATAAAAGACAAATGGAATACTACAACAAAAACAATGTATTGTATGGTTATATGTAGACGCAAAATGTATGTAAAGAATTGTAAAAGACTGGGAGGAAGGAAATTAAAGTATTATGTATTAAGGTACATAGGTTATATGTAAAGTAGTATAAAATACTTGAAGTTAAACTGTATTAAAGATATATATTGTAAAACTTAAACAAATAAGTACAAATAGGATGAAAGAGGTATGCATAGATCATATAGGAATAAACTTAAAAATAGAATAAATAGTGGACAAAGAAAAGTTCCTCCTTATTATAAAAGCTAGTTAATAAATGTATACTCAAGATGAATTAAAAAAAAACTCATTTACAACTACTATTGCAATATTACTTTAGGTAAGAATCATGAACCAGTGTTAAAATAGCACATGAAAGTTTCAGAACAGGATATATACGTAGTCTCAAAGTATCCCCCCCCCAAAAATATTAACTACAAAGAGGAAAGCAGTAACTTCATAGTGGAGAATCTTTTAAGGATGCAACTTCAAACAAGTAGGCAAAGTTCACATCACCAACAATAGGCCATATTATCATTCACCTCCTGATATGCCCTGGGACAAACTTAACACCCCTTCTGTGACTTCTTCCCAACCAAAAGTACCCAGCTTGAATTTAGTAATGGGAACATGAGACAAACCTACATAAAGGGACAATGTAAAACACAATGGCCTGTACTTCTGAAAAATGCCAATGTCATCAAATACTGAGAGACTCAGAAACTACTCCCAACTAATGAGACATGAAAACTGAATGTAAGGCACGATCCTGGATTTTCTGTTGCTGTAAAAAGATACTGGGACAATTGAAAGCCTGATAATCTGTTAACTGGATTATGGTAATATAAGAAAATAAAAATGACTTTGTTTTTAAAGAGATGATATAAAGGGTAGGAGAGAGGAAAAGAAATGGAGGGAGAGAAAAGGTGAGAGGAAGAGAGTAGATGGAGAAGGGGGGAGAAAGAAAAGGACAGAAATAGAGAAAGAAAGAGAAGAGGAAAAAGAGAAGGAGGAAGTGAGGAGAAGGAGGATGAGAGCCAACAATAAAGCAAATGCAGTAAATGTTAGTACTGGGGGACTGGGGTGAAGGATATTGTGTGGTGGAGAACTTGGTCTTGCCCAAAGAGAGGAACTTTGCCTGTGGTTTCTGGCTGGAGATCTGTTTTTACCTGACTGGAGTGTCTTTGTTTAGGGAAGAAGTTAGCTACACTAAAAAAGACAAACTATGTGATCTAGGATGGGGGCTTTGGGTCAAGGGATATCAGTCCACTTGGAACAATCATCAGTTGATCATGTCTGTATACTGAAGCCACAATAAAAATTCTGGACAGTGAAGCTTGAGTGAGCTTCTCAGATGGGCAATATGCTTGCATACTGATGCCAGATGGTAATGCACCCAGGACAACAGAAGCTTTGTGTTTAGAACCTTCATAGAACCTGCTTCCTTTGGCCGGTTATACGATAAACCTTTTCTCTATAATAAGCTATATACCTGTGAATATAATAATAGGTTTCAGTGAGTTCTGGGAGATTTTTAGTAAATTTTTACATCTGATGTTTTCTGGGGAACCCTCCCCCTGCAACATCCTCCTTCACCTCCAAACTTGCAGCTGGTGTAAGAAAGTGAGCGTGGTCTTTGTGGGCTCATCCCTCTAACTTTGTAGCTGGATCCTAACTTCTTGCAGTTGGGGTACGAAGTCTTGGGGAGACTTGGCAGTCTGGCTAAATCTGGGTAGGCATAGAGACATTTTTCTTTTCCTGTAATAATTTTTCATAATTAAAATTTCAGTTGAAATTAACTTCAATTTTACATTATTGAAATTGTCAAAATAAAAATTGAAAAAAATTGAAAAGAAAAAAGAGAAAAAACATTTTGTATGCAACATAGCAAACATAATTTTCTCTCTGCATAATCTCTTGAATTTCATTGCTCTAGTATCCAAATTCTTAAGCTCTTGGAAAAGAAATGGCTCTCCAGAGGAGATTCCTGCTAACCAGAAAGCTTTCCCTGCCATTGACAGTACCTGAGGATATAAATAGAAAACATGGAATGTAGTTACCTTTATTAAGTTAACCACGAACTGTTAATCTGTCCCAGTGTAGCAAAAGTAAAAAATTAAAATGGGTTTTTAAAATCCACTTTTAAAACACAGTGCTAAGATGTCTGGGGTAGTCCCTTCCTCAGTAAGTGATGTCAAACCTCTCTACTCAGCTATCAGTGGAGATGCTCTTTCAATCATACCTCCTTCAGAATTTGTTCTTTTAAGTTCCAGTCTATGATTTCTCAAAAAATGTTTCTAAATGAGCATATAGCCAAGTAACTACATGTTCCACATTCTTGACTTAACAGAACTATTTATATGCAGTGATACAGAAAATCAATTTCTGGTTGTCTTGCTACAATTAAACATGTATGTTGCCTAAAAATACTGAAATATAATTCAGAAATCCAAAATTGCTCTGGGAAACCATTTAACAGTCAGAAAGTAAGAGATCATCAATCATTAGAACTATAAAAATTAGTATTTATTTGTATAAGCTTATTATCTGTATACCCATGTTAAAAGTTACTTTCATAGTTTTGCTAACAAGGATTAACTTTTAGCAAAGATGATCTATTTTAAATAAATAGCTAGAATTTCATATTTTTCATTATTTTAAATATATCTCAATATTTATTTTCAAGGCAAGACACATGGAGCTAAACTAATAAAATATACTTCATGATAAGCATGAATGAGAAAACCTGAGACAGCTATTACCTCAAAAATCTTTTATAGAGGGAACAGTCTGGGAATATTGTTATGAATCAATTTAACTATGTGCTTGACTTATGGCAGGCTTATGTAAACACAACTTGAACAGATTTAAAAAAGAAAAATAACAAGTTATTTCTATAACGTCTCCAGGGAGACTTATTCAAACACAAGTTTAAATAATGGGCTTGTAATTAAAAAAAAAAAGAAAAAAAAAGAAGGAAAGAGAATTAACTTTCAGATGGCTAGGTTCACAAAAAGAGGTACTAATCAGTCATCAAATGTAATTTTTTTCCCCTGAAACAGAGCAATTTTAGATTGCTGTTCTTTTCGCCTTCTGCTTGCTTCCCATGAAGGATGAAGAGGCAGCTGTGGTTGCTGTTTTGTACTATCAAGTCCTCTTTGTGCACTCCTACTAAACTGATTCTTGATCTGAGGTTCATTTTTCTGAAAACCTGGGAAGAGAAAGCAGAATTAGTGAAAACCAACCAGCTGCCTAAATAGCACACAAGAGAAGTATATTTCATCTTCTCAAATCAGTATTAAAGGAAAACATTTCGTTTTACTTAAATGGAATACCTCACAATTTAGAATCTAAGTATAATGGGAAGTTTGAAGTTGAAATACACATAGGAGCAATCAATTTTGGTACACATACTTTCTAATCCTTGTAAATAAATGTTTATTGCATGCCTTCTAATGTATGCTGTGCTGTCTTATTTACATTGACATTAAGAAAGGAAACAGTCCAGACAACATGGAAGGCTGAAAAAAACAAAAAGATATTACTGCATTTTCAAAGGAACATCACTAGCTTGGTATCTGTGTGGAACAGATGTAACCAGATAATTCAAGTCTTTACTAAGATACTGAGTCTCAAAATGTTGACAAGAGAAATTATTTTTAAAGTGCTAATAATTGATTCCATTCCCTCTGCTATTGAACAAAAAGTTGTTATTGCAAGGTAAATTACTAAATTTACTCAACGTTCTTTTTTAGTCATAAAGTTATCCGCGAGGTATGAGGGTGGCAACTTGTATTCTGGTCCTTATAGTCTCTTACTGATGAGGCACTTCAATTACACTATCTGGACCAACAAAGTACTGTTTGGGGGAGACACGCTAGCCTGAAAAGACATGAATCAATGCATATTTATGGAATAAGAAAAAAAAAGGTAAAAATTTGAATACAGATTTATTAAGCAGTCCTATTGGTGTGTGATTTCTGTATTGCCAATTTAGATGTCATTTTCAAAAGAGTTTTAAAGATGTCCTTAAAAAGTATCATGATGTCATATAAACAGGTATACAGCTTGGGACAGCATTTCCAAAACATTACTAGTGTATGTTTCCAAAACATCACTAGTGTATGTAGTGTATAATATTTATCTATAATAAATATTATAAATATATAAGCTAATAAGCAAAAAACAATCATAAAACCATTGGGAAGATATAGGAGTGCCTTAAGTATAGTTATCCTATGTTTATGAGTATAAGGTAAATGAGGCAGATTGCCATGTTCTTGCCAAACTTATTTTTCTTTTCCTTCTAGGAGCACAACCAGAAGGTATTTCCCTTCACACCACCATTGGATGAGGCCGTGTAACTGAGTTACAGCCAATGGGATCTGAACAAATGCCTTGACTATAAAAACCTCTCATTCTATCCTCTATTTTCTTTCTTTCTCCACTGAGCAAAGAACTCCTAGAGGCGCAAGATGGAAGGAGATTGTAAGGAGCAAACTGTGATGAACAAGAAATAAATCACTGAGATTTAGTAGTTATTTATTACAGCAAGTAGTCAACTGTGAATCATACTGGAAGTGGTAGTGGGTGGTTGGGTACGGCCATCAAAATAACAAATCTGGCTTTGGCTTAGTGGTTCAGCAGTTAAGTGGTAAGGAAACGGGATATCTGAGGCTGAAAACGGACCATGCTACTATGTGTTAAAAAAAATAGGTAGAACTATTTATTGCCAGTGATGACGTGGGAAGCAGGCTACATCCTATGGAGTTTGCAGCACGAGGGTAAGTAGCTGAAAGAAAAGATCAGGTTCCTTAGAAATATACGCCAAAAAAAAAAAAAAAAGAGTTCAGGAAGGAACTGGCCAGCTCACAAGCAGAAACTAAAGGGAACAGAGAGTCGAAATGTTTGGGAACTTAGGTTTAGAAAAGCCTCCGGACTCCAAACAATAAGAGGTAAGACTGAGAGAGGTTTTTAAGCAGTAAAGGCCCAGAAACACTCAGCCCTGCCTCAGAGATAAGAGTAAAGGTATAGCCTTGCCAGCCCAACTCGTGTCTCAATGCAGCAGATACTCTGTGACAGCAAGCAGGTTATGGGGGTGGGTGGGACGGGGACAGACACAAACATAAAGAAGGCAAGTTTGAGCACTAGCTTGAGGAAGGACTCTCTGGTGTGGTGTCTTGATCACAGATGGACTGACTGAGAACACAAAGGTCAGAAATCCACTAAGTCTTTGAGGAAACTGCATTGTAGAAGAGATCACAAGCCTGGACTGAAAAAAAAAAACCTCTTGACCGTTAAGACCTTAAACCATAGACTTTAAACCATCTTCAGGACCATATACTTTTACCAAGCACTTGGGGCAACCCCCAGGGAGATAATACAAGATGTCCACTTTAGATGTGGCCATGGAACAAAGACCTTCTCAAAAGTACAGTCAGGGACCATGGAGAACAATGGATAAGGAAGTTCTTCCCCGATCCTTAACAGTTTCTGTTCAGGTAGATGTGATGTGTACCTCTCATTTTTCCCTAAACCGACTGAGAGTTTTTACTGTGGCTACCTTCCCTGCTCTGCCACTAAGTATCTGCTAGGAGGTGGGACAGTCTGTGTTTTGAATGCACAGGACACTGAACTGTGAGCGCCTCATCCATGAAGGGGTGAAAGGCGCTGCACCATCACCCAGCGATCCTGGGCTTTGAGATGGATGCAGCCACTGCATGGGTCTTTGCGGGTGGCTTCCTTTGGAGCAAGGCTAGGCTGAGAGTACTCTCTGTTTGGGGGGAACAGCAAAATCGGCATCTGGTAATCGAAAAGATGGCCAGTGGCAGATATGTGTTCAAGAAACTCCACTTTTCTTTTTTTCTCCCAGACACATAATTAGATTGCAATTCTTAGTTCCTTTGTGGCTACATGTGGTCATATAATTGAATTCTGGCTAATGAAATGTGAGCACAACTGATTCCTGCTACCTCCTGGCCCATGGAAACCTCTAGCAAAATTTTCCATGTACTCTATTCCCTTCTGTCGGCCAAATGAAGAATACTTAGGAACTGTAGGAGAAAGGAGCCAAAAGATGGAAGGAACTTGATTGCTGAATGACTATGTGAAACACTACCTCTCTGCTAATACAATGGACTATGATGTGAGTGAAAAAAAACTTTTTATTATTTTAAGCCAGTGAGAGTTAGGGATTATGTACAGAAGTTGGCCTACTCAAATACATCAAACTTGATTTGTTATGAATTAATCTGAAAATATTCTGATTTTACACTTAACCCAGAAAGTAAACACTTGTTACTGAAAGTTTAATGGCATGGTACTAAGATATACCTTATATAATAATTTACTTAAGAATATGTTGATTTCGTTCAAGAACAGACCTATTATTTCCTGGTACTTTTGTCTGTATTTTTCCTACTGGCAGGACATAGGCAAAATAAAAAACAATTAAAAATTTAAAAATTATACTGGTAATTTTAAGATCCTCTTTTTCCATTTCTGTGAGTACATAATTCTTTCAGGTTATTAGGCAACACGATTTTTTTCATCCTTTCACTGTGGCAAAGCATTGCTTAACTGCATATGGAAGTCAGGCAGCCATTAGTACATACCTGGGGTTTTGCTTTTCGGAGCCTGCTCTCGGTAATTTCTAAAAGACGAAAAACACCATTAGGACCTGAGAAAGATAAAGAAATTATCTGATCTTAATTAGATAACATAATAAAACTGGTGATAAAACTCGTATTATATTCCCTTATGCCACCAGCAATTAAAAAAATCATAAAACCCCCAGGTTTTAGCTAAATCACACGTGGGAATTTTCCTCTTTACCCTTTTAAGGACTTCTGATCATAAAATATCCTGTCTTGGTTACCTTGTATCTACTCTTAAGGACTATCTAGACAAAGAATTTCCAAATTCTTCTCACAGGGGGAATGAATCACATATAACAAAAATTAAGACATATTTTATGGGAGAGGGAAGGGATACTGGTATATTATTTTGAAGTGAGGAAAAACTATAGCCTTTTGAGGCAGGTTTTGGAGTTACAAATAATATTTTCACTATTTTCAAGTCTCTAAGATGGTTGTGTTTTTCTCATACTCTTCCTTCATGGGAAAATCTCAATACCACAGTTTTCTATTCTACTAAAATTTATCTCTGACTTACAAATATAGAGAAAAACAGTTCATTGAAGAAAACAGCTATTACTGAATAAATTAACTAATCATGATCTTTATTATAAAATGTGAAAAAAGATATCTCTTTCCGTGTTAAGAGTTACAGTGAAATTAAACTTATTGATTTAGAACAGCTATGAAAAGTGGTGGTTAACTATGGGGATAGAGACAGCAATGCCACCAAGTATAAAGCTGTCTGGAGAAACTCAGTGTTAGGACAAGCAGCTGGATATACTGAAATACGAATACAAAATCAAATGTTTGATGTTTACAATAGTGGCCCTGGGTCGTCAAGAAAAAACTTTTTTCAGAAAGTTCTGTTTAAAGAATGAGATATATGAGACATACCCAGAAGTTTTTCATCAAAACCTAACCCTAAGTTTCAAACGTTTGTTAAGTCAAAGGAATAAACTTAAATTAGGTAGACAAATTATTTTGCTATAGGATAAATCGGGCATTGCCATATATGTATTTGTATATATTATCTCAATATAAAGTTGGAGAGGCCAAGTCTAAACACAGGACGTATTGTATAAACTAGAATTATTTATGGGAGACAGGCTCTTCTCTTATTTTAGGACGTACAGTTACTTCATATTAAAAAAAAATTAAGAACCAATAATTATTTCAGAATATAAAAATATACTTACCTTCTGGAGCTTTTAGATTCAGATAAAGAATGGAAAAACACTGATTCAAAGTTCCTTGTTTCTGTATTTGGCTTACTTTTGTCATTTTTTATACCCTGCTGGGTTTCAAGTATATCTTCTACAGGTAACACTTTCTGGATGGTTTTTTGTTCCTTAGCTGAGGCATGGAAACTACTTTCCTTCTTTCGTGTCTGTCTGACTTTCCCAATGAAGAAGTCATCACCACTATCACTTTCCTCAGACATGGAAGACTGTTTATAAAACCTTTCTTCAGTGCTATCGTCAAAATAGTCCCTCTCTTCTTCATGCAATTCCTCTCCATCACTGTTACTGCCACATGAGCTATCAGACTCTCCCTTTTTTTAAATTTTATGTAACGCTTTCCCTTTTTGGTCAGCAGGTATCTTTTGGGGCTCAGAGGGAACTACGGGATCCTTTTCAGAAGGCTTTGGTGGAGAGACTGGAATGTCCATTGCTTTGGGTTCATGTTCCATCTTGGATATTTTTGCTTTTGAATGTATTGGTTTCTTTGCCAATAATTTGGCTTCTTTCTCTTTTTGGTCACTGATAATAGTTCCTTTATGCTGTAACTTACTGGCATCATCATTTGAACACAAAGTGTACTTGGAATGATTTTCTTCTGAAACATTCTTTGATGATTTAACCTCAGCAACATTTTGTCTTTCATCTTTAAAGGCTTTGTCAGCAGCTGCAAGAGAAATAGTACATGACTTATTTCAGCATTGAAACAAATTTTATAAAACAACACCATTTCAGTACAGTATTTTAAAGAATTACTTGTAAACATTTAAGACGACAACTGGAATTTGTACTAAATATATTACAATGGGTCTGAATTCGAAAAGAAATATGTCAACTTTTTAACAACCAAACATTTAAGAAATGCTTACAGGGGTCCATTTTAAATCTCCCTAAAAAAAAAAAATTCATCCTAGCATGTCTTGGAGTTTATGAAGAACAGTGAAAACTCCACTGAATATAAATAAATAAAGTGGTAATTTTAACTTCTGTAGAAATAATGATATGATTGTAGGTTTCAGACATAAAAATAAATATCTTCTAATCTGACACATTTAATTATTTCAATACATTTTATAAAACACATACACATAAATGAAAATTATGTGACTAAGTGTGGCAACATCTAAAGTAATAAAATGAATTATAGCAACATTTAGAAAATAAATTATATTCAGTATTATCATGAATATATTACTATATAAATACAGTAATTTATATAGTAATATATTTACTATACTATGTAAATAGTGCTTTTTATACTTATGTATTAGAATTTAGGAAAAAATATAATTTAGTTTCTTCAGGTATCAGATACCTTCCATATTTTCAGGTATCTTCCCATTTTTGGAAATACTGTGAGATATTTATAATATAAAAGATCCTCAAAAGGAAAATAAACCATAAAAACAAATGGTCATTTATTCAAAACTGTATACACAAATGCTTAATTAAGTATATTGCTTACAAGTCATTTAACTCCTACCTTTTAGCACATCTATTTTTTTCTTCAGAAGAGGGTGCATTGCTAGTCTGGCAATTGCTCTTTCAGTTGCAGTAGAATCAGGCTGCAAATTGAACAATAAGCAAACAGGGATAAAAATAATGTGGCACTATTAAGACATGAATAAAATAAAATACATCATAATGTTGAAAAATTAGAGATAGGGAACAGGGATTAATAATCTCATTAGATAAATGACCTGTATAAGCAATCCATGCTAAAGGTAAATAAAATTCATGCTGACAAAAATGCCCTTGAACAATTAAAATCATGTAATTAATTAATAAATATTCTTTTGGGTATTTTATTTTGAGTATCTAGTGTTACTACTATTTTCTCAGAACCTTCCACCACAGTGCCTAGTGTATTAGCCAACACTTTATAAATATCTGATGATGAATGAATGAGAACAATTATATATAATATATAATGTGTTTATGAATTTAGACAACTCATAATTCAGGCTAATTGCTCTAAGTGTCATCTGTAGGCTGACAACTTTCAAATTTCTGCCTCCAACTCCAACTTGAGCTGTGGACTTATATATCCCACCACCTACTTGACAGGTTAAGGGAGAATTCTTTAATTTTCTTTTCAAACTTACTTCTACTATAAGTCTTTTCCATCTTATTATATGTAATTTGAATTTTTCTTCCTCAGACCTAAAACTTTAAGGATTTTTCCATCACACTGCCCTTTCCTTCATCTCACAATTCATCTGTTAGCAAATCCTGTCTTTCATCTGCAAAATGCATCCAGAATTAGTCACTTCTCATCATTTCTACTCTTACTATCTTTGACCAAATCATCAATACTTTTCACCTGCACCAATGTAATAAACTCATACCCGGTCACTCTCCTTTGCATCCTGCTTCACTAATAGCCAATTTTCCATAAAGCAGCAGTAGCGAGTTTCTAAAATGTAACCAGATCATGCTCATCCCCTTATCTGTTCTTCTTTAAGCTTTCCTGCCTTCCACTGCAAGCTCTTTCCTACTTGGAACCCCCACGGCTGATCATTTCATTGAATTTAGGTCTCTGCTCAAATGTAATCTGAACTAACACAACACTTTCCATCACTCTTTGGTTACTTCACATCACTTAACACTGCATGCCAGTGTAGATATTTTGATATCTGTAAAGCAAGGACTTTGCTTTCCTCATTGCTATAGACCCAGTGCCCAGAACAGTAATTGGTAAGAGTTGGCATTCAGTAAACATTACACAAAGCAACTGAATCAATACTTCACTAGTATGTGAACACAGAGCTACCAGCTCCAAACATCTTTCTTTTAAATTTGCCCTTCATTTTAACAGTCTGATATAAGGCTTTTTTCTCTCCAGTAACATAAGCATATGAGTAAAAGCAGGATGATTGGAGTTTGAAATCTATTCTGTTTGGAAGACTTACCTGGGTAATGTCACTCAGAGAACAACTTCTTTAAATTATTCCACGGTGCAAATCCTGTGCCAGGACCACCTACTGTCTAATTGCCTCATGAACGGGGTGGAATAGTATCCTCCTCAATTTCATGAATTAACTTACCTAGAAACTCAGAATGTGGCCTTATTTGGAAACAGTATCTTTGCAGATATAATTAATTAAGTGGAGACCCTACTAGATTAGGGTGGGCCCTTAATCTACAACTAATATCCTTATAAGGGCATTTTGGACAGACACACAGAGAAACAGAGAGGGAAGAAGGCTGAGGCAGTGATTGGAGTTTTTCTGCCACAGGCCAAGAAAGGACTGGCACCACAAGAAATTGAAAGGAGCAAGGAAGTGTTCTTCCCTAGAACCTCCTGAGGAAGCATAGCCCTACTGACACCTTGATTTCAGCTTTCTAGTCTCCTAAAACATCAGAGAAAAAAATTTCTGGTGTTTTCAACCACCCAATTTGTGGTACTCTGTCACAGCAGCCTTAGGGAGAGTAATAGACCTTGATTCTAACTCTTAGTTTAACCTTCTCCAAGAAATGTAGTCCATTTGAGCCACTCATTAAGTACAGTGTTAAGTCAAACCTTGGCTTCTTCAATACCTTGCTGGGTTTTCTGAAGACAACACAGGATTTTTTACTCATTTTATCTACTTCAGAGAGGTACAACAGAATTTGGAAAGGAAGTCTATTGTTGGTATCCTGAGTCACTCAGCAATAAGTTGGGCTGCTGAAGGTTGGGTCAAACATGCTTGCTTGCGTTTTTTAGGAAGCATATTAAAAGCTATTAACACAGAACCTCCAAAGGAGGACATGATTTTTTGGGCTGAAAAGACTCAACACAACACAGGAAAATAGAGAGTCACATCAGAATATCGGGGTCTATAAGCTTTCAGAGAAAAAACAAATCATACACACACACACACACACATTGAGGAATCAGAATTAGTGATCAAAATACAATACAGTAATGTTTCTGAAATTCTGAAAGAAAATGATTTCCAAACTAGGAAAGAATAAAAATACTTTCAGACCTAAAAAAAGTTTACATTTATTGAACTTTTCTCCCTAGAAGCTACTGGCTCCACTAAAATGAGGAGGGATGCAAAAGAGAAGGCATGGTTATAAGAAACAGGAGATCCAAGCAAAAGGCATTCCAGGATGGAGAGAGGAGGTTTAGATTTAAATTTAAAATATCTGGTATATTAAATATCTTGAGAGATTTCAATAATGTTTGGAGAATTTGGTATTACACTCAAGAGAAGATAGAACACTAATAAAATAAAGGTAACTATTACAAACTACAGGAAACCAAAGTATTATGCAGAAAAGCAAAAGTAATAATCACTTGCTGTATGACTCAAAATAACATGATTACTAAGTGTTTATCTCACCTAAATATGACCCAAATAGGATGGAAAGGATAAGAAGGATAATTCAACACAGGGGCTAGAGAAGGAAAAAGATGTAAAGTCCTTATAGACCACAGCAGGAATCAACAGCTAATGCTTAAAATGTACTAATATAATAATATTGATGTGGCGGTAAATTCCAGAATCAACTGAAGTTTGAACTAATAGACATCTTTCATATTTCACAAAAAATTCTTGTACAAGTGTTTGATTTTCAAAACCAGTGGTTAGCAAACTGGCTAATGGGCCAGTTCTCATCTGCTACCTGTTTATTCAAAAAAAGTTTTCTGGGGGCACAGTCAAATTCATTAATTTACATACTTATGTTTGCACTATGTCACAATGGCAGAGTTGAGCAACTGTGACAGAGACTGTATTACCTGAAAAGCCTAGAATATTTACTATCTGGTCCTTTACAGAATAAGTGTGACACCTGCTCTAAATTACATGCAAGCAGAATCCTTGGTGGGGATTTCTCAAAAAATTAGGAAAAAAGAAGAAATTGTTTTTAGCATGCTCATGATATGTGAAAGTTTAATTTGAAACAAAAACACTGCCTTGACATATTTTTGTTGCCAAATCATGGCAACAGGTTATAAACACTAAATGTGCTTCCTGAATGGTGATAAATGATTTAAGATTCTGGCTTAGTAGAAACAATCTGATATTCAGTACAGAGGTTATATGTTATAATCCTCAGGACTAACCCCAGAACATTTCAGGCATACCTCATTTGTTGTACTTCACTTTATTGTACTTTGCAAATACTGTTTTTTTTTTACAAATTGAAGGTTTGTGGCAATCCTGCTTCAGCAAATCTATCAGTGCAATTTTCTAACATAATTCGCTCACTTCATGTCTCTGTGTCACATTCTTGAAGTATTTCAAAAATTTTCATTATTATATTTGTTAGGATGTTCGGTGATCTCAACTTGCTGAAAGTTCCAAGGATGGTGAGCAATTTTTCAGCAAAATGATTTTTTAATTAAGGTATGCACCTTGCTTTTTTTTAAAAGACATAATGCTTTTGCATACTTAATAGATGACAGTATGCTGTAAATCTAACTTATATATGCACTGGGAAACCAAAAAATTTATTTGACTCACTTTATTGCAATTATTCACTTTATTGCAGTTACAAAAACAGTGACAAAAACAATTTGTCCTCAAAAATGTTACACATACCCCAGACACCTGCCCTTTCTTCAGTTACAAGGGAAAAGAAGATGCTCTAGCAGCAGATGTTTATCATTAACTGCTTCTTTCAATGTATTTCCCCCTTGGAGCTACTAAAAATTCACTTCAGATATAATCTGTAATACATAAACATATGTATTTGTAGTATGGATAAATCAGAAAGTAACTGTCTCATCATGAGTTAATTTCACACATTTTAGATAAGACACTGTGGGAATCCTAAAAAGATTTTGACTAAATGTGTCCATGTATAATTGTTCAATCATATCTACTACTGTTTCTAAAATCTCTGCTTAAGAACTAGGTAAAAGCAATGATGAACTGGGCATTTTCTTTCCAGAGCTAGCTATATTTTTCCATCTTAGTTATAGAGTTTTAGAACAAGCAGTGGTATTACTTATGTCTAGTATTGACTCTAGGTAAATATGTTATGATTTATTTTTTCATTGAATTTATTTAGCAGTGTTATTTCTCTGCCCTAAAATGTACCCCAAGGATCTATGACTTAATAATCTGTTTATTCAACATGGTAGTAGAGGCCTAGGTAGAGCTATTAGGCAAGAAAAAGAAAGAAACAGTTCCAAATTGGAAAGTAAGAAATCAAATGGTCTCTGTGTACAGATGACATGATCTTATACATAAAAACCATAAAGACTCCAAAAAGCTGTTAGAACAAACTAATTCAGTAAAGTTACAGTACACAAAACCAACATACAAAATTAAGTTGCATTTCTATACTTCAAAAGCAAAATACCTGAAAGAGAAATAAAGAGAATAGTCCTATTTACAATACCATCAAAAAAAATTAAAATACTTAGGAATCAATTTAATCAAGGAGATAGAAGATCTGTATGCTGAAAACTGTTATGATTTTAAAGAAAGAAACTGAAGGAAATACAAATAAATGAAAAGATATATGTGTTCATGGATTAGAAGAATTAATACTGTTAAAATATCTACACTACCCAAAGCAGTTTTATAGATTCAACACTCTTCTTATTAAAATTACAATGGCATTTTTCATAGAAATAAGAAAACAAATCTTAAAATTCATATGGAACCACAAAAGACCTTGGATAACCAAAGCAATCTTGAGAATAACAAAGCTGGAAGAATCACATTCCTTGATTTCAGACTATATTACAAAGCTATAGGAATCAAAATAGTATGGCACTGGCATAAAAACAGATGCATAGACCAATGGTATTGGACTGAGAGCCCAAAAATAGACAAACGCATTTACAGTTAAACCTTGGCAAGGGGGCCAAGAATACTCAATGGGGAAAAGACAGTCTTTTCAATAAATGGTATAGGCAAAACTGGATATTCACATACAGTAGAATGAAACTGGATCCCTATCCTATATCACTCCCCAAAACTAACTTGAAATGGACTGAGGACTTAAACATGAGACCTGAAACCATAAAACTCTTGAGAAGAAAATGTATGGGAAAAAACTCCCTGATACTGGTTTTGGCAATGAGTTTTTGGACAAGATGCCAACAGCACAAGCAACAAAAGCAAAAATAAATAAGTGGGTCTACATCAAACTAAAAGCTTCTGCAAAACAAAAGAAGCAATCAACAAAATGAAGAGGCAACCTATGGAATGGGAGAAATTATTTGCAAACCATATCTCAGACAAAGGGCTAATATCCAAAACATATAAGGAACTTATAAAATTTAGCAGCAAAAAAAAACAAGCAGTATGATTTAAAAATGGGCAGAGGACTTGAATGGTTATTTTTCTGAACATACAAATGGTCAACAGGTACATAAAAAGAAGCTAGATTACTAATCAGGGAAATGCAAAGCAAACCTTATCATTTCACAGCTGTTACAAGGGCATTTATCAAAAAGACAAGCTAACTAAAAAGTGTTGAAAAGAATGTGAAGAAAAGGGAACCCTGGTACACTGGTGCAGTCACTATGGAATATGGAAGTTCCTCAAAAAAATAAAAAATAGAGCTACCATATGATCCAGCAATCTCACTTCTGAGTAAAGGAACTATAGAACAAAAAGTTTATCTAATAATTAGACTAACAGTCTTGACCCGATTTCAAGATTACCTAGCTAGTTAGGAACAAGCTGGAACTTGAATTTTCTGAATTCAGTATGTATTCACAAGTTTTCTTCCAAACTATTTGAGATGACTTTCTCTCATTTTGTAACTCAACTCCAAGTCCCCCTGAAATCTTTAAGATATAAGAGGCTTGTGAAACTAGTGGCCTTGGGTTCGTATCCTTGGCAGTGTTTTGGCCTCTGCTGCAACATGTGATGGCTACACTTTGCTTAAGGTGCTGGGCTAAGCACAGGAACTCACAAAAGTAGGGCAACGCCTGCCATGAGACTTCAAATCTTTTAGGCCTCCTTATTTCTTTCCTCTCCATCTTCCTTCCTCACTACTTTCTCTCTTTAAATTTACTAATATTTGTATTTAAATGAACATGCTTTATTATGTGAAGGCACGGTCTGTCTTATACATGAGGACACAAACACCATCTTTTGAGGCTCACAATCTTGTTGCATTTTAAAAGGTTAAGACAAATGCACAAATAACTAACCCAAGGCAGAATGTGATAAACTTCACAGGAGAGACAAAAAATGTTATATAGGTTTATGTAGTCATTCATCTTAAATTTAAATAAATTTATTCTGAAACTTAAAAGGCTAAGTATTCTTTATGAACAGTCTTTTTTACACCTGCATGACAAAATCTTCACAATATTGAGGGGGTATGAAGGAAACCCCACAGCTTTCCTTATTTAAAGTTGACAGTGTTGCCATGGAAAATTTTCAGGAAACTGTGGTTTTCACACACCTCCAGTTTCTTCCCTTTCAAATAAATTAAATGAAAAGGAAAAACATCTCATCTTTTAATGGAAAAACTCTATTTTGGCATATGGGTGTTTATTATGAACACAAGCATTCAAGCATTTGGTGTTCAATTTTGAAAAGAATTTTAAGAATGTACAATGTGAATATACACAGTCTAAAAATGAAAGGGCTCTCTTACATGCAAGGTTCATTCCTTTGCAATGTTGCCTAAAACAAATGGATTCTAAATGAAATGGTAGAGGTAAAACCTAGTAGCAGTACTTTTAATATTAACTGGACTTAATTTCAATTCTAGGTTTTACCTAAGATTATAAATCACCATATTAATATTTGTATTTATTAAAATATTTATAATTCCTATGGTGCCATGATTCTAAAGTGTAGTTTTACACATATGGGATTTATTCCATCCTTTCATCCTAAACTTTTGTTTCGTAGGCAGAGACCTGGATTTAGACCTGGACCTGCCATGTCCCACTCCCTGACTACGTGTATATTTTTGACCTTTCTGGTCCATTGTCTCATCTGTGAAATGGCATTATTATCATCTTTCCTGCGAAAGCTAATATATATAAAGCACCTAATGAGTCAGGCAACTGGTACATGTTAACAAATATTAATTTGTTTCCTCTTATCCTCTACTTGTTTAATGTTAACTGTCCATTATTTTGTACTCGATTACATATTCCTCCAGAAAACATTCTGTCCTGTATTCTCTTCATTTCTTTCAAAGTACATAGTGTATTGCTTTAAATGAAACAGATGTTTTGAACTGAGAAGTTCCTGAAATCTTGGTAATAGCTATCTGGAAATACCAGAGTTCTGGTCCCTAAACTCTAGCTTTAAAATCTCATCATATACATATTAAGTGGCTACTCAACCTTTCTACCCTCTTTCCACATTTAAAAATGAACACAATACTATTATTACCACACATACACATGCCTACATGAATGCTTTCTATATGAGATCATTGCTGTAAGACCAACTGAGATAAGAATGTATATGGATGGGACTCTCTTATCCCCTCCTCCTGGCGTGAGCCAGGAGCTCTGTCCTCTCGCTTTATCTCTAAATAAAACCCTCTGCCTTGCTCTCCTAAAAAAGAAAAAAAAATGTATATGGAAGAACTGTGCAAGCTATAAGATGTTATACAAATCAGTTTGCTCTGTTCTGTTCTGATGGTCAGACCTCCTCAAATGTGCAGAGCTCTATGTAATAGACTTATTTCCTATTTGATCAGCTTCCACCAAGCTCCCTTCCTATGACAAACTAAAGAATAATCAGTCCTCCCTTCCCAACACTCTGCATCTGCCTTACTTTTATTTTAGAGGTTTAATTTACTAACATATTTTGATACAGAAGAACCTGAATCCAGTGGAAGAGTATCAAAAATAAAATAAAATTTTAACCAAATAGCTAAAATCAAAACAGCCAGCCTGGGAGGAATCTGAAATGATTTTTAAGCATGGCAGTTCCCCTTGGCTTTAAATGCTTCAAGGGTTCCATCAAGAATTTTGAACTGTTTGCCCTTACTCCCTACTCCCTCTCCACCTTCCCTTCCTTCCTTTTGTTTGAATGAAAGTACAAAAAAAAAAAAAATCAGGTATCACTTGAAAATATTTCACTCAGATCCTAACAGTAATTCAAATTTCTATATGAATTTCTATCAGATTTCTACCTAAATTACTATTATAAATATTATGGTACAAATCTAGCTATGTGCAAATAAGTTTAATATTACAAAATAGCAATGATAAGCTAATATGGATGTTTGTATCCCCACTTTTAAGATAAATGACATTTCATACAATGGAAGATTGAACAAAGGGTTGTAAATAGAAGAAGATACCCTAAAAAACTGATTGTATATACATGAAGTAATATTAACCTTCAAAAGGGAAAACAGCCTGGCTGAGAAATTAAAAAAAAAAAAGGACACAAGACATTTTATTGTGGATATTTTCAAGTTCAAGTTAGGTAGTAAATATTGCCAAGTTTTACTGTTAAAGTCTAAATGAAAACATAATATTATTAGGGAACTAAAAATAAATTGCTTTTTGCTTCCACCACAAATCAAACATTAATGAAATTCTTTTAGAATTTATCAACCAGAAAGTTCAAAGAATTTATTCTGGTAAAAATCTTATGTTACTAATTTTTAAAATTCTCAACAGAAAACAAAAGTACATTCTGCCTTATTTTTATACAGTCACCACTATTCTACTTAACATGCCATTATTTTGACTGAGATATAGACCAAACCACAAATTTAAAGGTATAGTAGGACTAAAATTTTTTTAATCTCTATAAATGAATCCTATGAAATAAGACTACTTACTGTAATATAAAATCATGCTAGTAAAAAAAGACTGCTGTAAAATCATGCTCATGACTTTGGTACTGCCATTCTGACAAGGAGGAGGATGACAAAATCCTTCCTCTCCTCATACTAAAACTTTTCATATTTTGGCCTTCTTATAATAAATTTTTTTTTTGTAAGGCTGAAACAGGCAAACAGACATTTATAATTGGAGATTCCAACATAACTCTCTTAGTAATCAATAAAAAGAGCAGGCAGAATCAGTAAAGATATCAATCACCTGAACAACACCATCAACTGATCTGATTGACATTTATAGGACACTGATTCCAATAAAATATATACTGTTTTCATGTGCACATGAAATATTTACCAAGATAAGCCATACTCTGGACCATAACACAAATGATAAAAATTAAATGAATAAAAATCATAAAAAAAGGTACTGAAGGATCATGAAGGAAATAGTAAGGACAAGATACCTGGAGATACTCCTCACTTCTCAGAAACTAAACAATATACTTGTAATTAAAACATGGGTCAAAGATAAACTTTCAAGGGAAATTTAAAACATTTTGAATTCAAAGAAGATAAAAATAAAACATATCAAATTATACTATGCAGCTAAAATTAGTAGAGGGCACTTCATAGCATTAAATGTTCACATCAGAAAAGAATAAAGCTGTAAAATCAGTAATTTAACCTTCAACATTAAGAAACTACAAAAAGAGGAAAATGAACACAAATGCAAGAAGAAACAATATAGATTACACAGAAAACATCAATGAAACTGAAAAAAGAAAGCAACATAGAAAAATCAATTAATCTAAAATCTGTTCTCAGGTGGACCTGTCTTATGTAGGCATTAGCAAAGTGGGTGGAAATGGAAAAGGGGAGATAATAAGAGGCAGCAAATTCAAGGAGCCAAAGATCTGGGTACAAAGTCCTAACTATGCCACAAAACAATGGTATAGCCTTCATTAGCTCACTTCATTCTTTCTGAGCTTAGTCTCAGTTTCCTCATTTGTAATAGGGGATAAAAATAATCTTTCATAGGGTAAATGCAGGGATTGACAATACATGAAAATTACTTGGAAAGAAAAACGAAGGTTCTTTGCTCTAATTAGTAATATTCCAGATTGTTATCTAATGCATAAATGACACATTAAATTCAACATACCTTTAATGACCTTAAAGGTGTTGATATCACAGGAAAGCAGAATTCATAAATTACCATAAAAAAATATTTTTTGTGGTAATACTGGAGTTCAAGGGGGATAAAAATCATTATGTACTAATAATAACTGTCTTCTTTATAGTTTTCTCTTAAAGGGAAAAAGTGACAAGAAAAAAGTAGGTCAATAATATAAATAAGGAAATGTTCCTAAAAGAAATACAATCCATTGCAAATCTACCTTTTTGAAGATTTTTTCAAAGTTGATATCATCACCAAGAGCAGATTTAGTTACTGTATCAGGTTTCAATTCCTGCAAAAGAATAAAATAATTTTAGCTATCAATCAGTCTTATTTATTTTGGTATCATTAATATACAATTACATGAGCAACAATGTGGTTACTAGATTCCCCCTATTATCAAGTCCCCATCACATACCCCATTACAATCACTGTCCACCAGCGTAGTAAGATGCTATGAAGTCACTGCTTGTCTTCTCCCTGCTATACTGCCTTGCCGGTGCCCTATCACCCCCCCACCTCCCCGCTACATTATGTGTGTTAATCTTAATGCCTGTTAACCCCCTTCTCCCTCCCTTCCCAGTCACCGCCCACCCCGACCCTTTCCCTTTGGCAACTGTTAGTCCATTCTTGGGTTCTGTGAGTCTGCTGCTGCTTTGTTCTTCAGTTTTTGCTTTGTTCTTATGCTTGACAGATGAGTCAATTCATTTGGTAATTGTCTTTCTCTGCCTGGCTTATCTCACTGAGCATAAACTCTCTAGCTCCATCCATGTTGTTACAAATGGTAGGATTTGTTTTCTTCTTATGGCTGGAAAATATTCCATTGTGTATATGTACCACATCTTCTTATCTATTCATCTACTGATGGACACATAGGTTGCTTCCGTTTCTTGGCTATTGTAAATAGTGCTGCATTAAACATAGTGGTACATGTGTCTTTTTGAAACTGGGATCCTACATTTTTAGGGAATATTCCCAGGAATGGAATTCCTGGGTCAAATGGTATTTCTATTTTTAGTTTTAAGAGAAACCTCCATACTGCTTTCCACAATGGCTGAACTAGTTTACATTCCCACCAGCAGTGTAGGTGGGTTCCCTTTTCTCTGCATCCTTGCCACCATTTATTGTTCCTAGTCTTTTCTATGTTGGTCATCCTAACTGGTGTGAGGTGGTATCTCATTGTGGATTTGATTTGCAATTCCCTGATAATCAGCGATGTGGAGCATCTTTTCATGTCCCTGTTGGCCATCTGAATTTCTTCTTTGGAGAAGTGTCTGTTCATATCCTCGGCCCATTTTTTAATAGGGTTATTTGCTTTTTGGGTGTTGAGGCATGTGAGCTCTTTATATATTTTGGATGTTAACCACTTGTCAGATATGTCATTTACAAATACGTTCTCCCACACTGTAGGATGCCTTTTTGTTCTGCTGATGGTGTCCTTTGCTGTACAGAAGCTTTTTAGCATGATGTAGTACCATTTGTTCATTTTTTATTTTGTTTCCTTCACCCGAGGAGAAGTGTTCAGGAAGAAGTTTCTCATGTTTATATTCAAGAATTTTGCCTATATTTTCTTCTAAGAGTTTTATGGTTTCATGACTTACATTCAGGTCTTTGATCCATTCTGAGTTTACTTTTGTGTATGGGGTTAGACAATAATCCAGTTTCATTCTCTTGCACGTAGCTGTCCTGTTTTGCCAATACCAGTTTTGAAGAAGCTGTCATTTCCCCATTGTATATCCATGACTCCTTTATCGTATATTAATTGACCATATATGCTTGTGTTTATATCTGGGTTCTCTAGACTATTTCATTTGTCTATGGGTCTGTTCTTGTGCCAGTACCAAATTGTCTTTTGATTACTGTGGCTTTGTAGTTGAAGAGCTTGAAGTTGGGGACCTTAATCCCCGCCGCTTTATTCTTCCTTATCAGGATTGCTTTGGCTATTCGGGGTCTTTTGTGGTTCCATATAAATTTTAGAACTGTTTGCTCTAGTTTGTTGAAGAATGCTGTTGGTATTTTGATAGGGATTGCATTGAATTTGTAGATTGTTTTTGGCAGGATGGCCATTTTGACAATATTATTTGTTCCTATCCATGAGCATGGGAAGTGGTTCCATTTATTGGGGTCTTCTTTAATTTCTCTCATGAGTGTCTTGTAGTTTTCACAATATAGTTCTTTCACTTCCTTGGTTAGGTTTATTAATAAGTATTTTAATATTTTTGATGCAATTGTGAATGGAACTGTTTTCCTGATTTCCCTTTCTGCAAGTTCATCGTTAGCATATAGGAATGCAACAGATTTCTGTGTATTAATTTTATATCCTGCAATTTTGCTGAATTCAGATATTAGATGTAGTAGTTTTGGAGTGGATTCTTTAGGGATTTTTATGTACAATATCATGTCATCTGCAAACAGGGACAGTTTCACTTTTTTGTTGCCAATCTCGATGCCTTTTCTTTCTTTGTGTTGTCTGATTGCCATGGCTAGGACCTCCAGAACTATGTTGAATAGAAGTGGAGAGACTGGGCATCCTTGTCTTGTTCCCGATATTAAAGGAAAAACTTTTAACTTCTTGCTGTTAAGTATAATGTTGGTTGTGGGTTTGTCATATATGGCCTTTATTATGTTGAGGTACTTGCCCTCAATACCCATTTTGTTGAGAGTTTTTGTCATGAATGGATGTTGAATTTTTTCGAATATTTTTCAGATCATGTGGTTTTTGTCCTTCTTTTTGTTGATGTGGTGGACGATGTCATGGATTTTCTAATATTGTACCATCCTTGCATCACTGGAATAGATCCTACTTGATCATAATGATCTTTTTGATGTATTTTTGAATTTGGTTTGCTAATATTTTGTTGAGTATTTTTGCATCTATGTTCATCAGGGATATTGGTCTGTAATTTTCTTTTTTTGTGGTGTATTTGCCTCGTTTTATTATTAGAGTGATGCTGAACTTGTAGAATGAGTTTGGGAGTATTCCCTCCTCTTCTATTTTTTGGAAAACTTTAAGGAGGATGGGTATTAGGTCTTCACTAAATGTTTGATAAAATTCAGCAATGAAACCATCTGGTCCAGGGTTTTTGTTCTTAGGTAGTTTTTGATTACCAATTCAATTTCTTTGCTGGTAATCGGTCTATTCAGATTTTCTGTTTCTTCCTGGGTCAGCCTTGGAAGGTTGTATTTTTCTAGAAAGTTGTCTATTTCTTCCAGGTTATCCAGTTTGTTACCATATAATTTTTCATAGTATTCTCTCATTATTCTTTGTCTTTCTGTGGTGTCTGTAGTGAATTTTTGTTTCTCATTTCTGATTCTGTTCATGTGTGTAGACTCTCTTTTTTTCTTGATAAGTCTGGCTAGGGGTTTATCTATTTTATTTTCTCGAAGAACCAGCTCCTGCGTTCACTGATTCTATTCTTTTATTCTTCTAAATTTAATTTTTTCTGCTCTAATCTTTATTATGTCCCTCCTACTGACTTTGTCCCTCATTTGTTCTGCTTTTTCTAGTTTTTTTTATTGTGAGTTCAGACTGTTCATTTGGGATTGTTCTTTCCTGTGGTAGGCCTGTATTGCAATATACTTCCATGTTAGCATGGCCTTTGCTGTATCCCAGATTTTATGGTGCTGAATAATTGTTGTCATTTGTCACCATATATTGCTTGATCTCTGTTTTTATTTGGTCATTGAGCCATTGGTTACTTAGGAGCATGTTGTGAAGCCTCCATGTGTTTGTGGGATTTTTCATTTTCTTTGCATAATTTATTTCTAGTTTCATACTTTTGTGGTCTGAGAAGCTGGTTGGTACAATTTAAATCTTTTAAAATATACTGAGGGTCTTTTTGTGGCCTAGTATATAATCTATTCTTGAAAATGTTCCTTGTGCACTTGAGAAGAATGTGTATCCTGTTGCTTTTGGATGGAGTGTTCTGAGATGTCCTAATATGTTGTTCAGTGCCTCTGTCTCCTTACTTATTTTCTGTCTGGTTGATCTGTCCTTTGGAGTGAGTGATGTGTTGAAGTCTCCTAAAAGGAATGCATTGAATTCTATTTCCCCCTTTAATTCTGTTAATATTTGTTTTACAGATGCAGGTGATCCTGTGTTGGGTGCACAGATATTTATAATGGTTATATCCTCCTACTGGACTGACCCCTTTATCATTATGTAATGTCCTTGTCCTGTTACTTTCTTTGTTTTGAAGTCTACTTTGTCTGATACAATTACTGCAACTCTGGCTTTTTTCTCCGTTAGTTGCATGTAATATCTTTTTCCATCTTTTACTTTCAGTCTGTGTATGTCTTCGGGTTTGAAGTGAATCTCTTGTAGGCAGCATATAGACAGGTTGTTTTTTAATCCATTCAGTGACTCTACGTCTTTTGACTAGGGCATTCAGACCATTTACATTTAGGGTGATTATCAATAGGTAATACTTATTGCCATTGCAGGCTTTAGACTTGTGGTTACCAAAGGTTCAAGGGTAATTTCCTTACTATCTAACAGTCTAACTTAACTCACTTAGTATGCTATTACAAACACAACCTAAAGGTTCTTTTTTCATTTTCCTCCTTTCTATCACCTCCATTCTTTATATATTAGGTATCATATTCTGTACTGTTTGTCTATCCCTTGATTGACTTTGGGGGTGGTTGATTTGATTTTGTGTCTGTTTAGTAATTAATTGTTTTACTTTCCCCTGGTGATGGCTATTTAGCCTTAGGAATACTTCCATCAATAGCAGTCCCTCCAAAATGCACTGCAGAGGTGGTTTGTGGGAGGTAAATTCTCTCAGCTTTTGCTTATCTGGAAATTTTTTAATCCCTCCTTCAAATTTAAATGATAACTTTGCCAGGTGGAGTATTCTTGGTTTGAGGCCCTTCTGCTTCGTTGCATTAAATATATCATGCCACTCCCTTCTGGCCTGTAAGGTTTCTCTTCAGAAGTCTAGCCTGATGGGTTTTCCTTTGTATGTGATCTTATTTCTCTCTCTAGCTGCTTTTAAAGTCTGTCTTTATCTTTGCTCTTTGCCATTTTTAATTATTATATGTTTTGGTGTTGTCTTCCTTGGGTCCCTTGTGTTGGGAGATCTGTGTACCTCCATGGCCTGAGAGACTACCTCCTTCCCCAGACTGGGAAATTTTTCAGCAATTGCCTCCTCAAAGACACTTTGTATCCCTTTTCCACTGTCTTCTTCTTCTGTACTGCTATAATGCAAATATTGTTCTGTTTGGATTGGTCACACAGTTGTCTCAATATTCTTTCATTCTTAGAATTCTGTTTTTCTCTCTGTGCCTCAGCTTCTTTGTATTCCTCTTCTCTAATTTCTATTTCATTTACCGTCTCTTCTACTACATCTAATCTGCTTTTAAATCCCTCCATTGTATGTTTCATTTCATATATGGAATTTCTTAACGATTGAGTCTCCGTCCTAAATTCATCCCTGAGTTCTTGAATATTTTTCTGTACCTTCATGAGCATGTTTATGATTTTTATTTTGAACTCTCTTTCAGGAAGATTGGTGATTTCAATTTCTTTTGGCCCTTTTTCTAGTGTTTCTAGAGTTTTGTTTGAACCACGTTTCTTTGATGTTTCATATTTGTATGTGACACCCTCTAGTGCCCAGAAGCTCTAGTCTCTGGTGCTGCTCAGCCCCTGGAGTAATGTGGGGAGTTGCAGGGCGTGGTGCTGGTGCCTGGGGGGGGGGTGCATAGAGCTGTTTCCTGCTTCAGGGCTGCAGTGCCTGTCTCCACCGTCAGAACCAGTAGGCCAAGCATATAGGTATAAGCCTCTGTGCTCTGCATGTGTAACTGCCATAGGTGGGGCCTCCCTATGGCTGACCTAATGCCAAGTTAGGGACTGCCCGTTTGCAAGCCGGTGCCAGCAGGCCAGAAGGAAGGCGCAGCAGGCTCGGAGTGGGGGCCTTGGAGCTTAGTAGCTACCCAGCAGGATGGAGCGCCTGAAACTCCTGTACGTTCCCAACCTGCTGGGCAGAACACGCCCAGACAACCTTGCCCACCTATCCCTTCTCCTGTGATGCAAGCCCCATGCTAACCCCGCCCCTTCAGCAGCCCACTCTATGCTAGGAAGTCTCTCAGACTGCCGGCCTTTCCTTTGTCCCAGAGTGGCTGGATGTGGATCCCTGTCCTCCACAAACAGCTGGAATCTCAGTCTCTCCAAGTATTCTGCCTCTCTTAGCTTTCCAACGCCACTAATCTCCAGAGCACCATGCAATGTAGGTTTGTGCTCCCAAAGCAGATCTCCAGGGCTGGGTGTTCCGCAGTACTAGGCTTCCAACCACTCCTCGCTCCCTTTTTCTTCCTCCTGCAGTGAGCTGCGGTGGTGGAAGGGCCTGGATCCCACCGGATCAAGGCTTTGGTACGTTACCCTGTTTCATGAGGTCTGCTCTGTTCTCCAGGTGTATGCAGTCTGGTGCAGCCTTCTTTCCTGTTGCTTTTTTAGGATTAGTTGTATTAACTATTTTTTCATATTATATTTGGTTTTGGGAGTTCTCTTTCTCACCTCTCATGCCGCCATCTTGAGTCCGCTTATTGCCTGTCTTGTTTTTAAAGCTGCTTAATATGTTTGGCTCATATTTAAAATCTTTGATATGAAAATTGTCAAAGTTTTATTTTTCCACATTGAAATGTATCCAGTTTGTTTTTTTTCTCCCAAGTATTATATTACAACGGCATAAAATTGCAAATTACCATATGAAATAATCCGTTTGGTCCTGTATTTGAAATTGCAGATTTGAAATAGTTACATTTAATTTAAAGTAAAGAAAATCTTCCCAAAATTAAAGAGAAATAGTTTTATCTGAAAAAGGGGATTGGATTTAGTTTTGTATAAAAGAAACCTAAGTGTTAGTCATTTTACTTAGAATAGACCCATATACTAGAAATGGCATAGTGTAAAATTATATAAGCACAGAACTGGTGTTTTTTCTTTCACATTTTTAATGGATCTTATCTTCACCATGTTTAAGTGCGGTGTATGAGGGAACCAAATGACCTTTCAACACTGAATACATATAACATGTCCTTGCAATAGCTACATAGCTGCTCTATAAAATGTCTATTGCTGGATTTAGAAATGGATCTTAGTTTTCCAGGTGGCATGAAATCTTTTCTGAGAGAGAGCAATGTCATATCTTTTAGCTAACATTTGCCTGGCTTATTAGCTATTGTAGTGCTCCAGCCCTTCACGACATAGTATTTATATTTCGGTGAGTCCTTAAGTAGTGTTTTATCTTCACCCATTATTAAATAAAAATCAGAGTAATGTGGAATAGTTTTGAACAGCAAGTGCTCTACTTCGCAGTGTAATTTTAGAATTCATCCTTTTTTTCCAACAGTATTTGTTTTCTTCAGCTTTCCTTCTGTACAGAAAAAGCCCATATGGCAACTAAAAATTCTTTGGCAAACCGTGAATGTGACTTTTCTGTTGATAAGAGACTTTACTGACCTCTTTTAGATTTTCTCTTTTCTTATTAAGAAATAGGCATTTTAAATTTCTTCTCTAGTCCAGTTCTGTTAAACAAATGTGTCACTGTACTAGAAGTGAGTAATCAAAGGTAAATAAGTGTTCTCACCCTTGAAAAACTTAACACTCTAATCTCTTCATTTCATTTTATCAATTAATGATCGTTAATATAAATATAAATTATTCTCTGTTTTATGTAATTCCCTAGAGCCATTTTCTTTTGACTAGATGGTTTACTGCCTGACCACGTTCAAGCTTGCTTTTCTCTCCATCCCAAGCACTTGAAGCAGAATTTTTCCCAACAGGCAGTTTAGAGTGTACTTCAACTTCTGAATAGTTGGCAGAAAGCTGGAATTGTTAAAACTCTTCATGTCTATGTCTCTAAATACCATTTGTGTTTCAGGGTTTTCCAGTTTTTACCTAGATTAAGGAATTTTGGAGTTTGATCCACAAAGCTTGCAATCTTACTTGCTTTTCAAGCTTTGTTGGAAATCATTCATATATCATAAAGAGAGTAGATGCATTGTTAGGTAAGGTACCACAGCCCAAAATCCAGGAAGTTGCCCATCTATACAAGGCATTCCTTTAATTACTTCAGATCTTAAAATAAATTCCCAGTATCTCCTATTTAATTTACTCTTCTAGTGGTCCCTAGTGAGTTTTGCTCTAGCAACTGGCTTGCATAATCAGTTTGAAGGGTAATTTATTCTTAAAATTAGAGTAAATTAAAATTTTTGGCCAAATTTTACCTTATTTTTAAAAGTATTAAATTTGATCCAAGAATAATGAAAGTTGTCTTTTAAAACTCCCTTCAAAAGTGTATTAGATATTCTGAGTCAAAATGTACATAAATCTAGACTTTAGAGCAGTTAAAGAGAATTTGTAAATCTTGGCAGTTAATGTGAACTTCCCAAGACTCCACCAGGCTCAGAGTGCTTCCGAAAGGCTGTGTGTTAAATTTCCTCTTACCTTCTGAGGGGAACAGTAACACTTGAGGTGCTCTGTATCCACTTGTGATAATGCATCCAGAGCTGTCTTACTCTGAAAGTCAGTATCTGATCTCTCCTGAATAAAAGTGTAGTGAAAGTAACTTCATATTTTTATTTCAGTTTTTGAGTTGTCTAGAAAAGTATTTGATTTATTAGATCTCCAGTGTCCACCTATGATAACACTGAACAAAAATTCTAGTTACGGCACAGCATTCCTCTCCATATACTTTTGCTACTTAAATAACATTTTAAAACTTTATATGAACTGTATCTTAGGAGACAGCATTCCTTTGTAACTACACATATGGTTATATTTAAAACTAAGGCAATAAATGAATTGGCCCCAAATATTGAAGTATAAGTGTTATAATAAGGAAAGTTTAATATTAAAACACATCTAAATTTTACTTTGATAGTTTTAGGCTAATTATTTAATTCTGGTCATTATTTATGATACATGGTGCTTGTCCAAATAATATGGTATAATGAGTCATAATATGAAGATTGGAGGGAAATAGAAAGTATATTAGTTTCCCAGTGCTGCTGTAATGATTTACTACAAATTGAGTGACCTGAAATAATACAGATTTATTATCTACAGTTCTGGAAGTCAGAAGTCTTAAAATCAAGATGTCAGTAGGGCTGTAATCCTCCTGGGCACTCAAGGGGAGAATCAAGTTCCTACCTTTTTCAGCTTTTAGATGCCATCTGCATTTCTTGACTCATGGCCCCATCCTCCATCTTCAAGACCAGCAGCCCAACATCTTGAGACAGACCTCTCTCCACACCCCCTTCCCCTCCCCCTTCTCCTTCCTTCTGCTCTCATCTCATCTCCTTCTCTAACTCAACAGCCTTCTATTTTCCTCTTATGTGGAGTCTTGTGGTTACATTAGGCACACCTGGATAATCCAGGCTAATACCCACATCTTAAAATCATTAGTTTAATTAAATCTGCAGAGTCCCTTTGGCCATGTAAGGTAACACATTCACAGGCTCTAGCAATTAGGACATGGACATACTTGGGGAGCCATTCAACCTAGTCCAGAATGTGTAAATAATAGCTGCTTAAGTTATAAAAGCAGAGATTATTATAACCCTAATTTGTGTTTACCTGTCATACAACCAAACATACAAATGTACAGATGGCTTTACCTACCTCTGTCTAAGAAGATATTCTCCACTTATTTTTTGGAGGAATTACATTCCTACAATGCTCCTTTAGGTTTGATTACATGGATTTAATTTATCAAACTGAATGTCGACTCTGTGTCTGGAACTTTGGGTTTTTGCAAAAACAGTGGGTGAGATAAAATGCTGGTACTCTGCCTCCCACTACTGCTGAGTAATAAACTGCTCTTTGTCTCTGACCTGAGTTTTGTTTCTTCTATTGGCATCCATGAAACTATGTCAGGCTAACATGTTAGCTTTCAAGCAGGCCCAGCATTTTTTGCTGTACATGTTTCCTTAAATATACTCAACCTGATTAAATTTGGACCAACTTTAGTTTATATGTATATTTTAAATGTAATCTGCTTATTTTGAACCTTCATGACATTTTCCCTGTACTATTCCTGAAAGAACACAACAGTCGCCAAAATTACCTACTGGGGTTGCTTAATACCTCACATTTATTAAACAATATATATTATTTCTTTGTGTGGAAAGGTACAATAAAATAACACTCTCATATAAATCATTACTGCTTTGCTTTAAAACCTGTGGTTTTTATAAATAGAAGGTTCTGATATTTTAAATGGTCACATAACTTGTGAAATATGAAATATAATTTGATTTTGTGTTTTGTCTTGTCAATGGGTTTCAGCCCGGGCAAGTTCACTATGGATTCAATGTGACCAAAGAAATTGACAGCAAAACGTTCTTTGGGGTGAAAGGGTTTATTACCTGGCTTGTTCTCCTGGAGGTAGGTCGAGCACTAGCATCTCTGCCTCCACCCAGAGCACTGGGCCAAGCTCTCTATATAGCACAATAATACCTAATTGCCTAAAGGTGTGGAAGTGGTAGCTTAGCAACAGGCCAGTTACATCATCAGGTGGTTTAAGTTCAGTGAGGATCCTGGCCATAGGAACCCCAACTCCCCCACACTCCACTCCTCCAGGATTCTTGCCTTACAATCTACACGCTCTCAATCTTCCCCAATGGTCCCTGGGTGAGAAAGCTGGAGCACTGTAAGCAGATTCCACAACAGAAACAGAGGCTAACAACTTAGAGATAGTAACAAAAATTAACATACAACACAATTTTGATACAGGTAACAAAAATTATAACAATCCTCAAGCCAGAGGAGGTTCCTAATAACAAAAATTATAATAATCCTCAAGCCAGAGGAAGTTCCCAATCCACAAAGACCTTATGGGCGATAAAGACACGTTTTAATGACACCAGTATAGGCAAATCTTGTCCACCAGGCAGGATGCATGCAAGTGAGTGGTCCTGTGATAGAACTGTAGCAGGAAGGGGGTCCCTTCCAGGTCTATATATAGTGCTACTGGAGGTGCATGCACTGGCCATAATGATAAAACAAAATTCCCTGGTAAGATGCTCCTACTTTCTGGCCGTTCAGGATATACTACTGTGAATTTGGGGGCCACTCTGCTGTTATTTCAGGAATACACAGGATGCCAGTTTCCAGGCCTTGTCCCCAAGGTGCCAGGAGAGCCAGCTATCATTGGTCCATGTATCGAAAGGTCCAAAGCCACGTTCACTAAATGGAGTCTCTGGGGTTCAGTGCAGTTGGTGCAGGTGCAAGATATTACTATTGGCCAAACCTTGGCTTCACTGATTCTTCCTTGGTTTGTACTTGCAGTTGTATAGGGGAGGCAGCCATATGTGTTAACATGTCTTTGGGGCTCAGGGCTCCCTTTTGTGGTCTCTTGTTCAAATGCTGTAGCACAGTCCACAAGCAGACTGACCATCCCCACAGACTATTGGTATCTCACTTTAGTCCCGATTTTAACAAGTCATTGTGCCTCTCTATCATGCCTGCTGCTGTATGATTGTATGGCACATGAAACTTCCATTTGATTCCCAGCTGTTGGACCCATTCTTGCAGTGTATGTCCAGTAAAATGTGTGCCCCGATCACTCTCAATTACCTGTGGTTGGCCATAGGTGGCAAAGAGGCGCTCCAGGCCTCTTTTGGTCATCTGCTGGTCTGCACAATGGGTAGGAAAAGCAACCAGAAGTCCAGTAGCTGTGTCCACACAAGTCATGACATACTGATATCTTTCTGACATAGGTAGAGGCCCAATATAGTCTATCTGCCACCTGACGAGGGGGATAGGCCCCTTAGCTATTGTCCCATGTTGCTATGGAATTCGGTGTAAGTAACTTTTGGAGCACAAGACATACTCCTGCCAGGCTCTACTAGCTTCTTCAAAGGTTAAAGGCAAGCCCCACCGATGAGATACAGCCCACATTATCACTTGCCCCACATGCAACATACACTGATGTAACCACTGAGCTACATCAGAGGCAGGCATTCTTTCTAACCAACGTTTCTGGGCCAATTTATCTGCTTCATAATTTCCTGGAGATGCCAATGGCAAACCAACTGTCACACGGTATACTGCAATTATTTTGGTCTGATCACAGTCCCATAACTCTTGCCACAGTTCTTGCTCCCAAAGGGGTCAGTGACCAACCATTCAGTTGGCATGGTACCAGGTTGGTAGCACAGGGTCAAGCCCTGATAGACAGCCCAGCTGTCAGTGCAGACAATTATAGGGGAGGGCTCCTGGCTGATCACAAGCCACACAGCCTACAACTCTGTCAATTGGCTGCTCTTCCCCTCACCATCTTCCATCCATATTGTCTCAGTCTTACGATGGAAAGCTATGGCCCTCCATTCTGGGGGCTGCCCATGGCAGGAGCCATCTGTGTACCATGCACGTTTGGGTATAGGGGCTATTCCCTCCCTATAGGGACTCTCTGCAAGTAATGGTTCAAAAGCAAGTTCTTCCTGCTTTTCACTGGTATACGTCACCGGCCCCAATAAGTGCTGAGTTCTTCACTCAACGGGATACTAGAAAGGGCACTACGCTGCTATAGGTAAGCACCCTACTTGGCCAGTGTGGACGTTTGTGCCACACCACTCCTTGGCTTTTGGGTCCAGTCTCGTACCCAACCCCAAGATGGGATAGTTGGTTATTACCTTTATTGGGGCCATTCCAGTGATGGGTTCTGTAGCCAGCAAGGCGTGATACATGGCAGCCAGTTGTTTCTCTAAGTGTATCGTACCTCTGCCCCTTTCCAGAGTTGTGACCAGAATCCAATAGGTTGGTGAATTCATTCAAGCTACTGACAGAGACCCCAGCCTTAATAACCGTCTTCAGTCACATGAACATTGAACTCACAGGGCCTTGATGGGTCTGTCACACTCAAGGCCTGCACAGCCTTGACTGCCCATTTTGCTGTAGTAAAGGCAGATGCACATGTCTCATCCCAGTCCCACCTGATGCTCTTACGTACCAACTGGTATAAGGGCTTCAGAATTTGTGCCAAGTGCGGGAAAACACTCTCCAGTAGCCTAGAAGACCCAGAAACTCCTGTAGCAATGCTATAGTTGTAGGGGTAGGAAAGGCCTGGACTTTATCTATAACTACTTCTGGTATAACTTTGGTCTTCCCCACCCAGACAACCCCCAAGACTTTGACAGAAAAACCAGGTCCCTCATCCTTGGTACTGTTCACAGCCCATCCTTTCTCCTGTAAATGTTGCAGCAGTCTAGGTGCTGCACATTCTAAATCCAAAAGCAACAGGATACACATTCTTCTCAAGTGCACACGGAACATTTTCAAGAATAGATCATATATTAGGCCACAAAAAGAACCTCAGTAAATTAAAAAAGACTGAAATTGTACCAACCAGCTCCTCAGATCACAAAGGTATGAAACTAGAAATAAATTACACAAAGAAAACGAAAAAGCTCACAACACATGGAGGCTTAATAAGATGCTCCTAAATAATCAATGGATCAATGACCAAATAAAAACAGATCAAGCAATATATGGAGACAAATGACAACAATAGTTCAACACCACAAAATGTGTGGGATGCAGTGAAGGCCATGCTAAGAGGGAAATATATTGCAATATAGGCCTACCTCTGGAAAGAAGAACAATCCCAAATGAATAGTCTAAACTCACAATTAATGAAACTAGAAAGGGAAGAACAAATGAGGCCCAAAGTCAGTAGAAGGAGGGACACAATAAAGATTAAACCATAAATAAATAAAATTGAGAAGAATAAAATAGAAAGAATCAATGAAAGGAGGAGCTGGTTCTTTGAGAAAATAAACAAAATAGATAAACCCCTAGCTAGAATTATCAAGAAACAAAGAGAGTCTACACACATAAACAATCAGAAATGAGAAAGGAAAAATCACTAAGGACACCACAGAAATACAAAGAATTATGGGAGAATACTATGACAAATTATATGGTAACAAACTGGATAACCTAGAAGAAATGGAAAACTTTCTAGAAAAATACAACCTTCCAAGGCTGACCCAGGAAGAAACAGAAAATCTGAATAGGCCAATTACCAGCAAAGAAATTGAACTGGTAATCAAAAAACTACCTAAGAACAAAAACCCTGGACCAGATGGTTTCACTGCTGAATTTCATCAAACATTTAGTGAAGACCTAATACCTATCCTCCTTAAAGTTTTCCAAAAAATAGAAGAGGAGGGAATACTCCCAAACTCATTCTACGAGTTCAGCATCAATCTAATAATAAAACGAGGCAAATACACCACAAAAAAAGATTACAGACCAATATCCCTGATGAACATAGATGCAAAAATACTTAACAAAATATTAGCAAACCGAATTCAAAAATACATCGAAAAGATCATCCAACATGATCAAGCAGGATTCATCCCAGGGATGCAAGGATGGTACAACATTTGAAAATCCATCAACATCATCCACCACATCAACAAAAAGAAGGGCAAAAACCACATGATCATCTCCATAGATGCTACAAAAGCACTTGACAAAATTCAACATCCATTCATGATAAGAACTCTCAACAAAATGGGTATACAGGGCAAGTACCTCAACATAATGACAGCCATATATGCCAAACCCACAGCCAACATTACACTTAACAGTGAGAAGCTGAAAGCTTTTCCTTTAAGATGGGGAACAAGATAAGGATGCCCACTCTCCCCACTTTTATTCAGCATAAAAGGTCCTAGCCACAGCTATCAGACAACACAAAGAAATAAAAGGCATCCAGATTGGCAAGGAAGAACTCAAACTGTCCCTGTTTGCAGATGACATGTTATTTTACACAAAAAACCCTAAAGAATCCACTCCAAAACTACTAGAACTAATATCTTAATTCATCCAAGGTGCAGGATACACAATTAATACACAGAAATATGCTGCATTCCTATACACTAATGATCAACTAGCACAAAGGGAAATCAGGAAAACAATTCCATTCACAACTGCATCAAAAAGAATAAAATACCTAGGAATAAACCTAACCAAGGAAGTGAAAGATCTATACTCTGAAAATTACAAGACACTCATGAGAGAAATTAAAGAACACACAAAATATATGGAAGTACATCCTCTGCTCATGGATAGGAAGAATTAATATTGTCAAAATGGCCATGCTGCCGAAAACAATCTACAAATACAATGCAATCCCTACCAAAATACCAACAGCATTCTTCAATGAACTAGAACAAATAGTTCTAAAATTCGTATGGAACCACAAAAGACCCCGAAGAGCCAAAACAATCACGAGAAGGAAGAATAATGTGGGGGGATTATGCTCCCAGACTTCAAGCTCTACTATAAAGCCAAGTGATCAAGACAACTTGGTACTGGCACAAGAACAGCCCCTTAGACCAATGGAACAGACTATAGAGCCCAGATATGAACACAAGCATATATGGTCAATTAATATATGATAAAGGAGCCATGGATATACAATGGGGAAATAGCCTCTTCAACAGCTGGTGTTGGCAAAACTGGACAGCTGCATGTAATAGAATGAAACTGGATTACAGTCCAACCCCATACACAAAAGTAAACTCAAATGGATCAAAGACCTGAATGTAAGTCATGAAACCATAAAACTCTTAGAAGAAAACATAGGCAAAAATCTCTTGAATATAAACATGAACAACTTCTTCCTGAACACTTTTCCTTGGGTGAGGGAAACAAAATAAAAAATGAACAAATGGGACATCATGCTAAAAAGCTTCTGTAGAGTAAAGGACACCATAAGCTGAACAAAAAGGCATCCTACAGTATGGGAGAATATATATGTAAATGACATATCTGACAAGGGGTTAGCATCCAAAATATATAAAGAACTCATATGCCTCAACACCCAAAATGCAAATAACCCTATTGAAAAATGGGCAGAGGGTATGAACAGGCACCTCTCCAAAGAAGAAATTCAGATGGCCAACAGGCACATGAAAGGATGCTCGACATCGTTAATTATCAGGGAAATGCAAATTAAAACCACAATGAGATAACACCTCACACCAGTCAGGATGGCCAACATAGAAAAGACTAGAACAGCAAATGCTGGCAAGGATGCGGAGAAAGGGGAACACTGCTATGCTGCTGGTGGGAATGTAAACTAGTTCAACCATTGTGGAAAGCAGTACGGAGGTTCCTCAAAAAACTCAAAATAGAAGTACCATTTGACCCAGGAATTCCACTCCTAGGAATTTACCCTAAGAATGCAGGATCCAAGTTTGAAAAACACATATGGACTCCTATGTTTATCGCAGCACTATTTACAATAGCCAAGAAATGGAAGCAACCTAAGTGTCCATCAGTAGATGAATGGATAAAGAAGATGTGGCACATATACACAATGGAATATTATTCAGCCATAAGAAGAAAACAAATCCTACCATTTGCACCAAGATGGATGGAGCATTATGTGAGATAAGCTAGGCGTAGAAAAACAAGTACCAAATGATTTCACTCCTTTGTGGAGCATAAGAACAAAGCAAAAACTGAAGGAGCAAAACAGCAGCAGACTCACAGAAGCCAAGAATGGACTAACAGTTAGTTACCAAAAGGAAAGGGACTGGCAAGGGTGGGTGGGAAGGGAGGGAGAAGGGAAATAAGGGGCATTATGATCAGCACACATAATGTAGGGGGGGACACCGGGAAGGCAGTATAGCATAGTGAAGACAGGTAGTGACTCTAAAGCATCTTACTACGCTGATGGATAGATAGTGAATGCAATGGGGTATGTGGTGGGGACTTGATCATGGGGGGAATCTAGTAACCACAATGTTGCTCATGTGATTTTATATTAATGATACCAAATAAAAAAAAAAGAGAGGCAAGTAGTAAAACTAATAATAAAACCATTCTCAATTAGAAAAACATGGATCAAGGATAAACAAGAGGAAAAGGAAGACACCAGAGCTATATAACAGGTGCTAAATATAGGATACCGCACTAAACAACACTAAAATAAGTATGAAAGACTCACACTAAATTAGACAAGTAAAATCTGAGCAATTTTACTCAATTGTACAAAAATGGTGCAAAGATTTTTCATAAAAAAAGATGCAGTGCAAGGGAAATTAAAAATATCAATAATTTGTTAATCAAATGATAATTAAACATAGCTTCTGGAAACTGGGCTTAAATGGTTTCCTTTCCTTAGATTTCTTTAAAATGACCAAAGTCTGAAAATCTTCACCTTCCCACTTGAAAGTTTTGATTTGTATAATACACACATTGTTTTATTTTTAGACATTCAATCCAGCTTTTTTTCTAGCATCACTAATTTGCTTCTTTTATTTAAGCTTTCAAATAGTTAATATCCAATTCATCTGAAAGATGAAATAAAGCATTAAATTATTTACAATACATATGCCAGGAGTTACTAATGCATTCATAAAACATTAGAAATATAAGGGACTTCAGCTTTCACATAATTCTATACACAGAGAAGGGTTAACTCAGCAGGCCTGGGATGATCAAACTCTATATATACCTGAGAAAGGCCTATCTTCAGGACCCTAAGGCAGCTCCTGGAGGATGAACCCTGAGCCCTTGGAACACAGCGTACCAATATGATCAGAGAGTTTATGCTAACTCTGTGATTTATGGTGAACAACTCTATGTTCAGGGAGAATGAAGCCTGAGCAGTTGAGGTCAGTCCAGTAGGTGATTCATGCCTAAGTGACTGGCTCCCAATAAAAACTCTGGCACCACGGCTCAGGCTAGTTTCTCTGTTTGGCAACCCTTTGTAGGTGTTGTCACGTAGTATTGCTGGGAGTGGTCCATGTGACTATAACTGGGACAAGTCATCTGCAAAGTTACACCTGGTTTCTTCTGGACTTCCCCCCAGGGCTGATGTTCTTGTGCTGATTTTAATGTGTAGCCTTGAACAGCAATAAACTGTTACCGTGAGTATAAAAGCTTTTCTTGAGTTCTGTGAATCCTTCTAGGGAACCACAGAACCTCAGGGAGGTCTTGGGGACCCCTGACCCATTTACTTTTGTAGAAGAGGAAATGATAACCCAAGAGACCCATTCCAAGTATTACAGCAGGGCTAGCAGTAGAATTGCCACATTTTGCTTTTTGCCAAATCCTGTTAGTGGTGATAAATTGGGAACTGTTTTAATTCCTCCCTAATCACATTAAACTGACATTGATCAAGTTTCCGACATTAAAGGCAGTTATCCACTAATAACCAGATCCATCAAAATATTACAGTCCCCTTATTCCACACCATGCCAAATGCTATTGCTTTCCTTATATTCAAATTAGCAAATTTAATTAAAATTAGGAAATCCTAATTTTAGTTATTTAGTTATCTCCTTGTTTGACAGCTTTCTTCTCTCCAGAGGCTTTTATTTGAACAACTGAATATACTGACTCATAACTAGATAACCAATGTAGTGTCTCTGATTGAGTAGAGGAAGTATGTTTGCAACCAAACTATTCTGTATCAGGATTTGAGGGAAACCAGGTCAAGATACAATGCAGCCGGGAGGCAGTAGCCATGCTGACATTTTTAATTCCAGAGGCTTTCATTAAGGTTGGGCTTTTAATTTAATAAAATGTGAAACATGTTTGTATTTTCCAATATATGATTAAAATTGAAATGTGATGTTTAGAATATGAGGGGTTAATCCGCAACTACAAAGTGCCAAGAAAGTCTGGATTCTTGGAGGTTTTGTCTATTTGGAAATGAGGCAAGAAATACATTTCTTTGAAATTAAGAATCTGAAATAACTCGTGAGAGAGCTGCTGACATCCAAATCTTCATGCTTTTCCACAGATGGCAATCTCATTATGGTTACCCTTCAGTGACAACAAGAACCTTAGTTCTTAAAGATTGTTCTACTGTTTCCTAAGTACAGTTCTACCAGATGGAACTTCAATAAGGTTATATACTCTGTCATTGTACTGCCAAGGGATTTTTCCAAATAAAATATCTGTGCTCCTCCTTCACCTATTCCTGTGTTCCCTATTGCAATCAGTGACATCTCCAGCCCCTGCTGCTCAGGTTAGACAGCTCAGGGTTATCTGACCCCGTGGGCCCCTTCGTCATGCTTCTGTCATGCTCCCATCCCCCTTGGTGCTTTCTCTGCTGGAGTGTCAATTGAATTTGGTTTCTTCCTTTGGATCACGATTGTCCTACCGACAGGATCAGGACTCACTATGGACTCCGTGTCTCCTAATAACCTAACCGGGCTCCCTGCCTCCAGGATCAGTGACTCCAAGGCCTCGTACATCACTGTCCTAAATACAGAACACAGTCAAAGGCTTTCAGTCTGATGCTCAAATCCTTTCATTACCTGGTCTCAAATCTTCCATTACCTATCTGCTCTAATATTATTAACACACTTCTAGGAGTTTCATATGCCACCCACTCAGTTTTACATAGAATCTCCTAAATACATTGTTTATTTTCCCACTTCAGTATCTTTGGTAAAGTGTCTGCTTAAAAAATTTTTATTTGTGGAATGCTTTTCTCTAACTGGTCACCTATCTTTCTCACTCTCTTTCCCCTCAATCAAAATCAAATCCATCCATGCTTCAACTCTTGGTTTCCAAATACTACTGCAATTAAGCAGAGTGTCTCAGAAAAATGGTGGATTGAGGACCTGAGGGCAGGAAAGGTATGAATCCTGCAGAGTTGTCAGTCCAGAAAAAGAAGAGCTAATTGGGTTCCCCCAAAGGCCACAAACTGGCTTAGAAGGGATAGGTACAAACAGCCAAATTTGGTGTTAAAAAGAATAATGACAACAATAAACCACACATACCCACATCATATTATCTGTTGTTCAAACAAGGATCCATTTGACAGAGAAATGAGGTTCTATTAAAAATTATGCTGAGACAAGTGGTGATTACCAGGAGAATCCCAGGAAATCTGGTCATATGATCACCCTAATTATATACTTGCCAACTCCTGCTATCTCCAAGTGCTCTTTATTTTCCTTTTTAAACTCACATTAAGCAGACTGTTGCCTCGATTACTCCACCAAAACCATTCTTGTAAAAGTCACCAACAATCTCCATGTTGCAAAATCTAATGAACAGGTCTCAGTCCTCTCACTCAGTGCAACACAGCAGCATATCACTCTTCCCCCATCTTGGACTATTGTCAACTTTTTAGCAAGTTAATTCTTCCTTTCTCCTTGATATACTTTCTTCATTTGACGTACAGTACCCATATGCTGGCTATTTTTTCTTGGCCTCCTTTGCTAGTTTTTCCTCTTCCTAGCTTAAGAGTGGACCAGGATTCTGTCCTTTCTACTCTTCACTATTTTCTAGTATTATGTGATTTCTTCCAGTCTCATGACTTTAAATATCACATACATGTCAACAACTCCCAGAAGTATCTACCTCTGCCATACCATCTCTCCTAATCCTTTCGACTCTGCTATTTTTCCACAGAATATCATCTACTAACTTCTAGTAATAATTAACTTCTCAGTAAAGGGAGTTGGGAAAACTGCACAGGTTCATCCAAAATAATGAAACTGGACCAATGTCTTACACTATATACAAAAATAAACTTAAAACAGATTAAAGACCTAAATGTAAGACCTGAAACCATAAAACTCCCCAAAGAAAACATAGGCAGTAAACTCTTGGACATCAGTTTTTATAACTGTTTTTGTATCTGCCTCCTCAGATTAGGACAACAAAAGCAAAAATAAACAATTAGGACCACATCAAACCAGCAAGCTTTCTGCACAGTGAAGGAAACCATCAACAAAGGAAACAACAACTTAGAGAATGGGAGAAGATATTTGAAAATGATGTATCAGTAAGGGGGTTAATACCCAAAATATATTAAGAATTCATACAACTCAACACCAGAAAAACAAACAATCCAGTTAAAAAATGGGCATAGGACCTGAATAGACATTTTCCCAAAGAAGACATACCGATGGCCAACAGACACATGAAAAGGTGTTCAACATCACTAATCATTAGGGAAATGCAAATCAAAACCACAATGAATTATCACCTTACACTTGTCAAAATGGCTACTACCAAAAAGACAAGAAATAACGATTAGTGGCAAGGATATGGAGAAAAGGAAACCCTTATGCACTGCTGGTGGGATATAGATTGGTGCACTGAGGAAAACAGTATGGAGGGTCCTCAAAAAATTAAAAATAGATCTACCATATGATCTAGCAACTCCACTTCTGGGTATTTATCTGAAGAAAATAAAAATACGAATTTGAAAAGACATGTGCACCCCTAAGTTCATTCTAGCACTATTTAAAATAGCCAAGATATGGAAGCAACTTAAGTGTTCACTCATAGATGAATGGATATAGATATGGTGGATATATACACACAAACATACACACTACAAAATATTATTCATCATAAAAAAGAATGAAATCTTGCCATTTGGCAACAACATGGGTGGACCGGGGAGTTATTATAAGTAAAAATCAGACAGAAAAAGACCAATACTGTACCATTGCCTTTACCTATGTAATTTAAAAAACAAAACAAAGCAGAAATAGACTTATAAATGCAGAGAAAGACTTGTGGTTGCCAGAGGGGAGGGAGATGAGGGGATGAGGGGATGAGGGGATGGTGGGAATAAAGGGGTCGAAGAGATACAAAATTCCTGTTATAAACAAATAAATCATGGGGATGTAAAGTATAGAACAGCGAGTATAGTCAATAATATTGTCATAACTTTGCTCTCTGACAGATGGCACCTAGACTTATAACGATCATTCCACAATATATATAAATGTTGACTATGTTGTATACCTGAAACAAATATAACACTGTATGTCAATCATGCTTCGGTTTAAAAAGACAAAGACAAAATAACCACAAAGAGTAGTTTAATTTTCAAAATAACATGCAAATAACCTGACCGAACAGAAAGGAGGATGCAATGCAAAAGACTGCTTGAAACTGATTAACTAAGTACTGTACATATGAAGATCAAGTAAGTACTGGCACGTAAGTTTGTTTGGTGCTGTAGTTCTCAATAGTGGGAATGATAAAGACACCTAGAGTCCCAGGAGACCTTTCTCACACACATATTCTTTCTTAAGTAAACATCTACTACAATGTATGTTTCCAGGCATGAATCTTGATGCATCTATCGTCTGCCTCCCCCAAAAAGCACACAGTTTTAGCAGATGATGAAGGCTGTGACAATGATTCACTCTGGTTTTGTGACAGTATGTGTGAGGCAGTGGTAAAGGCTGCCTTTTTATTGGATAAGGGCTTGGAAACTTAACACAGGAATGCACAAATATGTGTAAGGAATGTATGTACACTGAATGGCAATGACAGAAAACAATGGTTACGATGTGAAGGATCAACTGTTGAAAAAGTTTTTAGTGCCCACAAGGAATTAGACCCCATCAGTAAACAACAGGAAGCTAATATAGATTCTTAAATAGGAGAATGACTTAATAAAGTAGGTTTACTACTAGGAAACTTTACTACTGTCAGGTTTTTGCTGGCAGCCAGTTAAAGAATTACTAAATGTCTACAAATAGTTCTGTCTCACTCTAGTTCCAAGTTGACTTTCATGACTAAAATTGAATCTTCAGATTCTAAAAACTAAACTGAATGCATCCTTCAACTATGTGTTATTTTCAAGATATAAAATAATTAAAACTTCAGTGAGTTAAAAACAATTTGCATAATAATCCAAAGTTTGCATTTCATTTAAAAGTAGATAATAACTAAGCATAAACATTATCCAACAATTTAGTCAACGGAAAGCTCCAAAACCTTCTTGTTATCATATAATCCTCTCTCACAGTAGAAACACCTTTGAGAAAACAGGACAAAATAGCTCATTTAACCCAAGTGGTTAAACATGATCACGTTTTCTATGTCAAAATAAAAATCTACACTGTTCTTGGCAGGTAAAATTACCCACTTCTTTCATATTCAGAGGCAGGCAGAGAAAATGAGGTCCAGCAATTACATCATCCTGAAGATTCTACATAGAACACTTCTGCATTATAATAAATCTGAGATTTTCTTATTAAATTTGAATAAATAAATGAGATTTTCTCAGTGTAGTAATTCTCTTCATACAAAATGGCCTTGGGGAGAAGAATTTACTATTTTTGAAGTGGGATCCAAACATTTGTTTGAAAAATTTTGTAGCAAATTTATAAAGAGTAAATGAAATACTTATAGCCACTTTATTTTTATGTCTTCTCAGGATAACATGTCAAGAATAAGAATAATTAGTGGAGGTGAGAGGTATATAGGTATTATTTATTATTCAGTATATCAAATAAAGAAGACAATACTACAGGAGTAGAAAAGCAAAACTACATATTTGCTTTTCTACTCCTAAAATATTTTATCTACAGACACTTGCTAGTTTTCCTTAACCAACCCCAAAGAATTAAAGGTTGAAAACAAACAAAATCTCAAGCCTCATGAACAATTACTTAATCCCAAAGCACATTTTTCCCCCACAGTGAATCACCTAGGAAATTCACCAAAAGACCTTCGGGAAATGATATAAGATAAGTGACTGAGGCAGTCTTTCCCTGTAATTTTGGCATAACAACTAAAGGGATATATGTGCTAAAAGGGATATAGCAATGTGTTAAAAGAGAATGGTCTTTAACTGAAAGAATAACAGACACTCTTTCAAAATTTTAAGAAAGTCAAACAATTTGTTATTGCAGTTCTAACTCCTTAAAGGTATTTTCTCTAGAACCTTCAAGTTTCCAGTTATCTTTTTTCAAGGGCATATAAGATAATAAAATCCATACTCATTTCTTAATTATATCTCCATGTGTTAATAGTTTAAGAGTCCTATGTCAATTAATACTAGGATCATGTTACATTCAAATTTGTTTAAAATATAGTACCAAATTTGGCAAGGACTGAATGGTTTTTTGAAACCTAATCATTGCTACTAATTCATGGTCCCAAGGGAATTACTTCGGTATTTAGCTTCCAGATTTTATTTCTAAATGTTAAATGCACTTTTATGCCCCTTTTAGGGATAATGAGGCAGTCTCTATCTTTAGAAGGCCCAACTATTCTAATTAGGTCAAAATTATAAAGACATCTTGGGTTTTTTTTCCCCCCAAGAGGCAACGATGATACACTATTTCACTATCATTTTCACTTTTAAATCAACTGATCATTAAAATTACAATTCAGCAGCACATTTCTTTATAATAATTATTCTTGATAAAATTGTGCACATAATACTTAGTAATTAGGTTAGTAGAGTATTAAGAATATGGGCTACTAATTCAGATGGATTTGGATTGATTTTTGGCTTTGCCAAGCTCTAGAAGTGTGACCTTGGGCAAAGCAATTATCCCTTATGTCCTGTTTCCACATCAGTAAACTGGAGCTAAACAAGAACCTTGCAGAGCTACTATACATATATATATATATATATACACAGCTGTATATACACACACACACGGGCTGTAGTGAAGGGTGTGGCACAGAGTAGGTGCTCAATAATTAATAACTAAAATTATTATTTATGAACAGCAGTGTTCTCACATCTGAAATCGAGCTTCTTACTATTATTAAATATTTAAGTCTGGGATGTGAAGTTGTATAAAACAGTATCTTTGTTACCTAATTGAGATTCAATTAAAGAATTTGATAAAACAGTAATATTATTTTTTGATATCAATTTGAGAAAACAGTAATATTATTTTTAATTGCCACTTTTTCCAATAAATCTTCCCTGATTACTTGATAGAAGTTCTTGCTCTTTTTAAAATTTTCAAAGCACCTATCATAATTTACCCTGTCTTTAAAATTTGTGAGTAGCAGCTCCTTTCTCTAATAGTGCAAGATTCCTGCAGAGCAAAAACAATGAACCACAGGGCGTATTCCCTTCCATAAAGATAGGTTTAATAAATGTCTCCTTAATGCATGAAAAAAGTCATTCATTGCTTCCTATCTGGTTATCTTGCCTCCACACTCCTCCAGATTTATCATTCTAGAAAATAACATATGAATATACTCAAAAAGTTTTGACCATCCACATTTCCTAAAAGGCTTTGAACAGTAATCTCATCTACCATTTTAGCACTATTTTCAACCACATGTTCTTCCATTCATTCCATATTCCAGCCAGGATGTTAATTCACTGAAGAAATACTTGCTGAATGTCACTTTATGCCAATTAGTGCATTAGTACTGGAGATAGAAAGACGACATACTCTTTTCAAAAAAGGAAACATATAAAGGGATAAGTTCAATGTACTAAACCCTGTAATAGGAGCAGAGTACTGAGGGCTTCCAAATCACACTGTGCACTTTCAGACCTAATGCTTTGTTCTTGGAATGCTCTATTTACCTAGACTGCCTTTCCTAAGTAAAATCATATATATTCTTCAAGTTGCAACTCAGTGCCCCCCCCAGCCCTCACGTCCAATAAAGTCTTCCCTAAGTCCTGTAAGTAATTAATCAATCCCTTCTCTAGGTTCCTACAACTCTTTGATTTTAATAGCGGTATAGCATATATCATACACAGACTCATGTTTGTTGCTTGTGTCCCATAGAACAGTATGTTCTCTGGCAGCAGAAATCTATTTATCTATGTACATAGTAGGCTCTAAATTAAAATGTATTTAACTAACCTGAGCACGTAATACGGAATTTATAATAGCTGTTCTAGAAATTCCTAATCTTTTTTTCATTTGTACTTTTTGTTTTTCTTTTCTGGTTGCAAATTTTATAGGTCTTAAGAAGATATATGACCATTAATAAACTGGAATGCTATTTCAGATTGTGATGAAAAAGAGTAAGTTTTGTTCTACTATACTGAATTTTATTTTATTATTTATAACAAGCTTTATTTTACTACACTGAGTTTCAATAAAAATCAAGAATTTAAAAAGTACGGCTTTTTCTCCCTGCCTCCTATGTATAAAATGGATGGATACACTATGTAAAGGGACTACTTTTTATAGAAGAAATGAGAGAATAAAAGTGAACTATACATCTTCATTGTAAATTCCTAAAAAAGCATTTTTAATTGGAACAGTAATTCCCCTGGGGGTTATTTTTATTTGGTAGGAGACTACACAGCTTACATAATATAGTGGTAGATAGAGAAAATGCAATAAATTCTTCATATTCAAGAAAAAAAGCCAGAACATGATTTTTTTCTTGTTATTACAAAATATTAATTATTTGAGTAGCCAAATCACTAATATTGGTTATTCCAACATATAGGAAAAAAATAAAATGCATACATAATTTCCATTATGACAGGAATCTAGTAATATATGTATATGGTCAAGTTAATGAATGAAAATGTTTGAAAATAACTGGTCTCCTTTCAACCCAAAATTCAGGTGACATTCCAGTTACATAAAAAACAAAATTCTGTTGGGTGAGACTGTTATTATTGCTTTTCTCAAGAGCCCTTTGTCTCCCACTGTGTGTTTACAACAAAATATGTTGAAATACTTGCCTCTTCTCTCAATCACCATATTATTTCAAACTGGAATGATGATAGTAGTATTAGTTGTCCAAATTTTTAAATTAATAGTTGAAAATGGCTTAGGATACCTTCAGTTAGTAGAAATGTTCTGCTAAGGTTCAAATTTCCAGAATTTGAAAACTTAAAAAAAAAATTAAATCAAAACAATACAAAAAGAAATGAAAAATGTTTTTTAAAAGATGTCTTGTGATACTTCTTTCTTACTACCCCTTAACACAGTTTACACATTCAACAGCCTCTGACCTAGGCTTATCTGGACTGAAGCAATTCCAAAGTCAGTTTATTTTAAAATTAGGTATATACAGTGACTCAGTAAATGCTAATAGCACTTTCATCACTTTGCCAACAAAGACCTCTAACTTTTTCTTTGTTTTCAAATGGAAGCAAGCATGTTCAAAAACAGAGGGTGGGTACCACTTTTATTTGCCACAACTGCTCTTCTTGAAAGATAAAAATATTTTAAGGTCACTGTAGACTTAACATCTTTGTATTAATAAAACTTCAAATGAAAATCATGACCCCTATATATTAATGCAGCGCTGCAAAGGGTTTCAGGAGTATGACCTATTCAAAATACTGGCTTAAGTTGTAGAAACCATACGCCAGGAAACAAACTGTAATTCCAATGTGATGATCTGTTTCTAAATTCTGTTGCATGAGTGTGAGGAGAGTGGTATATAACAGAGCTTTTGAAATACCAGTATGGCTTCCTGTTTATCATTTCAAATGTTACAAGTTGAGTACAGAAGGACTTTAAATCAGTGCATTGTGCTCTGCCTTTACAAGCAATAAAAGTTCTGCTTTAAAAAAAATCAGTTTAGATCACTGTAAAAAATTAAATAGCAACACATTAAAATTTTCAAACTTTTAGGATATAAAAACGCACTGCTCATACATATGCACATGTGCACACACCCACCCCTATGATGCCAATATAATAAATCTCTGATTTCTATAAATTTTTTCTGTACAATGAATATTTTTTTAAGGAGGAAGTTTTCCAATTCATACTGTTTTATACTTTTTTAAAGTCTCTATTTAAATACAAATCTACTGTATAAGGGCAATGTATCTGTTTGTATGTAAAAACATTCAATACATATGTATAAAATAAATGAAACACTTCATTAAGACAGATATTTTTCCCTGTCTTATTTTATTCACTCTCCATTTAATTTTACAATCTATTGATTTATAATTATATATAAATCTACATAAATTTGTAATTTAGTGATTTTGAAAATTTTTACAATTATGCTAAGCACAGTATTTTTCAGTGTTACCATGTTTTTCTGAATATTCCCCTCTAGCCTTGTGTATCTAGAAGTACTTTTGTGGAATACATTCTTAAAAGTGGAAATGCTTAGTCAATAATTGTAACACATGTTGTTAAATGTCTGTTTCAAAAGGATACACCAGTTTTTATGCCCTCCAACAGTGAATAAGACTGCCTGTCTATGTAGTGACATCCTCTCCAACAACAGCTATTTTTTGATTCACCTTAGTACAACAGCCATTAAATTTTACATTGTTCAGTCTACAAATTTACCTATTACATAAGTTAACTATTTAATTAAGTGCCCACCAAAAGAGGTATTACCAATAACATAAGAGAAAAGCAAACAAAGGAAAAAGAAGAGAAACTGTGCCACGACAAGTAGAAATAAAGGCAATAGTCATATAGATGGAACCATTCTCATTGATACCTGTGCTGTATAAATGCTTCCTCTTGGTAAGAATATTATGCCAAGTTGAAAGTTTTTACTGGAGATCTTTAAGGTGAACCAAAGGTATCAAGAAATTATTTATTATTTGGTTTCTTTAATGCATTTGAGAAAAATAATCTTATAAAGTATAGATTTATGAAAGGAATTTATAGGTCACAGTACTGATTGTTGCAGAACATGTAGCCATAAGAGACACTATATGAGTAGGCTTATGGTTAAGGGAAGTCAGTGAGAAAGAAACATTACACTTCTCCCTTCTAGGTTTCAGACCTCACGGAAAAAAATACAATTTTTTGAAATAATTCAGACTATACTTAGACATCTTTTTATACATAGATAACAGGATGCAAGAAGAGAAGAGGTGGGAAGATATGCTTAGATGACATGAGTAACAACAAAAACCATTTTGGTTCTATCAGCACAGTTCTGCTAAGCAGCTAAACAACAGAGAAACCACAACTTGATAAACTCATCAATCATGATCAAATATATGAGTTTCTGCCTTGAAAATAATATTGCTAACTTCGAAAACAACAACAACATCAAGAAAAACCCCTAATTGATCACTCCCTTCTTGAAACAGTCTCTTCTCTTGGTGTCCTAGACATACTGTCTTGGTTCTCTTTCTCCTTCAGTCTCTTACTTATTCAAATCCACATTTAGAGTGTCTTGAGGTGCACAGGCCTCTTTCCTTAGCTATTTACAACTACTTCCAACTTTGGTTACTCCCATTTCTGGTTATGAGAGGCTGAGATACTAACAGATGATGTGACTAACCCCCTTCTCGCCCACCTCCCCCCATAACGACCATAAAACCTGGACATACAACAAAAAGTCCTGCCTGAAGGTACTGAAGGGTGCATGGAAGCAGACAGACTGATGGCAAGTCCAAGCCTCCTGGGAGTAAAGATAGGAAGCTATACAAAGTCAGCATCTCTTCAGAGTTTCGCCTGAGGCTACCTGCAGTCTGCATGGTCAGGAGCAGTGGCAAAGGAACCACTTTGTGGAAGAGTAAAGTCAGGAGAGCTTATCCACTGAGAGGGCAAGGGAAACCCACAAAGGGAGGAACCACGTAAGAGATCCCTAGCCCTGAACCTCTCACACAAGGAACAGGTTCAAAGTAGTTCACCACAAAAGATTTAAACTGAGGCTGGAGCTGCTATCCAAAAAAACAGTTTGAAGTCAAAGCCAAACCATACAACAACCACTCTTTGCAAAAAAAGGAAGCAAACCCAGAATCTCTACTACTCAATCTTCGTAATATCCAGGTTAAGATACAAAAGTACCCAGCATACAAAGAACCAAGAAATAAACATTTTTCCTCTCTTCAGGCAAAAATGGCTGTTATCACTATCCTCAATGATATAATCAAGAAGGAAAAAAAAATTCCACTCAATGAACTACAATCTTACCAGAGAAATAAAAAATCCCAGCAGAGAAATAGAAACGATAAAAAAGTGTTAACTGATTTTGTTATAGAGCATCTATCACTGAAAGACTAGTATGAAAGTCACAGTCTCAAGGTTATCATCTCATAAAATACTTCATAAGTATTAAAAAACCATGCCTTTAGCCAGCAGACAGCATCTAAAGCAAATGATTGGAACTCAGCATCATGAGAAAAGGGACAATCATGGATGTGATACAATGTATTATTATTATTATATTGTGGTATTACAATTTTTCTCTAGATGTGAAGTATTTCAAAAAAGTTGGAGGAAAACACAAACAAAGCTAAAGGGGAGCTATTAAAAATTGCAGAGAGAATTAAAGCAGCTGTCCTGGGATCCATTCAAATCTTTACCAGGAGGAAATTCACGGAAAAGTAGGTAATGGAGTTTAGTTTAATCTATGTGTCAATATACTGATAACTGGTCCTCCTGGAAACAGGCTAAAGATTTCTGTTAGGAGGAAAGTCCTTACCTGAAGAATGCTCTTCATAGGATGTCCCTTGTTAAGGATGCATATAGTAAGTAAACCCAGAATCTATGGATTTGAGACATGGCACACTGAGGAATATCATGTAAATTATACATACAACCCTGGGGTACAATGTGGAGAAGTTTCAAAATCTAAATGCTCTCTGCTATGAGGTAACAACTAGACTTCCTCATTTCAAGATCTCATCTACTCTGGGCTGGAAAGTGTATGTCTGGTGTAGAAAGGCAGGCGATGTGGAACCACACAGAATCCCAGATCTTTCCTTGCTTCCCTTGGGCTTTCTGATTGCACGTATACTTGAAACTATTATTAAACCTTGATTTTAGGTAAGATCTCTAGAGTCAGACTTGAATCTCTGTATTGGCTTACAAATAAAAGGTCAAACTGTCAAAAATAATTATACTTAGATTAAGTTATATATTATTTTAGTAAAACAAGCGAGCTGAATGTTCATTTGACACAAATAATTAACATAGTATACTTACAGGATAAGACATTATTTATCTACGGCAAAGTTTATTTTTAAGCATTCATAAGAAATAAAACTTATAAAATCACAGTATGTGTAATCACAGAGAGAAATCTCAGTAATTTTTTAAAAGTATGCATAACCAGAAGTATTCCAAAGTTTTATTACATGAATATATATAATGATAAGCCTGAAATTCAATGGATGTGTGCACTGTAAAGCATTTGCAAACATGTCTGGAAATAAGATTCTGCCTAATTTACAGGGTTGTGGTAAAGTTCAAATGATATGATATAGTTATCATAATCTACATCATTTTTTCTATTTGTGGTCCACTAATGACAACCACTTAGAAACAGGCTCTGAAGGAGTATGAGGCATGGCAATCCCAACATCTGATGCAAGCTCAAAGCATGTCTTTAATAATAGAGACTTGGGCATGTAAAAATAGGGGAAGAATGAAACAGAGGGAGAAAGAGTTTTAAAATAGAGAAGAAAGGGGTAGCAGTCTGAGCAAGGTCTCACAGAAGAATATGCAAGTTCTCAGTGTATAGGAATAATCAGCATAAGGAAAAGTAATGGCCCAGAGAACAAGAAAAAAAATACAGATGGAGGTAACTGCATATATTTAGCTGTGAGGCATGAAAGAATATGAAAAAAAAAAACCATATTGCACATCTTTCGGCCTTTTTCACACTGAGAGGGCAAGTATCATATTTACTATATTATCTCATTCAACCTCTAGGAAAAGGAGCGTCTAGATATATTTCAGAAGTTCCTGTCTTAGCAGTACAATCTTGCATTTAACACCATTAGCTTTATATAATCAGTTGTGAAGTCCATCACCTAACAACTACCTGACCTTGAGAAAGTTGCTTAACTTCTCTAAGTCTCAGTTTCTTAGTCTGTAAGATAGGGATAATAATGATCTCTACCTCATGCAACAATGAATATAAAACATACAATACAGTATCAGGCACACAGTAATGCTCAGTAAAAGCTAGTTATTATATTTACTATGGAGAAAGGGATTTCCTGTACATTTTGACTGATTGATTTTATGCCTTAATTTTATCATCTTCTTCTCTAGCTAAATAACTTAAGGATCTGTGAAAGTTGACAAACTAATTTCTGAAGAAAAACATGGAACTATTTCAGAAGCCAGTATTTATACTAATACTGAAGTTTTCAGTATGAATGCTATTAGAAAAAAGCAACAGAGTGGGTATTATGCCCTCTGACTTCAAGCTATACTCTAAAGTTACAGTAATCAGAAACAGTATGGTACTGGCACAAGAACACCCCCAGATCAATGGAACAGAATTAAGCCCAGATATAAACCCATGCATATATATGGTCAATTAATATACAATAAAGGAGCCATGGATATACAATGGGGAAAAGACACGACTGCCTTTTCAATAACTGGTTTTGGGAAAACTGGACAGCTACATGCAAAGAATGAAACTGGATTACTGCCTACTTTATACACAAAGTAAACTCAAAATGGATCAAAGACCTAAATATAAGACATGAAACCATGAAACTCTTAGAAGAAAACATTGGCAAAAGTTGCTTGAATGTAAGCATGAACAAAGATTTGGTATTCATCCATTATAGTGTATAAAATTAGAACCTATGACTTTATAGTATCATGAAGATCAGGTCATTTTTCTTCTTGGCCAGAAAACACAAACTCCCATTTCCAAAAATATCTCAGGTTTTCTTCGAGGAAGTCATCTTGCAACAAAATACCCTATTATCATAGAAAGCAAGTACAGGACAGTATGTCATGAACAAGGCTATAAAAATGTAGTGGTATATGAGCCAAGGGAAAAAAATCCACCTGGAAAAAATGAATAAGTAGACGTTTTTCTCCAAATTTAATTGAAACTGTGAGTTTTCTGTCTTGTGACCATTTCTTTGATACTCCCATGTACATGATATACACTTTCTTAAAAAATTACAAATTACCTTTCAATTTTTAAAAATGCTCTATTTGCCTCTTTTAGAAAGGAAGACCAACTCTGTAAAAGAACCATGAATGAGAAATGAAATTTGACATGTAACGAAAGCAAACACAGTCTTCCTCATATTCTTTTTATTCTGGTTTCTACATTTAAACTTAATCCAGTGTTCAAACAATATCACAAAAAGTACTGAAGTTACAGCAAGCAATCTAGACTACTCTAACCACTACCATGAATTCAAAGAATATATACACTACTAATTTTATGAATGTAAGGAATATACAGGCTATGAATTTTAGCTTTCTATGAGGCAACGATTTCATAAAGGTCTTACAAACCTATGAACTCTATGACTGAGCCTGATTTCTTACTGCTAATGAAATTTAAGGATAAGAAAAAACAACTTCCACATATAGATAAAATAGGATTTTTTAAATTAATTAAATTAAAGCAACTATTGAGTTACAGAAGGAAAGTATTCTAAAGATTAATGAATCTTTTGTTCTCAAACTCTTCACACACTGCACATAGTCTTATTATATATAATGCATCTTTTCCATGATAAAATAAAATCAGCAACTGTATAGTAGTTCAAAGCCTCTGAGTAATTTAGGACTATAATTATAAACTATTCAGAAGAAATTACATGGAAAATTTAGGTAAAGGAATGTATTAGTAAAGACCTTGGTTGAGAGAAAGTGAAAGAGGCAAAAGGATAAATCATAATTTCCCATCTTAGTGTCATCTTCAGAACAAAAATCTCTAAAGATTTTATTTCTATAGGAATTTCATAAGGAAAAAAACAGTATACAAAAAAGCCTAAACAATGTATAACCCAAACTGACATAAATGATAATCAGGAGTCAAATATAGGATATTTTGACTGAATGATTGGATAAAAAGGGGATTGGAGCTTTGAGAATAATGTATCAAATGGATTCCATGAATTCTGCAGTATTGTGAAAATAAAACAAATAAAAATACCTCACAAGAAGCATACCTCACACCAAAGAAAAACCATGTCCTACAACTTTTACTCAGATTAACTGTGATTATTTTGTCCTATAAAACACTTCATCATCTCTTCAAAAGGAAAAAATGGTGAGAAGTTTTGATAATCTACCTCAATTAAAATATTACTGGAGAATTGTCTTGCTTTTTCATATATCTCAAAATTTAGAATACCAAAATGTAATAGTCAAACATACATGCAAAATGACCCTACAGTTAACATAATTGTTGGTACCAAATGTTGTTTTTAAGTTCTGCAATAAAACAGTCTCCCAGACATTTAATAGTATATCATTTGGTAAACGAAAGTTTCCACAAAGTAACAGCAGTAAGAAGACCTAAAAATTATGCTAGTGAAGAGTCTGGCTGAAAGAAACAAAAATATGGATCATTTTGATCCAACACTAATTTTATTTCAAGTTACTACAGAGCTGAATAAAATGCTGACACCACCACACAAAAATTTATTGAGTTGGCAATAGGCAAAGCATGATGTCAACCTCCAATATCACCATCCACATTACCAAACAGCATGAACATTCAATACTTGAACTTCTTAGACTTTATGGCTAACATTACAGTAAAAACAAAAACCTTAGGCATGAGGCATCATTAAACATAGGTGACTTTAGTTTGGCATGGTTGGGCTCAAATTAGTCTAGTGCTTTAACAAATTCCATAAAAAAACATGGAAAAATGCAAGCTTAAACATTACAGTTTTCTAAATGTGCTACATTCTGCAAAAAACAGACCCATATAAATAAGTCTTAGTCAACTCGAGCTAATATTCAAGTAAGTAACACCAAATACCTCCACCCACTGCACACCCACAAAATGCAGGCTGACAGGAGACATGGAGACACGCATATGTACAAACCCATGTAAGTCCTTACCTTCATGGCATGGATTTCTTCAAGCAATCGTTGTGCCCGTCTCTGGTTTTTTAACAGTGCATCTTCAGTACCCCTGCAGAAAATACAATATGTAGCAAAGAAAAGCATTTATCTTAGACTCCTATCAAATGAAAAATCTCTTCATTTCTTTCAAAAAGGCATAATGAATCTCTAAATAACAAACACTCTGTCATCCTGTACTGTCCTCCCCTTGCCCACTACATACCCCAATCCATCAACAAACTCAAGTTTTTGGCAAAGATAAGCATTGTCCCAGTATTATATTAATGACTATTAACATTAACAGTGTGCCTTCTATTCCTTAACAGGATGGCCAAATAATATTTTTTAATTAACAGATTAATAACACATTGTTTTAATATAATACAAATTTCATAAGCTATAATTAAAGGTTAAATTAAATTTTATTAAATGAAAACTTGTTCTCTGGAATTAACGGAATTTGTAAGTGAAAAATCTGATTATATTGGGGGGAAGGCTATCTTCTGAAATATTTATTAAGAAGGAATAAGAAATTAATCAGGAATAAAACACATCTGAAAACTATTCATGCTTAAAGCATAACAACTATAAATAGCATATTTTTCTCCAATGCTAGTGAAACTAAAATTACAAAGTATATTTCAAAAAATTAAGTTGAACACATTGTTTTGATAAGCACTTCCACAAGACACTGAGAATTTCAAATTAATTACCTATTCAAGGAATAAAGTGATATAAAATCTTTATAACTGATCCAAGGTATTAGTATATTTGTTAAACTACAGCAACATCTTAAAGTAACTTCCAATAACATAAAACACATAAACAACCCCAAAGGGCTTTCATTCAAAAAGGCCAAAAGGACAGTTTTGAAAAACAATCAGAATAATTCATCACGTATTTTAAAGTAAGTAAGGTCCAAACCATATAATGACATGCTGACACAGCACATTTAATCTCACTCACATCCTTTCCACATATAAAACAAAGTGCTGAATGAGTAAGATATTTAATTATTACTCTAGGTCCCACCCTTCACTTTTGTAAATACTGAATAAAAACAACTTTTGACATTTCATTAGTTAGTCTCAGGACCATTAGTTTAAGTGACTAACTTTTTTGACTTCAGTCTGCTCACACTCCTGACAAGTTTTCGGATAACCAAAACTCGGATTCTCTTCACTTCTTTTCTCATCTTCACAACCTTTGAGGAATAAAGCCAAAATTAGGAAGGCTCTTAATTCAGGAAGAAACATACTTTGTTTTGAGTCTTATTATAGATTACCAATTGAACCAAATTTTTGTTTAACTATATTGTTTGATGAAATCAAACCTCTTCCATAAACAGCGAAGGAATAAATCAACATTCTAAAAATGTGTCTGAGGATTTAAGAGAAATAAGTTGTGATTTTTTTAAAAGGTCATAGCATTCCCTGGGGTTAGTATATTGATATTACACTTATATCTTGTTCTTGGATCATAATAAACTATGAGTTCCTTGAGATCAGAGACCATCATGTTCATCTTTGTATCCTTGTGGTTTAAGACAGAACTTCACCTATAATGGCAGACGTTTAATTCCCTGAATGAGTGTTTGTAATAACAATAGCAAATATGTTAAAGAATTACATTTTATTTATTTATAGAGCACCTCTGCATTTATTTTTGGTAATAAATTATTTCAAGCATAACTTTAAAAGAAACACCAAAAACACAACGACATACACCAGATACATGTTTTAAATCATCCCATTAGAGAACAATGTTGAACTCTAGAACAAAAAAATATTGGCAAAGAGATGGAGATATTATGACAAAGAACTCCATATTACAATAGTGCTTACTACATGAAGGGATGCTATCATTTGAGTTTATGTTTGTCTGTCATTGTTAGGAGCCACACACTTATAATTCTTTCTGTAATGTCCTTCTCCTTCTCCACTTGAGGAACTACATAAACTTTAGTTCAGATATAATCTCTCTTGTGAAACTTTCAATGATTTCTTCAGCTAAACATAACCTGTTCTTCCTTGAGGTTCCACTACACTTTGTAGGTAGGATCTCACTGTACTGTCACTAACTGCACATGTGGCTGTCTTGTTCTATAATCTGAGCTCCTCTCAAAGGACAGGGCCTTGCAATATTTACATAGTGTGTTCTGTGCCTTGCAAGAGTGCCTGGCACACACAATCCCTCAAATTCTTCTCACCAAAATAACATTAACAACCTCATCCTGTTTATTCAAGGCTCTTGGATTTAGCCTTAACACCTTCTCTTACCCTCTATTATTATCATTCATCCCTTATCCATTGAAGATATTGGCAACCAATTTACAATTTCTCTCCATCCTAAGTTTTGCCATCATTCTGGGTGAGACAGATGTCCACCTGAATAACTCATCTGATATTATAGCCTCACTTCTTGACTTCCTCTTTTCTAATGGCCTAATCTTTTCCATCTCAGCCACCCAATTCCATGGTCACACTGTAGCCCTTGTCATCACTAATAACTATTCCATTTCTAAAGTCATGAATTCAAATACTCCACAATGAGATCACAACTTCCACCAGCTTCCTTAATTTAAGTTCATCCACCACAATGGTCTGTGACTTCACTGAAACTACCAGTTCACTGACCCCTTTCACCTTCTCTCAAATGGTTAGTCCTTTTAATTTTCCCCCTTTTATCCAGTTTAGGTACATGATCAACACTTGCCAATAACTTAAACTCCCTCTAATTAATCCTGGATGAAAAGAACATTCTGAGTCTTTTTCACAGCAACCCAGGAGTCAGGAAATACTTGTGATTCTACTATAAATCCCCCATGGATAACCTTGACTGGGCCTCTACACTTCCTAGCAACTCCACCGTATATTTTTGGTCAATACACTCTACAACGACTATTTTAAACCTTTGCATGCTTTCCTACAAAAATATCTGATCTTCTTCCTCCCTTTTTCAATTTCATGGAGAAAATAAATATCAGATGGGTTCCATCATCTTTTATTACCACAAACACAAATTTACTTACATCCTCATCCTCTATTAATAAAGTTATATAAGAAATACCCCTACACATATGTCAGGATAGTCTCTTGTGTTTTGGAGCCCATCCTTTTCTGCCTTCCTAGAACCCTTTCTATAGACTATTCCTTCCCTCTAGCGTTGTCAATCTCTTAAGTAGATGTTTCCCAGTGATTTTGAATCATGCCGGGATCATTTTCACTAAAGACAAAACAAAACATCCACATTACAAAGTTTACTAAGAGCACCCTCTCTCTTCAACTGCCTCAGAGCTAAGCTTTTAAAGAGTTTAAACTATTTCATGCATTCCATATAATTCTAATTTCCTTTCCCAATGGTCCACTTAAAGCTATCACAAAATTCAACAGGAATTTTTCAGACTTCATTTACTTGACATCTCAGCAGCATTCGACACTGTTGATTGCTTCCTCCTTCTTGAAACACTTTTTCCTTGGTTTCCAGGGCAGAACACTCCCCTGGTTTTCCTCCTTCCTCTCTACACACTCTATCTTGGTTTTTTAAGGCACACACACCTCTAATCAGTCACGAGTTCAAGGCCAACTCTTCTTTTCACAATATACTTTTGAACCCTAAATGATCGTACATGTATATATTGTTTTCATTTGCCATGTAACCAAAGATGACTCAAAAGTTTCTGCCTTTGTCTGAGATATCTTTTAGGTCCAGATCTAAATATACAACTGCCTACCTGGCATTTCCTCTTGAGTATGTTTAAAATTATTTCCAACTCACACTTGCCCCTCTCCAGTTATCCACAATTCAGTCATAATACATTATTTAACATGCAGATCTGATGTCACCCCTTCACTTAACTCTCCCCAGTGGTTTCCAAATGCTCTTAGGATGCTCACATGGCCTTTTTTATTCCTTCAGACTTGCCATGATCACATCTACTTCCAAGTCTTTACACTTGCAATATCCTCTGGTATGAATGCTCTTTCTCCCCAAGTTAGCTTGTAAACATCTTATCCCTTTGATGTTGGCTCAAATGTCATTTTTCAGTGAAATATGTTCTGGCCTCCCGGAGAACGTAAAACATTCCATTTATGAGCACTTAGACTGCTGCTAGACTTATCATGATTGTTAGTTTTAGTTTAGTATTTTACTTTTAATCTAATTATGTTTAATGCGTCTTCCTTCCAGTAGGTTATAAATTCCATGAAGGTCAAGTATCTGGTTTTACTCAACACTGAACCTAACATAGTGGATTACATATAGTAATTAATTGTTCAATAAATATTTGTTAAACAAACAACCAGAAAGTTTGCAATACTCACTTATTCATTCACTGTTTCAAATGCAGAGTATATACTAACAGAATGCAGAGTAATCAGTTTTCTTTCCCACTAGATATGTTAACCTCTTTAGAATTTGTTTCAAAGTTAGATCCACTTAGAAAAAAATCACACTGAAAAGATTCTCTTCAGTAAATGCTCTTGGGAAAACTGAATAGTTACATGCAAAAGGATGAAACCAGACCACTGTCTCACACCATATACAAAAATAAACTGAAAATGGATTAAACACCTAAATATAAAATGTGAAACTATAAAATACAGTTTTTATAAAACAAAGAAAACATAGGCAGTAAACTCTTGAACATTCACGTAATTTTTGGGGGGGATGCGTCTCCCCAGGCAAGGGACACAACAGCAAAAATAAACAAGCGGGACTACATCAAACTAAAAAGCTTCCGCACAGCAAAGGAAACCACCAACAAAATGCCAAGGCAACCTACTGTATGGAAGAATATATTTGCAAATATATATCCAATGCGGGGCTAATAAACAAAATATATAAAGAACTCATACAGCTCAACTCCAAAAAAATAACAAGTAATCCAGTTAAAAAGTGTGCATAGTACCCAAACAGACATCTTTCCTAAGAAGGCATATAGACGGGCCAACAGACAAGAAAAGATACTCAACATCGCTAATCATCAAGGAAATGCAAATCAAAATCACTATGAGATACTTCACACCAGTGAGAGTGGCTAATAATATCAAGAAGACAAGAAATAACAAGAATTGGAGAGGAGAAGAAAGGGAACTCTCCTAAATTGTTGATGGAGAATGTAAGTTAGTGCAGCCACTATGGAAAGCAGTATGGAAGTTTCTCAAAAAAATGAAAAATATACAACCTAGTATTAACTCCACTTCTGGGAATTTACGTGAAGAAAACAAAATCACTAATTAAAAAGATATATGCACCCCTATGTTCACTGCAGTAACATTTACAACAGCCAAAATATAAAAGCAATGTAAGTGTCCATCACCAGACAAATGGATAAGGAATATGAGGTACATATATATAATGGAGTATTACTCAGCCATAAAAATGAATGAAATCTCACGATTTGCAACATAGACTGACATAGAGGGTATTAAGCTAAGTGAAATAAGACAAAAACAAATACTGTATGTGGAACCTTAAAACAAAACAAATGAAAAAAGAAACAAAACAGAAACAGATGCATAACACATACAACAGTCTGGTGGTTGCCACAGGGAAGGAGACAGAGGGATGGGTGAAATAGATGAATGGGGAAAAAACTTAGAATGTTTGATATCTTGGTATCGGTGATGGTGACATCAATGTATACATGTCAAAATTCGTGAAGATATACACTAAGATTTGTGCATTTTATTGTAGGTATCTTAATTAAAAAATACTTGTATCAATAAAGTCATTTAGACTAGGTTTAAGTAAAAAAGAATTGATACATTTTATAAGCAACATAATAGGGATTTATGACACATATTTTGAAAATTAAGTCACTCATAAAATAATTAATAACAAGTGATAAATTATACATTAAAATTTATTAACAAATGTTTCTAAGTGCTACACCCTGCTGGTGCATGAGATAACTATATACCATTTGCTAACCGCTGTAAACCAAACTTCACTAATAAATTGCAGAGTTGGTCCTCAGTTGCATTCCAATCATGGGAAAGCTAGACTCTAACTTTAAAATTCCAATTTAAGAAGTTCTATGTTTGCCAGTACTGCATCAGGGAATTCTTAAAAGCAAAGGGAATGTTTCGTGCACTTAGTTACATGCCAATGCCAAAAAATGCTTTCCTAGCTTAGTGCTTTTCTTTCAGTATACTGACTTTTGGAGTATTAGTGTGTAGGCAGTAAGAAAATATGATAAACTCAGTATATTAAAAAAACATAAGCATATTCACTTTATGTAAAAATGGAATTATAATTTAATTTTTCTCACAACTACTCACCTCAAGCACTTAGTTTCCTCCAGTCATTTACATTTTTGTAACACTGACATCTAGCTAGCTACCAATAGCCTTTTAGTTAGGACTTAAAAGGTTGACAATGCATTTGCACCTATTAATTATGAAGCTGGTTGACAGATAACCCAAAAGTCAACAAAGAGACCTAAAACACCCAATATCATCAGAAGGCCATGCACTGTTTGAAGGCCAATTTTTTTTTCTTGATTCTTCAACCAAAAACACACAGAACTATCATTATTAGAAATGTGAAAAAGTATAATTTTAATGGGAGGGAAGGAAGGAAAGAGAAATAAAGTGAGTGGGAGAAAACAGTGGCATGATAATGGAAATCATATGTGCTGACAGAGAAGAAACAAAATGAAAGAGCAACGACAGGAAAAAATATGAAGACAGAAACTGAAGGACAAATTTGTAGGTCATCACTAAGACTGACAAGCCCAAGCTGAGTGCTTCCAAACAGCAAAAGAACGCATTTAATATAATCTATGAGAGCCAGAGGAGGGAGACTTACACACAGGAGCACACAACACAGGTGCTGAAAGGGAGGCGTCACCTAGAACCCAGCCATGCAGATGCCCTCAGTTAACCTGGTAATGTAACCTGCATCACCTCTTCGGTAGACAGTGACACAAAAAAGGAACCACAAAGAGCAAAAGCTGGCAGTGTCCAACTCAAGGAGATTCCAAGAAGAGTTCCCTTGCACAGACACTAAAGAAATCCAATTTGTACTGGAATAACTCAATAATGGGGATAGATGTGTCATAACTAAACACTGAATCATGCAACTAAAACAAAATCCTTTCTGTGATTCTACATTCCAAGCAGCTAATGTAGGTCAAAAGAAAGGAAAATAATGTGTTTTACAAGGTGAACACTACTATCTATATTAGATATATTTGTTAATAAACCAGCTTTCTCATGTACACTGACTTCTATAAGCTGATGGTTAATGTGAATTTGCTTTTGAGAGAATGACCTACACTTCTGGGCTAACAATGATAGCAAGTTTCTGATCTACAAAGCTGAGAGCAAATGTAAAGGTAAAGTCTATTTTGAATTGACTCTCAGTTGGCTATCTGCTAGTCAGTCAACTAGACAGCCTCTTTTGGTAATGCACTGACTTTGCCATGCATTTTAGTTAACCTGCAACAAAACCCCAGGGTTATTAGAAAGCAATTATTCCAAGAGCTAGTACTATTCTAGGGAAGCCTGCAATACGAAGGAAAATGAGTATATCTGTGTTTCTCAGATACAGTAAAATTTTGGGGTATTCATAACATATCTGCGAGATTGCAAATACAAAACAAATGACAATACATTCTGTTCATGAAGCTGAGAGGAAACAGGCACGCTCATACACTGCTGGTAGGAATGTAAACTGGTATACTCCATCTGGAGAGAACTCCAGCAATATTTAATAAAAATCCTATTTCCAGGAATCTCTCCAAAGACACACCTCCCCTAACAGGAAAAGGCAACACACAAGACTCTTTACTGCAGCATTCTTATGTCACCCCACAAAATGTTGCAGCAATAAAATGTTGCAAATAAGATAAAATATTGTATATAAATAAAGCATAAGCAATGTAGTATTTTAAATCAATACAGAAGACCTGCATACATATCACAGATAAACCTTGAAAATAATGTTTGGTAAAAAAGGTAACTTTTAGATGATACATGTTAGCATGACACAGTATCACACCACACAGGCAAAGTTTAAAAATATACAACACAATACTATACAGTGGGTATGTTACTAAAATTTTGAAAAATATGGATGAGAAAACAACACACTGTAAGAGCAATTACCTCTGAGGTGGAAAAGAAGGTGGGAGAAATTAAACATTACAATATGGCAAAATACTGACATTTCTAAACACAGGGTAGATTAAGGGACATTTGTTATATCATTTTCCATGTTTGAAATATTTTATATTTAACAAAATTTATGTTTTTAATATAGGGACTTCCAATTTGGCCATTTTTAGAATAATTTGTTGAATTTACTTTTTATTTGTGATAAGCAACAATTTAAAAATTCTAGAAAGCTTGGTGACTATATACAATTTAATCATTATTGAGCATATACTGCCATCTAGCAAAATTTCCCAGAATAGTTAAACAAGCAAACAGAAAATGGTTTTCTTTTTATGGATGCACCCTGACATACTATTTCAGCAAAAAATACAGAAAAGTATTAAACACTCAGTAATGAATAGGAGCTTTGCAACTTCAAAAGCACACACACAGTTTTTGACACTTATCTTTTACAATATATGGAAGCAAATCACTTTGTTCTCTGGCACTTTAGTTTTCTGGCACCTTCACCATCTTATAGGAAATGAGAGTTAATTTTCCAATGGGCTTACTGGTAATTTGCTATCAAAAATAAAATAAAATAATCTCAGTTTTACATAAAAGCCCTTTGCCCTACTATGGAATTAATTTACATGATCAGATTGGTTCACCTCCTAATTCTGATTTTACATATTATTACTACCTAAAGAAAGAGACGACTGGAGCAAACCCAATTCTAGTTTTGCAAATTCTTTACTCACTGAATGCTGCTGCACTGTTGCTTCTAACTGTGTATCCTTTTCTAGTTTTAACAGAAAAGGAGAAAACAAATTACATTTAGATCTGTCCCCTCATTTGAACATTAGCTGACTCAAACTGAGTTATCCATACTTTCATCTGTCCAACAGGTATTTATTTATTCTTACCTGTGGACAAGGTACTCTGGTACAAGTTAGGGAAGTTGCTATAAAAAGTCAGTTAAATATTCTCACTTCAAAGTCTATATAAAGACTTATGAAGGTAAAACATTTGAAAAATAATGAAGATAAAGTAAAAAGTGATAGTTTGTTTTTAAAAAGTAAAGGTAGAATTTTATGTTACTTCAAAGTGAAGAAGAAATGTTATTTTGAGAATATAGAATCAGGAAGTGTTCTGTAATGTTTTGCTTTAATCCTTGGAAAGTTTTCTACAAGATAGAATTATTAAGGGTAGAAGTCACAGAAAGTATAATATAGGACAAGCTTTTATTTTCACAAAACACATTTTGGGAAATTAAATATCCTACAATTAGCCACATAACTTCTTAAACGAAAACGCTATAATTAGTAATTTCACGCAGATATGAGTACTACCATCTCAAAGGTATTACCAGAGATTTATAAATGTTTGTGAATCTTATAAAACCTATGGCTTCTTTTCCCTCCAGAGTCAGACATACAAACACCAATTTACACATAATTTCAGGCAGTTACAGGATTCCTGAAATACATTCCTGAATTTCAGTTAAGCAGAGCTAATTTAAGTTATTAAGGATCATAAAAATAATGCCTCAAGTTTTCATTCAACAGATAGGTACTGAGGATATGATCGGTAAGCAAAAATTTACTGACAGGCAGAGGACATAAGAAATCTCTCTCTCTCTCTCTCACACACACAAACACAGCAATGACTGGAAGTGCTAAATAAATGGTGCAACAAGAGCTTATAAAAGGGGTAAATGAAAGTCAAGAAAGGTTCCCTTGAAAAAGTGAGAAGTAAAGTAAAAGTATGAAATGTAATAATGAGAGGAAAAAGAGCTTCAGGTAAAAGGAACATCATGTGCAAAGGATCTAGAGGATGCTGTGCTAGGCAGTAGAGGAAGGCCAGTGCAGCTGAAGTACAGAGACTGAGGAGGATGTGATACAATAGAAGCGGAGAGACGGCCCTTATTTTAGACTGCTTTTTACCAAAAGCAACAGAACCACCAACGAGGTTTCAAGAAAGGGTTGGGGAGGTCACATGATTAGATTTATGTTTTGAAGACAGCACTCCAGCTGCACTACAGAGATCAGATTAGAGGTAGGGAAGAGTCAAGGAAAATAGCTGGGAGTCTAGTACAGTAGTTCTGGTGGGAGATATAACCTAGACTAGGATAAGGGTGGTGATTAACAGTAATGCAGAGATCTGAAAGATAACAGTGAATTTGAATTCTTTTTCGGATACATTATTTCCCTTGGAGAAGTTAATTTTTTGCCAATTTCCTATGACACACTCTCTCAATTTCCATGAGCTATTTTTATAGCAATGACATTGGCTGTTTATGTCATATTTGCTGTATTTCTTTTTTCTAATTGGTTGTCCTATTTTTCTCCTTTGGCATGCTCTTCAGTTTTTCTGTAGATGTATCCATATTTTTTTCCCTTTGTAGTTTTTCTTTCATTTACTTTCAATTTCAACACCTTCCCTCCTCTCCACTCCCCCCCCCACCTTCATACTAGAACATATAAAATTTACTTTAGTGTAGGATGTGTACAGTTCCTAATATAAATCCATTCAGACATCCAGCAAACATTTACAGAGCACCTATGTTGTAGGGGCGAGACATACACAAAACAGAGAAACAGGTACAAGTATTTCTAAAGTAGAAAGCACTCTGCTTGCACATCAAACAGACACCTAGCCCAGACTGAGGAGAATTAGTCAAGACTCCCTGAAGGTCAAATTTTAAGTGTTCTGAAGGGGCCTGGAAACTAAGTGGAAGAACAAAGAGCCTTAAATGAAGAGTGGTAAATGACTATCATTCCTACTCTTGGAGTAATTTCAGAAATGAACAGGAGGCTCACTAGTATTTTCCATGAATTCCCAAGGATATCATTCCAGTTAAGGTCTCAGACTACCTCAGAGGTAATCTAATGGTAAAAGCCAACCAAACGTCTTCTGGAACTAGCACAAGCTTAATGTATGTTTATGAATATATACTAAATGCCTTCACAGTTTCCCTTTTCAATGTATTTCAAATAAAATCTAGACTTAAAACCTAGCAGCAAAGCAGTAACATATTTCAGTTTTGTTTCCTACTTCATCCCCCAGTGGAGAGTTATCTATCCCTATACCTTCCAAGAGGCTTCCTACTGCCATCTCTTCGCTGCGTATTCCAGTCCCTCGGCCTGGAATGCCCTCTTCCCCTTCACTAATCACCAACTGCAATTCCTGTGCAAGATCCTTAAATAACAAGAACAAATATCACTCATTTCATTTTGCCTTTTGCACTACTTGTTTTTCTGGTAATTATTCTATATCATAGGTGGATGTACTTACCCTTTCCTATCTGCTTGTGGCCTGCCTATTGAAAGTGTGTCATACACAACTACATAATATATGAACAGTGACTTACTCACAGGCACTTTCATACCCACTGAATAAAGATAATAAAAAACTTTCTTTGCTGTAGCTGTAAGATCCTCATTTGATCCTTGCATTCCCAGATTACTTTAGGTCTTCAAATGATTTATGATTCCCTTGAATAGAAGCAGAAACTGGAAAGACGATAGGGGCAGAAATGGTAGCCTACTGATACTAATTGACACGTTAGGTGGAGGTGATGAGAGCAAATGCCTGATTTAAGGATGGATTTAAGAAAGAAAAAGAGAAAGAGAACTGGATACAGCACATATAAACAGCTTTTTCTTAAAATTTCGCTGTGAATGGAAAGAAGTCATGCGTTAATGAACACACATAGTTATAAACGATATTGTCTCCTGCAAGTTCAGTCATGTATTAGGAATAACCTACACGTCTCAATCCCGCCCTCCACTTCCGGCAGTCAATAAAAGGCAGGTAGTGCGGAATGAGAGTTTAATTGTTCGGCACTGTGCACTTTACATACTCCAGTTACTACACTTCTCACAACCTTAGGAGGAAAGTATAACGAGCTTCGTTTACAAACAAGGGCACTGAATACAGAGACTAAATATCTTCCCAAAGCCCCACAGATAAAAATCATGGGGACTCAGGACCAGAAACACGTCACTTGCTTCAGTCACCTACAGACCGCGAAGGGGGTTCCTGCTGCCATCATGCGGGTTCCTGGAAACCCGCCCGAGCCCTTCAAGAGGCTCCTGCAGCCGCGCTCCCTACCCTCGCTCCGCGCCAGACCACGCGCCCGTCGGAGAGACGCACAGGAGCCGTTCTGAGGCCCGAAAAGGAGCCCCACAGGCTCCCAGACCGCGGCACTTACCTCGTTATTGAGGTTCGGAGTCCCCGGTTGAGCCATGAGAGGGCTAGAAAGGCCCGCCGCCGCTGCTGCCGGCACGTGAACTGCGTCGGCCAGACTGCGACTGCGTGGTTACGCCCCCATAAGGCAGGCCCTTCGGTCCAAAATTGATCTACAGTCAGCTTTGGCCGACGCCTGAATAAAAATGAAACCAAGCTCTGACGCGAAAAACGGTACTGAGGGGAACAACTTCCGGAGCAGAGTGCTACGCGCCGCAACTGCGCGTTCCTATGGAAACCAGGCTCGGGCCGGCGGCTCAGAGGGCGCTGTGCAAGTTGTTCCTGTGTTCTGAAGGTTTTCAAGATGCTGATATTATTATACCCATTTGTAGACGTGGCCCGATTTTGTAAGGACATTAGGTTTGTGTCCCAATATGGTTGAAAAAGCTTTGATAAAAGGATTACTCGAGTGACCAATTTTTGTACCGAATTTTTATCTAGTGTTTGTGATGATTCCTGCACTTCTAACAACCATGCGTTATTGTCCAGCCTTACATTATAGCTCAGCCTCGGACATACTTTTCTGCACACTGTAAGATTTAAATTTAGATAGTAAGTGCTTAAAGCAAAACCAGGACGCACATTTACTGCTGCCCGTGGAAATGCCTGTTTTGAAGTATTAGCCTGCGGGAGAGGAGGCATAAGGAAGTGAATCTGAATTAAAAAATATATTAATAGTTAGCATTTGGTAGAAGTGAGCGTTAAGTGCTGGGACAATCACTCTGCATGAATTATCTCCAAAATATTCACAGAAATCCAGCGAGATAGGAACTGTTACTATTATTTTACAGATGTAAATGGAATCCGACTTCCCATGAGCCAAGTATTTTAATTAGCCAGAGTTGCCGGCCCAGCTGGGACCCATCACTGCTACAGGAATCCAGGGCTGGTTACGCAGTCGGCGAGGCCCAGTGCAAAATGAAAACAGAGGACCCCCTCATTCAAAAAGTAGGAAAAATGTCTTCTTTTGGTGTCTTGATGTGTCATGTGTTTTTATTTGGCATTTAATCTGGAGCTCCTCAAGCACAGGAATACTAAAGGGGCTAGTGTAGACCCTCACACGTGCCTGGGACTCCTGCCGCGGGACTTGGAGAGAGGCTCGTGTCCTGCCTGGAACAAGAGGACAGTAGTTTCTGGGCAAAGACCAGGAATTGGGAAGCCCAAGAACCCAACTGGGGGGATGTGGGCAACAGGACACCATATGACCTGAAACTAAGACCTTATTTTCCATTTGCCCCTTGGATTTCACCAACAAAACTCAAAATTCAGATAAAATTATTAAGAGTTTCAAGACTGGTGAAAGAACCTTTAATCCAGTCCCCCATATGGGACTCTGAGAGCCCTGTGCAGAGCCCATGCTCTTAATTTGTGATTCTGTTTTCAAATTACAGTAACTCAAACTTTTATTTGGATTGGTATTCTTTTAGTTTAACATGTGATTTGGGTACAGATAGCTTAATGGCTTCTTCCTGTTTGACTATTGTCACATAAAGGTAGTTTTTGCCATTAATAAATCACACATTGAATTGTAATTTTCTTCCCATCATTAAAACTGAGCTCTTGGAGTGTATGGGCTTTAACTCAGGTGGGTCATAGGCACAATATACAAAAATACATAGGAAAAGACATCTTAAAGACAAATGTAGAGTTTATGAAAAATGCTTCTTCTATTGGGAGAAAGGTGTTAAAAAAATGATTCCATATTGCTTCATGTACTCTTCATATGAAGTTTGTCTACAGATGTTAAAGGCTCTGTAGTGTTTTCTCTTGACCACCCCTCTTGTTTTCCAACACCTCCTTTCTCTAGCCACCACAGTCTCCTCGAGCTCAGCACATTTGTTTTCTACCTTTTCATAGCCCCAGCTCTCTCCTTGGCTTGTGATGCCGCCCACCAAATCTGGGTTCTCAAGTGCTACTTTTCAAGACCAGGTCAAATTCCATCCATCCTTTTTAAGAATCTTATTCATAGCCCTAATACAAGTTAATTTTTCTCATCAGCAGTTCATTCGTACATTATTTACAATTGTCTAGTTTGAAATTCCTTTTGTACTATTTTTTTTACACTATAAGCTCTCAACGACCTTAGATAGTCATTTTTAGAACAACTAACAGTTTTTCACTGTCTCTTGTGTATGATTTCCAGGTCAGTCTATTTCCTCCTTTTGGTGCTACAATCTCAAAAATTCTTTTCATTCCTTACAGAGATGATTCTACTAATCTGCTCTCATTAAGTTATGCACATTTCCTCTAGTAATAATGTATTGCATTAATCAAGTTAAGTTTCTCTAGACAGCAACAAATCAAAGCACACCTCCATATTTTATTACTGAAGGACTGACTGATCTGGATCAGTTGAATGCTGTCAGATATATGAGACAATGAAACTATTACCATTAAAAGCATCTAGTGTCAGACTGTTTGTCCTCTGTATCAGTGTTCCAATTAGTGGAAGTAAGGATCCACCAGCATGTTCAATGGGGGCTCAAGTTTTTAATTTCAGTTTTCTCAAGAGTTTCTCAAATCCCACTGTATTTGTCTGCTTGGTTGCCATAACAAAATATCACAGATTGGGTAGCTTAAACAACAGAATTTTCTTTTCTTACAGTTCTGGAGGCTAGAAGTTCAAGATCTCTTCCTGGCTTATGGAGGCTGCCTTCTTGCTTTATCCTCACATGGCCTTTCCAACGTGAGGGTAGAGACTCTAAGATAGAGGCTGAGATACAGACTCCTCTGGCGACTCTTCCCCTTCTTGTAAGGATACCCATCCTGTTGGATTAGGGCTTCACGTTTGTGAATTCATCTCACTTCATTACCTCTCTAAAGACTTTGTCTTCAAAAACTATCACACCAAGAGTTAGAGCTTCAATATGAATTTTGGGGGGACACATTTCAGTCCATAGCACCCACTTTCTTTGGGATAAAGAAATTACTTCAAAAGTAATCTTTTCCTGACAGCTTTTTTTGCACTATCATTTTGCAGTTTCAAAAATTGTAGCCATACATTGCTGGATTACAATTAAATTCATGGACATTTAGCAAACAGAATCAAATTGAGAAATAGACCCACACATATATACAGCTGATTTTCAACAAAGTTGCAAAGACATTTCAGTGGGTGAAGGTAGTTTTTTTCAAAAATTGTGCTAAAACAATTGGACATCCACATGAAAAAAATTTGATATTGACTCATATCTCCCCCCAATACAGAAACAACTTAAAAAAGTTGGTGGGGGGGACCTGATGAAGGGGGTAGTTTAATAACCATAATATTGCACATGTAATTGTAGAATAATGATACCAAAGTAAATTATAAAAAAAAAGGATCATACCCCTAAATGTAAAACTTAAAACTATAATACTTCTTGAGGACAATATAGGACAAAAACATTGTGACCTAGGGCTAGGCAAAGATTTCTTGGATATCAGAACAAAAACAGTACATATAAAAATACAGTAATAAATTAGACTGAATCAACATTAATCTTCTACTTTTCAAAATACACTGTTAAGAGAGTAAAAAGGCCATACATAGAAAAATTTTGCAAATAATGTTCTATAAAGGACTCTTATGTACAATATATAGAGAACTCTCCAATCTCAATAAGTAAACAACTCAATAAAAAAAAGGCAAAATATCTGAACAGATATCTCACCAAAAAAGATATGTAGATAGCAAACAAATTCATGGAAATATATTCAACATCATCATTAGGGAAGTGCAAATTAAAATCACAATATGATATCATTACACACCTATTAGAAAAGTTAAAAAGTCTGATCATATCAATTGCTGGTGAAGATGTGGAGCAATTGGAACTGTCAAGCATCATTTGTGCACATGGAAAATGGTACACTTTAGAAAGAGTTCAGGAGTTTCTTAAAGTATACATTCAACACCCATATGATCTAGGCTTTCCCCTCTGAGAGCAATAAAGAAGTGAAACCATATGTCCATATAAAGACTTGTACATGAATGGTCAGAGGAGCTTCTTTTGTAATATCCAAAATATAGAAAAACTCATTTCCATTTAATAGAAAAAGGAATAATCTGTGGTGTACATACACACAACAAACCAACAATCAGAAATAAAAAAGCATGATATACACTACAATATGGTTATATTTCACAATAGTTATACCAAGAAAATCCAGACAAAAGGAGTACATACTTTATTATTCCATTTATGTAAAATTCTAGACAATGCAAACTTATGTATAGAGACAACAAATAGGTCAATGGTTGCCTGAGGACATGGGAAGAAAGAATAGAATGACTGGAGATAGAAATTACTAAAGTTCATCAGGAATCTTTGGGGTGATACATTATCTTGTTTTCAAGGAAGATATTATATACATATATCAAAATATACCAAACTGTATATTTTCCACTTTATATTCTGTACTGTATATTATAACTGTATATTCAGTACACTTTAAATTTTGCAGTTTACTCTTTCAGTTATACCTCAATCAAGCTATTAAATAAATACACTTACCATTGAACTAGCAATTCTACTAGAAAAATATGTAAAAGTTATATTGGTTCAAATTAATGATTCATATATAAGTATATTCATTACATAAGTATTTGTAATAACAAAAGATTGGAGGCAACCTGTCCATCAACACGTAACTGATTAATGGACACATTAAGAATAATCAGCTATTTATTTACTGGAATGAAAGGCTCTTCATAATAAATTGTTTACTGAATAATTCAAGTGGCATTACACTATAGTATGCTATTTTTTTAGTGTGTTTGGAGGAAAGATATGTACATACACATATCATTTACTTGTTGGTATAGCATCTTATTGTCTGGAGGGCAAGTTAGTGGCTGGGAAACATGGGTTAAACCTTTCTACTATGTGCCCTTTTGTATCTTTGAAATTTTGTACCATGTGTTAGTATAAACTTTTAAAATTAAATATAAAATGTATTTTCATAGCTTTTGTTGCATCTGTGAATGGTATACTTTCTCTCATTTCTGCCTATATTAGCTGGCAGTGCCAGTACAGATATAAGCTATGATTTTTTTTCAGTGTATTTATTATGCCATCACATACCCCAATTTTTTTTTTGGAGGGAGGAGAATTTTCTTGGTATACAATCGAATTATCAGAGAATTACATCTATTTTACCAGTTTTTATACTAATTACTGCATTTTTGTATTAAATGTCCTAGAACTTTTAAAACAATGATAAGTAATAACACTAATAGCATTCCTAGCTTGTTTCTGATTTTTTTCTAGTTTTATTAAGAAATAAATGACATATATTACTGTATAAGTTTAAGGTATACAACCTGATGCTTTGATTTACATATACTGTGAAATGATTACTACAATAGGTTCAGCTAACATTCATCTTCTCAGGTAGGTAAAATAAAAAGAAAAGAAAGAAAAAAAGAAAAAGGAAAAAGTTTTCCTTGTGATAAGAACTCTTAGAATTTACTCCGTTTTAACAACTTTCCTTTATATCATACAGGAGTATTAACTATAGTCATCATCCTGTACATTACATACCTAGTACTTATTTATCTTATAAGTGGAAATTTGTGCCTTTTGACTGCCTTCCTCCAATTCTTCCTTCCCCTTCTCTCCACCTCTGGTAACCACAATTCTGATCTCTTTTTCTATGAGTTTGGTTGTATGTGTGTGGTTTTTGTTTTGTTTTGTTTTTATATTCCACATGTAAGTTAGATCATACAGTTTTTATCTTTGTTGGCTTACTTCACTTAACATAATGCCTTTCAGGTCCATCCACGTTGTTGCAAATGGTAGAATTTCCTCCTTTTTATGGGTGAAAAATATTCCATTGTTTTTTTAGACCACAGCTTCTTTGTGTGTTCACCAACTGACATACACTTAGATTGTTTCCATTTCTTAACTATTGTAAATAATACTGCTGTGAACATGGGGATGCAGATATCTTTTTGAGTTAGTGTTTCTGTTTACTTTGGCTATATTCCCAGAAGTGGAATTGCTGGATCACATGGTAGTCCTGTTTTTAATTTTTTGAGCCTCCACCATATTGTTTTCCATAGTGGCTGTACCAATTTACAGTCGTTTTCTCCATATACATGCCAACATTTGTTGTCTCTTGTCTTTTTCATGAAGACCATTCTAACAGGCATGAGGTGATATCTCATTGTGGTTTTAATTTGCATTTCCCTAATGATTAGTCATGTTGAGCATCTTTTCATGTACCTATTAGCCTTTTGTATATAATCTTTGGAGAAATATATATTCAGGTCCTTTGCCCATTTTTTAATTGGGTTGTTTGTTTTACTATTGAGTTGTATGAGTTCTTTATATATTTTGATATTAACCCTTCGTCAGATACATGGTTTGGGAATATTTTTTCCCATTCTGTAGGTTGTCTTTTGCTGTGGAGAAGCTTTTAAGTTTGATGTAGTCCCACTTGTTTATTTTAGATTTTGCTGGTTGTGCTTTAGGTGTCATATCCAAAAATCATTACTAAGACTCATGTCAAGGAATTATATTCCTATATTTTCTTCAGGAGTTTCATAGTTTCAGGTCTTACATTAAGTCTTTAGTCCATTTAATTTTTGTGAGTGGTGTAAGAAAGGCTTCATTCTTTTACATGTGACTATCCAATTATCCTAACATCATTTATTGATGACTGTATTGTCTCCATCAGGTATTCTTGGCTCCCCTATCAAATATTAGTAGACTGAGTATACTTGGGTTTATTTCTGGGGTCTTGATTCTGTTCCATTGTCTATTTGTCTGTTTTTCTACCAGTACTATACTGTTTTAATTTATTTTAGTTTATCGTATAGCTTGAAATCAGGAAGTGTGATGCCTCCTGCTTTGTTCTTCTTTCTCAGAATTTCTTTTGCTTTTTGGGATCTTTTGTGGTTCTGTATAACTTTTAGAAGTGTTCTACTTGTGTAAAAAATGCCACTGGAATATTGCTAGGGATTGCATTCAATCTTTGGGTAGCTTTTGGTATCACTAACATTTTAATGATATTAGTTATCCACTCCATTAACATGGGATGCCTTTCCATTTATTTGTATTTTCTTTATTTATTCACTGACTTATAGTTTTCAGAGTAGACATTTTTCACCTCCTTAGTTAAATTTATTCCTAAGTGTTTTTTAAATTTTTTGATGCTATTGTAATAAGGATCAATATTTTTTTCCAGAAAATTTGTTGGATGTATATAGAAATGCTACTGCTTTGTATATGTTAAATTTATTTTCTGTAACTTCAGTGAATTCATTGATTAGACCTAACAGTTTTTTAGTTGACTGTTGAGGATTTTTTAATATATAAAATCATATCATCCGTAAGTAGAGACAATTTATACTTCTTCATTTTCCAATTTGGATACTCTTTATTTCTTTTTCATGCCTGATTGCTCTATCTAGGACTTCCTAGTACTATGTTGAGTAGGAATGCTGAAAGTGGACATCCTTGTCTTGTTCCTAATCTTAGAGGAAAAGCCTTCAACCTTTCAACCATTGAGTATGTATGATGTTAGCTGTGAGCTTGTCTTATGTGTACTTGATTATGTTGAGATATGTTTCCTTCTATGTCTAATTTGTTAAGAATTGTTATCATGAATAGTGTTGAATTTTGTCAGATGCTTTTTCTGCCTGTATTGAGAGGGTATCATATGATTGTTTTGTTCTATTAATGTGTTGTGTCACATTGATTGATTTACATATATTGAACCAGCCTTGCATCCCTGGGATAATCCCACTTGATCATTGTGAATGACTTTTTTAATGTGTTGCTGAGTTCAGTTTTCTAGTATTTTATGAAGAATTTTTGCATCTATATTCATCAGGAATATTGGCCTGGTCAGATGGGGCTGCAAGACACTTTCCCCAGTGAGTGGGGCTATGTCTGAGCTCCCTTGCCTGGGCAGAAGGAAGAGGGGCTGTTCCAGGCTACTCTCAATTTCCCAAATAGGCTCTCAGGTCAGGAAGAGCCACAGCTACCTGCTGCCTTGGCTATAATCTGATACCCCTTGTGTGCATAACACAGGAATCCTCCACACCAGGTACTTACTTTTCTCTGTGGACAATCAGTTCTGCTCACCCGCCTTTCAGCTCAAGCTCCACTGAACTACACTGTTTCAGGACTTTGTCACCAGCCCTTTTGGTCAGATGGGGCTGGAAGACACACTCCACAGTGGGTGGGACTATGATTCAGTGACTTGTCTGGGTTTGAGCAAACCAGATATTAGGGCCTGCAAAACTGCTTGAGGATCCAAGTCAGGCAGGTCTGTGCCTCACTGAGCTGTGAGATCAGAGTAGGGAATCCCACAAAATAACCCACAATGCTGCAGGGTTAGTTGATCCCTTAGGATCTCTTTTCCCACTGGAGGAGCCCTAGGCTCAGGGGAAACCTGTCTGTGTGGTTCACTGGCCTGGGGGAATGTCAATGTCGTCAATGGGTAGCTGCTTCTCGGACCTTTCTAATGCAGTCTGTCTTGTTGTCTGTGATATAGGGGTGCTTCAGTCTTGCCCCTGTGTTCCAGGGTTCTCTCAGTGGTGTCTACTTAAATAGCTTTTTGTTCTTAATGGGTAGAGCAAAGTCAGGATCAACCTATCTTACCACCTTGGTGACATCAACTGTTCCTGATTTTAATGAGAATGACTTTAACATTTCATTATTTGAAATTATATTTGATATTTGTTATGATGAGTAGTTGAATAAAATTTAGGTAGTTTTAAAATATTTTTCCAATTTTTTTTATGGGTAGAAATGGTTGCCAAATCTTATCATCTTCCTTTTCAGTTTCTGTTGATTTGATCATCCTGTCTTTTCCCTTTAAAATATTTGGCCCACATATGTTCTATTTTTATTGTAGCTATTAGAAAGGTATGAATATGGACACTTGCATAGGGCCTGCCTATCAGCAGACTACAGCAGCCAGACTACTTGTCTATGGACCTTGCCAGCTGGCCCATTCCCCATCTACACAACCTATCAGCCATCCTACCTATGGACCTTGCCAACTGGCCCACCCAAAGTCTTTGGCCATCGTTTTGCAGATATGGAAACTGAGATGCGTACAGATTAAGCGGTTGGGAACCCTGTCTGACTTGCATCATAATGGCCCTACTGGTATTTAAGCACCGGCCAGGCCAGTGAGTGAGTGAGTGAGAGAGAGACAGACAGAGAGAGAGTGAGGGAGTGAGTGAGGAGAGAGCCTCTCCAGTTGTTTGTTGCTCTTGAATATATGACTTGATTTTTGGCGGTCATCACTTGAACCTCTAGCAGCAGAGTTCCAGGGAGGAAGGCACCTGATTTTAGTCATTCTCTGAAGTGTCAGGCCATGAAGTGCAAACGGAAAATGAAACATCTTGAAAGCACACGTTCCTCCAAAGCTGCCAGGATGTCAGGAGGTGTGTATCAGTGATATTCTCTGAGCATTGGGGAGCTAGAAACCATCATCTAAAGAAAAAAGGAACGAGGATTCCTACTTATGGGACAGAAAGGCCAGGAAGGCAGGAGGGAGGAAAAGGTGTGGGTGTGCCGGTCTTTCTAAGGGATCAGATAATCTGAGGGTCGAGAGGAGGTTCCTGTGACTAGGTCCTTGTCTCTGTGGCGTAGCACCTGTGTTTCCTACATCATGCTGCTCTAGGTTACTGTATTACAGATGTAGTGATCGATTAGTATAATTTTTCTTATATAATGTATTTCCCTTTATTTCCTTTTTTACACTGTTCCAAGTTTTCAAATAATACTTTTTTCAGTTAATGAAGAAAGTGTGACTCAAAGAGGTAAATGAAAAATTAGGGAAAAAGTTTGAGTACCTAAAATTGGAGGGGCAGGGATGAGAGTGTGAAGTCATACAGAAAATGAATTGATTTCTTAGATTGTCTCAGACATTGACACCTTTCTTTCATTGTCTCAAAGCAGAGATGTAAATGTGAGGCTCCTTTATGAAATGTAAGGAAAAACCAGCAGGATATACACACACACACACACGCACTTGCACCCACATGTACACACAATACCACTTAACCACAATGGTTGAATTGAAAAAGTTTGGCTCTTTCGGGAAAGACGGGAAACTGAAATAGTTCTGGTGACTGTGAGGTTTACAAAGTAAACAAGTCCTACGAGGAAGAGCCAATGCTCAGTAGTGGGAGGGGACAGATCAGGACCAAAACCGAGGGTCCCAGTGGCAGCTCATGAAGAGAACATGACATTTCCAACAATGTTTGGGATTTCAGCATATCCCAGTGGGGCCTTGGAGGGAGGCTTGGAAAGTGAGTCTGTCTTCAGTTCAGCTTCAATACAAATCAAAACTCATTATATCACTAACAGAGTAGATTCATTAGTTGGAGTAGATCAGGCCTTAGTAACTAATACACAAAGGAATCTATTTCTTATGTAACAATTAGTGTATGTGAAGGAATAGGACTAGTCTCCCTGCTGATAGAAACTTTTTATCATTAACACTCAGCTTTCAAATAGACTCCAGGATATCAACATCCCAGTTAGCTAGAAAAAGGAAGAACACGGCGGGGCACAGAGGAGGATTTCATGCCTATGCCTGCTTGGGGCACGTGTCCTTGCCACTCATTTCTCACCGCAGATAACTTAGTCACACAGTCAGAACTACTGTAGCTCCCAGGGGAAGGTTGTTCCCGGCCCAGAGCCGAGTCCCCTCTGAAACCTGTGAAACAGAGACAAGTCCAGGAAAAGGGCAGGTTGGGAGAAAGGCTTTTCTTCTTTACAGTCACTGGAGGCTCATGTTCTCCAGCCTGGCACAAACACTACTTCTCCACCTCTTCTGTAAACAGTCTTACTCACCATGGTGTGGGCTGCAAGCGAGAAGGGGCTGAGGCAGAGCCCGGCGGGGAGAGGGGGGCAATGCAATGGCCCAGGCTTAGAACTGCATCTCTTCCCTCAGTAGGGGCCATAAATGACCCCTTGTCCAAGAACTGCCCAGGGTGTCCGTTTCCAATACACGGGCAAAAATGTGTCATGCAGGTGTGTGTAAGCCTCCTATGAAAGAGGTTTTTAAAAGATCAGAATAGGGAGGCTGAGAGTCTTGGAGAAATACAGAAATACATTCCCAGAAGAGGAGTCTGGGGCAAGTCTGTAAAGTCTTCGTTTGAACATCTCCAGAACCATGGCTACTGCCCAGAAATTCCCTGTGAAAATGCTGTATCTGTACCCTTCTCTATATTTATATTGACATCTCTATCTTTATATATATCAATTTAGATACCAATCTAGATAGATAGGCAGGCAGACAGACATGCAGAATTCTTTTAAAACTTGTACCCCCATGTCATGTAATTATGTAATTTCACATGAGGAATAAGGAGCTAATATCCAGTTTTAGTCACTAGCTTTTGATATTCTGTATACATCTTTAGAAATATCACATACAGGATAACCAATATCACTGACATCTACTACACACAATTTTCATAATTGTTTCCTTGTATTTTGGAGCAAGTTTCAAAAGCTTAATTTCATGTGGTGGGGATTTCAATGCCTAACATGATTATCCACTCAAAATGTCTTTTTTGAATGGACATAGATCCCAGAAAATGCCACATCTCTTTTTTTGTATTCCACTCCTCAGAATGCCAGGATTCTCCTCAGCCGGAGGCACGTGTGGTGGTCCCAGTTTGCACTCAGACACCAGGGGAACAGTCCTCTGAGTATTTCTCCTGTGTGTCGTCTCCAGAAAAGCTTCAGGCTGCTGCTGAGGATGGTAAGGAAGATCACAAAGGTTGGACAGGATGAACAGCTGAGCTGGCTCAGCCCAATCCCTACTCAGTTCACTTTCCCTTCAAAAACAGGAAAGGGCTTCAGGGCAGAGGATCTAAGACTGAAGCCTCTGCAAAGGGGACTAATTTAGTGGTGTGCTTTCAAGGATAGCACAGGTCCCCATGTGAACACTGGGACAGCTGTGAGTGAAATAGTGGGCTGTGCTGATAATAGTGTGGGAATTCAATGACAACGTCTTCCCTCAGATCAGCACAAACTCATACACACACACCCTATTTCCTTCATAACAGATACAGCCCTATTATTCCTCCCTTTCACTTTTTCTCTCATACACACATGCCTTCATTCCAGATGCGTCTTTCCCATTCTCTACGAGCATTACACAGATACACACTTCCACCTTCCCTCCTCACGCAGTCATTCTCAGACTCTGCTGCCTACACACTCACCCATAAGCAATGTGCGCCCTTTCACACAGACAGCTTCCTCCGGCTCCCTCATTAGAGCTAGCCTAAGCACTCAAAAACTCATATGCCCTGAATACAATGCACTTTCACACACAGTCTTACAATTCCACCACATACCACTTCAGGGCAAGGCTTTCAGCCCTTCAGAGAGCTGCACTTCTGGGAAGCTCAAGCACACTTCCTCCAACATGCTCCATCTCTGTTTCAAAATAAGATCATGTACCACCCCTGCTCACGTGTATTGTCACAACACACACATGTACACCGTCATTCACCACCCCGTTACCAATGTCAAAAACACTCACCAGGTATGTCCCAGAACATATACAGACCCCACCCACACCCTCAATCACACATAATCACACCACACACATACCTCAGACAAAATGTACATCACATGGCATTCTGTGATTTCACATATGTATGTACTTCCAGGTCGTGTGCCCACATAGGGATATTCTCATCACCATCTCAACTCCTACAGACCTCACACACTTATTCTCATTTCCTCATGTCTGAAATTTCGTTTCCAAGGTGGAGGAAGAGGAAAGAGGAGGGGGAGGGGGAGGAGGATCCAATTTTAGTCACTAGTTTTTGATATTTTGTATACATCTTTAGAAATATCACATACAAGATACCCAATATCACTGACATCTACTACACACAATTTTCATAATTTTTTCCTTGTATTTTGGAGCAAGTGTGGGGGCGTCAGTGTCTAACATGATTATCGACTCAACACGTCTTTTGAATGGATATAGATCCCAGAAAGTGCCACATCTCTCTTTTTTTATTCCACTCCTCAGAATTCCAGGATTCTCCTCAGCCGGAGGCATGTGTGGTGGTCCCAGGGTGCAGTCATCAGATACCAGGGGAACGGGCCTCTGAGTATTTCTCCTGTGTGTCGTCTCCAGGAAAGCTTCAGGCTGCTGCTGAGGATGGTAAGGAAGATCACAAAGGTTGGACAGGATGAACAGCTGAGCTGGCTCAGCCCAATTCCTACTTGTTTCATTGAAGGGCTTCAGGGCAGAGGATCTAAGACTGAAGCCTCTGCAAAGGGGACAAATTGGGGGTGTGCTTTCAAGGATAGCACAGGTCCCCATGTGAACACTGGGACAGCTGTGAGTGAAATAGTGGGCTGTGCTGTTAATAGTGTGGGAATTCAATGACAACATCTTCCCTCAGATCAGCGCAAACTCATACACACACACCCTATTTCCTTCATAACAGATACAGCCCTATTATTCCTCCCTTTCACTTTTTCTCTCATACACACATGCCTTCATTCCAGATGCGTCTTTCCCATTCTCTACGAGCATTACACAGATACACACTTCCACCTTCTCTCCTCACGCAGTCATTCTCAGACTCTGCAGTCTACACACTAACCCATAAGGAATGTGCGCCCTTTCACACAGACAGCTTGCTCTGGCTCCCTCGTTAGAGCTAGCCTAAGCACTCAAAAACTCATATGCCCTCAAATGAATGCACTTTCACACACAGTCTTTCTATTCCACACACCAGCCCAAAGCTTTCGGCCCTTCAGAGAGCTGCACTTCCGGGAAGCTCAAGCACACTTCCTCCAACACGCTCCATCTCTGTTTCAAATTGAGAACATGTACCACCCCTGCTCACGTGTATTGTCACAACACACACATGTACACCGTCATTCACCACCCCATTACCAATGTCAGAAACACTCACCAGGTATGTCACAAAACATATATAGACCCCCACACCCTCAATCACACATAATCATACCACACACATACCTCAGACAAAATGTACATCACATGGCATTCTGTGATTTCACATATGTATGTACTTCCAGGCCGTGTGCCCACATAGGGATATTCTCATCACCATCTCAACTCCTAGAGACCTCACACACTTATTCTCATTTTCTCATGTCTGAAATTTCCTTTCCAAGGAGGAGGAAGAAGAGGAGGGGGAGGGGGAGGAGGGCGAGGAGGGGGACGAGGAGGAGGATCCAATTTTAGTCACTAGTTTTTGATATTTTGTATACACCTTTAGAAATATCACATACAAGATACCCAATATCACTGACATCTACTACACACAATTTTCATAATTTTTTCCTTGTATGTTGGAGCAAGTGAAGTTTCAAATGCTTAATTTCATGAAGGCTGTGGGGGGGGTCAGTGCCTAACATGATTATCCACTCAACACGTCTTTTGAATGGATATAGATCCCAGAAAATGCCACATCTCTTTTTTTGTATTCCACTCCTCAGAATTCCAGGATTCTCCTCAGCCGGAGGCATGTGTGGTGGTCCCAGGGTGCAGTCGTCAGATACCAGTGGAAGAGTCCTCTGAGTATGTCTCCTGTGTGCCCCCTCCAGGAAAGCTTCAGGCTGCTGCTGAGGATGGTAAGGAAGATCACAAAGGTTGGACAGGATGAACAGCTGAGCTGGCTCAGCCCAATTCCTACTTGTTTCATTGAAGGGCTTCAGGGCAGAGGATCTAAGACTGAAGCCTCTGCAAAGGGGACAAATTTAGTGGTGTGCTTTCAAGGATAGCACAGGTCCCCATGTGAACACTGGGACATCTGTGGGTGAGACAGTGGGCTGTGCTGATAATAGTGTGGGAATACAATGACAACATCTTCCCTCAGATCAGCACAAATTCATACACACACACCCTATTTCCTTCATAACAGATATAGCCCTATTGTTCCTTCCTTTCACTTTTTCTCTCATACACACATGCCTTCATTCCAGATGCGTCTTTCCCATTCTCTACGAGCCTTACTCAGATACGCACTTCCACCTTCTCTCCTCATGCAGTCATTCTCAGACTGTGCTGTCTACACACTAATCCGTAAGCAATGTGCGCCCTTTCACACAGACAGCTTCCTCCGGCTCCCTCATTAGAGCTAGCCTAAGCACTCAAAAACTCATATGCCCTGAATACAATGCACTTTCACACACAGTCTTTCTATTCCACACACCAGCCCAAAGCTTTCAGCCCTTCAGAGAGCTGCACTTCCGGGAAGCTCAAGCACACTTCCTCCAACATGCTCCATCTTTAACTGTTTCACAATAAGAACACGTACCACCCCTGTTCACGTGTATTGTCGCATTCACACCGTCATTCACCACCCCCTTACCAATGTCAGAAACACTCACCAGGTATGTCCCAGAACATATATAGACCTCCACACCCTCAATCCCACATAATCACACCACACACATACCTCAGATAAAATGTACGTCTCACGGCATTCTGTGATTTCACATATGTATGTACTTCCAGGCCATGTGCCCACATAGGGATAGTCTCATGACCATCTCAAGTCCTACAGACCTCACACACTTATCCTAGTTTTCTCATGTCTGAAATTTCCTTTCCCAGGGGGAGGAGGAGGAGGGGGAGGAAGAAGAGGTGTAGGTAGAGGAGGAGGAGGGGGGGAGGTTGGATGGGGAGGGGCTGGAGGAGGAGGAGGAGGAATCCCAGGTGCACCAGTATATTCTTTGTATTGGGCCTCTTGAGATGACTCAACCCCAGGTCTTGCAGGAATGGGAAGCTTCCTCCCCCCTCTACCCATGACTCCTTCCCAGTCTGTGTGATTCAGCAGAGTAAATCCTCTCTGTCTTCAGAACACATGGCAACACCAAGCGTCAAGAAAATTTACTACAGGCGTGTCCAGATGAAAAGAGGTGTGGCTGTGTCATGGGATAGGGAGGAAGTCTTGGAGCCTGCCTCAAAGAAAACCAAAATGGAAGAACTTGATTTTTCTGAAGAGGCCCAAACATTCGGCACCTTGTCTACAGGGGAACTCCTCCTGCAGAGGAGGGAGGAGGTGGGCAGTGCAGTGGAGCCTCCAGCCCAGGAGGAGTGCTCCAGGGCCGAGACGCCTGAGTGGCTGGTGGCCCTGGACAGCGGCCTCAGGTGCCTGGGCTGCTCCCGGGTTTTCTGCAGCTTGGAGGTCCTGCGGGACCACGTGGAGCATGTGTACAGTGAGGGCTTCAACTGCCGGCGTTTCTATCGTGTGTTTTCTTGGGTGAACAGCAACAATACGGAAGAAGAGGACGAGAGGGAAGAGGAGGAGGAGGAGGTGAGGAGGAGGTGGGGCGGAGGGGGAGGAGGAGGTGAAAATTAACTACAGGCTTGTCCAGATGAAAAGAGTTGTGGCTGTCTCACGGGATATAGGCCGGAAGTCTTGGAGCCCCACTCAAAGACCATAGAAGAATTTGCTTTTTCTGAAGAGGCCCAAAAAACACTCAGCCCTTTGTCTACACAGGAACTCCTGACTGACAGGGAGTCCAGCTTGGACAGCAAAGCCCCGCAGGGGAGGGAAGAGTGCTCCAGCACCAAGGCGCCTGAGTGGCTGGTGGCCCTGGACAGCGGCTTCAGGTGCCTGGGCTGCTGCCTGGTTTTCCCCAGCTTGGAGGTCCTGCGGGAACACGTGGAGCATGCGCCCAGTGAGGGCTTCAGCTGCCAGGTTTTCCATCGTGTCTTTTCTTTGATGAAGAGCAAGAATGAGGAAGAGGAGAACGAGACGGAGGAGGAGGAGGAGGTGAGGAGGAGAGGGGAGGTAGAGGAGGAGGAGAAGGAGGAGGAGGAGGAGGAGGTGAGGAGGAGAGGGGAGGTAGAGGATGAGGAGGAGGAGGAGGAGGAGGAGGAGGTGAGGAGGAGGTGAGGGGATGTGGAGGAGGAGGTAGAGGTGGAGGAGGAGGAGGATCAAGACAAGACCATTTAGATGTAGACCAAAAAGCACTTTGGCAGGAAGACAACCTCCTCTGAGTATGCAGACTTTTTCAGGCCCTAGAAAAGGGGAAATGAAGCAGGCCAGACTCTACTGAGTGCCTTCATCTCTTAGCAGCCATGATACCCACTTTGTTTAAATGTATCCACCACCTTCCCTCCCACCACGCAGAAACAGGTGCACAGCGCCCCCTTTTAATAGTCTCCACTGCTCTTCTGAAGAGGGGGGACAAGAAGGCAGATCACACCATGCAGAAGACCAAGACGTCCTCATGCAAACCAAAGAACAAGAACACCAGTCTAGCATCTCTACCACTACGGCTGAGAACAGGAAACTCGCTGGAAGTGGAAACTGCAATGGGCCAGCTGCAGAAGAGGTGAGGGCCCCAGGGGTAAGAGCGCATCTCAAGGATACTTGGGATTCAGTATCAAAGGCCAGGGGAGTCACAAGGCTCAGGACGTGGCAGAGCTAGGCCTTCTGTCCTTGAAGGGTTGGTTCTACCCTTTTCCTGGGTGGGAGTGGGATCTCAAACTCCATCATGTGATTCCAATACCTGAGAGGAGACTGCTTAGCAGTTGCAAGCACTTGAAAGAAACAAACCATGTAATCCTTTCTTTTTTTTTCCCCTGGGAAAAATATCCCTAGGTATATACCAGGATGTAGTTCTCGCTGCTTCCTTAAAGTGTCAAGTGTGACTGGGGACGGAGGGAGGAAAAGGTGATGCTTTTTGCCATGGACCATTTCTCAGTTTAACATGCTGCTTCCTGGAGGGACCACCATATGCTCTTATGATGGTTCACTGTCCTCACATCTTATTCTTACTATTGCAGCATTGAGTGTCTTGCTCTCTCAGTGGCCAGCAGAGGAGTTAAATATAGACAAAGCTGAAGAGACATTGTAAAGCCAATAAGGAGACTGTGTCTTTTTAGTTAGTGGGACAAATGAAGGGCTTCTCCTCCATGTTCCAAAAGCCAGAGTTAGAATGGAACCTGGAAATGGTCCCCAGCTTTCTAAATCATGCAGGAAATCCTGAGAGTGGCTGAACGCCTGTCACTGAAATAAGAGCTGCCTTTCTCATTGAATGGACCCCCTTCTCTGTTCTGGTCTCTTCAGAGCAACGTAGACCTACTGGCCTGAAGATTTCAAATGATGGCATCTGACACTGCCCCGCAGTCTGACGAGGCCGCAGTAATTCTCATGAACACCACAGCCACAGGCAGGGCTGGCCTGAAGGCAGATGGGCCTGAGCCTCTGGAGCTGTTCCCTGTTGCCCTGGGAACATGTGGTGGCCAGCAGAGCCCACGGAATGCTGGGAATGCTACATATGCAGGACACCTGTGGAAAGAAGTTCCTGCTCTGGCTCGTCCCTCTCAGGGAGGCAGGGGCCACTGAAAACCCCTGCATGATTGCCGTGCAGAGAGGACAGTACAGGTGGAGAGACGGCAGTGCCATCAGAAGCATATCCCATCCCTAGTATCAGCAGTGGGGCAGATTATTGATGGCGATTTTGCAGGAATTTAGGGGAGGAGGTCACTCAAATGGCAGAGGGTTCAAAAGGATCTTTAAATTTCTTTTCACGGAGAGAGGATTAAAGATGATGGCATGCGAGGTGAGACAGAGGCTTCCTCCTAAAACCGCATATAATATGAAAATATAACTAATACAACTATTCTTGAAAGAGCAACAAGAAAGAGGACTGCAACAAACTGCATACACCTGGAGACAAGAGCAGACCTCATGGAAAAGGGTAGCATACTAAAGCTGTGGTCCTGCAGGATCCAAGCCCTTCCCTCACTCCAGCTCACGTGCAGGAGGAAGAGGAATGGAGCAGGGAGGGAGTGGATATCTGGGATGGCTGAATACCTACCTCTGGAGATCTTCTCTGGGAGCACAAACCTACATTTTATGGTGCTTGAATGATACTCTCGTAATTAGGGGGTTGGGAAGCTAAGACAGGCAGAATTCCTGGAGAGACTAAGATTCCAGCTGCTTGTGGAAAGTAGCGATCCATATCCAGCTTCTCTGGGACAAAAGAAATGTGGGCAGTCAGAGACTTCCTAACAAAGAAGCCCTTAGCAGGAGGGCTGCTAAAGGGGCAAGGAAGGCACAGAGCTTACTGCTCAGGAGAAAGGACAGTAGACAAAATTGTCTGGGTGCACTCTGCCCAGCAGATTGGGAACTTTCATGATCTTCAGGTGCTCCAGCTCCCTGGCTGCCTACACAGCTCCAAGAACCCCTTCTGTGACAGGCAGACTATTGCGCCTTTCTCCTGGCCTGCCCCACTGGGCTTGCAAACTGGGAAACCCTACCCTCGCCTTAGCCCAGCCAGAGGGAAGATCTGTCTACAGCAACTAAAAACGCAAAGCACAGGGGCTTATACCTGTGTGCTCGGCCCACTGATTCAGGCAGTGGAGACAGGCATAGCATCCGGGAAGCAGGAAACAACTCTTTCCTCCCCTGAGGCACCAATACCACTTCCTTACAATCCCCGACATTGCTTCAGGGGCTGAGCAGCTCCAGAGAGTAGAGCTTCTGGGCACTAGAGGGCGCCATACACAAACATGAGATGCCAAAGGAGCCTGGTCCAGAGTAAAATTACTAATACAACTCCTGAGAAAGATTTAAATGATATTGACCTCATGACTCTCCCTGAAAGGGAGTTTAAAGTAAAAAGCATTAACATGCTCATGGAGGTACGGAAAGATATTCAAGAACTCAGGAATGAATTACGGTCGGAAATCCAATCATTGAAGAGCACAATGGATGGTATTAAAAGCAGATTGAATATGGTGGAGGAGACATTAAATGAAATAGAAACTAGAGAGGAGGAATACAAAGAAGCTGAGGCACAGAGAGAAAAAAGGATCTCTAAGAATGAAAGAATATTGAGAGAACTTTGTGACCAATCCAAGCAGAACAATATTCGCATTATAGGGGTACCAGAAGAAGAAGAGGGAGAAAAAGGAATAGAAAGTGTCTTTGAGGAGGCAATTGCTGAAAAATTCCCCAATCTGGGGAAGGAGATGGTCTCTCAGGCCATGGAGGTGCACAGATCACCCAACACAAGGGACCCAAGGAAGACAACATCAAGACATATAATAATTAAAATGATAAAGAGCAAGGATAAGGACAGACTATTAAAAGCAGCCAGAGAGAGAAATAAGATCACATACAACGGAAAGCCCATTAGGCTATCATCAGACTTCTCAGCAGAAACCTTACAGGCCAGAAGGGAGTGGCATGATGTATTTAATGCAATGAAGCAGAAGGGCCTTGAACCTAGATTACTTTATCCGGCAAGATTATCATTTAAATTTGAAGGAGGTATTAAACAATTCCCAGTTAAGCAAAAGCTGAGAGAATTTGCCTCCCACAAACCATCTCTACAGTGTATTTTGGAGGGACTGCTACAGATGCAAGTGTTCCTAAGGTTTAATAGCTGTTACAAGAGGTAACAAGAATGCAGTAAAGAAAGTAGAACAGCTAATTACTAAGAAAATGCAAAATTAAATGAACTATCCCCAAAGTCAATCAAGGGATAGACAAACTGTACAGAATATGATACCTAATATATAAAGAATGGAAGAGGAAGAAAAAGGAGGAGGAAAAACAAAACAAAAACAGAACTTTTAGATTGTGTTTGTAATAACATATTACGTGAGTTAAGTTAGACTCTTAGATAGTTAGAAAGTTAACCTTGAACCTTTGGTAACCACGAATCTGAAGCCTGCAGTGCCAATAAGTACATACCAATCCATAATCACCCTAAATGTAAATGGACTGAATGCACCAGTCAAAAGACATAGAGTCACTGAATGGATAAAAGAACAAGACCCATCTATATGCTGCCTTCAAGAGAGTCACTTTAAACCCAAGGACATACACAGACTAAAAGTGAAGGGATGGAGAAAGACATTTCATGCAACTAATAGGGAGAAAAAAGCAGGAGTTGCATGCAGTACTTGTATCAGACAAAATGGACTTCCAAACAAAGAAAGTCACAAGAGACAAAGAAGGACATTACATAATGATAAAAGGGTCAATCCACCAAGAGGATATAACCATTATAAATATCTATGCACCCAACACAGGAGCTCCTACATATGTGAAAAAAATACTAACAGAATTAAAGGGAGAAATAGAATGCAATGCATTCTTTCTAGGAGACTTCCACACACCACTCACTCTGACGGACAGATCAACCAGACAGAATAAGTAAGGAGACAGAGGCACTGAACAACACATTAGATCAGATGGACCTAACAGACATCTGCGGAACTCTACACCCAAAAGCAGCAGAATGCACATTCTTCTCAAGTGCACATGGAACATTTTCAAGAATGGATGATATACTAGGCCACAAAAAGAGCCTCAGGAAATTCAAAAAGATTGAAATTGTACCAGCCAGCTTCTCAGACCACAAAGGAATGAACCTAGAAATGAATTACGCAAAGAAAATGAAAAATCCCACAAACACATGGAGGCTTAATAACATGCTCCTAAATAATCAGTGGATCAATGACCAAATAAAAACAGAGATCAAGCAATATATGGAGACAAATGATAACAATAATTCAACACAGCAAAACCTGTGGGATGCAGTGAAGGCTGTGCTAAGAGGAAAGTATACTGCAATACAGGCCTACCTCAGGAAAGAAGAACATTCCATATGAGCAGTCTAAAGACACAATTAAGGAAACTAGAAAAAGAAGAACAAATGAGACCCGAAGTCAGTAGAAGGAGGGACAAAATAAAGATTAGAGAAGAAATAAATAAAATCAAGAAGAATAAAACAATAGAAAGGATCAATGAAAGCAAGAGCTCATTCTTCAAGAGAATAAACAAAATAGATATACCCCTGGCCAGACTTATCAAGAAAAAAAGAGTCTACTCACATAAACAGAATCAGAAATGAGAAAGGAAAAATCACTACGGACAGCACAGAAATACAAAGAACTATTAGAGAATACTATGAAAAATTATATGCTAACAAACTGGATAACCTAGAAGATATGGACAACTTTCTAGAAAAATACAACCTTCCAAGGCTGACCGAGAAAGAAACAGAAAATCTCAACAGACTGATTACCAGCAACGAAACTGAACTGGTAATCAAAACCTACCTAAGAACAAAACCCCTGGTCGAGATGGAGTCACCACTCAATTTTATCAAACATTTAGTGAAGACCTAATATCCATCCTCTTTAAAGTTTTCCAAGAAGTAGAATAAGAGGGAATACTTCCAAACTCATTCTATGAGGCCGGCATCAATCTAATACCAAAACCGGGCAAAGACACCACAGAAAAAGAAAACTACAGACCAATATCCCTGATGAACATGGACACAGAAATACACAACAAAATATTAGCAAACCGAATTCAAAAGTACATCAAAAGGATCATCCATCATGATCAAGTAGGATTTATTCCAGGGATGCAAGGATGGTTCAATATTTGAAAACCCATCATCATCAACCACATTAAGACAAAGGACAAAACCACATGATCATCTCTTAGATGCTGAAAAAGCATTTGACAAAATTCAACATCCATTCATAATAAAAACTCTCAACAAAATGGGTACAGAGGGCACATACCTCAACATAATACAGGCTATATATGACAAACCCATAGCCAACATTATACTTAACAGCGAGAAGCTGAAAGTGTTTCCTTTAAGATCGGGAACAAGACAAGGATTCCCACTCTTCCCACTTCTATTCAACATAGTATTGGAGGTCCTAGCCACAGCAATCAGACAACACAAAGAAATAAAAAGCATCCAGATTGGCAGGGAAGAAGTTAAACTGTACCTGTTTGCAGATGACATTATATTGTACATAAAAAACGCTAAAGAATCTACTCCAAAACTACTAGATCTTATATCTGAATTCAGCAAAGTTGCGGGATACAAAATCAATGCGCAGAAGTCTATGGCATTCCTATACACTAACAATGACCTAGCAGAGAGAGAAATCAGGAAAACAATTCCATTCAAAGTTGCATCAAAAAGAATAAAATACCTAGGAGTAAACCTAACCAAGGAAGTGAAAGACCTATACTCTGAATACTACAAGACACTCATGAGAGAAATTACAGAAGATACCAATAAATGGAAACACATTCCATGCTCATGGATAGGAAGAATTAATATTGTCTAAATGGTCATCCTGCCTAAAGCAATCTACAGATTCAATGCAATTCCTATCAAAATACCAACAGCATTTTTCAACGAACTAGAGAAAATCATTCTAAAATTCATATGGAACCACAAAGCAATCCTGAGAAGGAAGAATAAAGCTGGGGGGATTATGCTCCCCAACTTCAAGCTTTACTACAAAGCCACAGTACTCAAGACAATTTGGTATGGGCACAAGAACAGACCCATAGACCAATGGAACAGACTAGAGAGCCCTGATATAAACCCAACCACATATGGTCAATTAATATATGATAAAGGAGCCATGGACATACAATGGGGAAATGACAGCCTCTTCAACAGCTGGTGTTGGCAAAACTGGACAGCTACATGCAAGAGAATGAAACTGGATTATTGTTTAACCCCATACACAAAAGTAACTCGAAATGGATCAAGGATCTTAATGTAAGTCATGAAACCATAAAAGTCTTAGAAGACAACATAGTCAAATATCTCCTGAATATAAGCATGAATGACTTCTTCCTGAACGCATCTCCTCGAGCAAGGGAAACAAAAATAAAAATGAACTCATGGGACTACATCAAACTAAAATGTTTCTGTACAGCATAGGACACCATCAACAGAACAAAAAGGCATCCAACAGTATGCGAGAATATACTTGTAAATGACATATCTGACAAGGGGTTAACATCCAAAATATATAAAGAATTTACATGCTTCTACACCCAAAAAGCAAATAACCCAATTAAAAAATGGGCAGAGGATATGAAGAGACAGTTCTCCAAAGAAGAAATTCAGATGGCCAACAGACACATGAAAAGATGCTCCACATCACTAATCATCAGGGAAATGCAAATTAAAACCACAGTGAGATATCACCTCACACTGGTAAGGATGACCACCATTCAAAAGACTAAGAACAACAAATGCTGGTGAGGATACAGAGAAAGGGGAGCCCTCCTGCACTGCTGGTGGGAATGTACGCTAGTCCAACCATTGTGGAAAGCAATATGGGGGTTCCTCATAAAACTCAAAATAGAAATACTGTTTGACCAGGGAATCCCACTCCTTGGAATTTACCCAAAGAATACAACTTATCACATTCAAAAAGACATATGCCCCCCTATGTTTATTGGAGCACTTTTTACAATAGCCAAGATATGGAAGCAACCTAAGTGTCCATCAGTAGATGAATGGATGAAGAGGAGGTGGTGCACATATACAATGGAATACTATTCAGCCATAAGAAAGAAACAAATCCTACCACTTGCAACAACATGGATAGAGCTGGATGACATTATGCTCAGTGAAATAAGCCAGGTAGAGAATGACAAGTGTCAAATGATTTCCCTCATTTGTGGAGTATAACAATGAAGCAAAACTGAATGAACTAAATAGTAGCAGACTCAGAGACTCCAAGAAGGAACTAGTGGTTACCAAAGGGGAGGGGTGTGGGAGGGTGGGTGGGGAGGGTGGGAGAAGGGGATTGAGGGGTATTATGTTTAGTATAGATGGCGTGGGAGATCAGGGGAAAACAGTGTAATACAGACAAGGCAAATAATGAATCTGTGGCATCTTACTACTACAGTGATGGACAGTGACTGCATTTGAATATGGGTGGGAAATTGATAATATGGGTAAATAGAGTAACCACATTGTTTTTTCATGTGAAACCTTCATAAGAGTGTATATCAATAATACCTTAATAAAAAAATGACAAAAAAAGAAATAAAGGGGGAATTCTTTATTGGTTTATACTACAGTATCTGAGAATCAGTATAATGTCGATGAAAGGACTAGGGCCAGGGGGGAGTAACATTTTGGTTTTCAATCTGTGTACCCTGAACTGGGTGAATTACTTTGTGAAACTTTGTGAATACTTTAAATGACTAAATTTTAAGACTAATTAACAATAGGTTTGTAAGTGGAGTCCTATGGAAATTTATTGAGCAATAGGAATACTGTGTACACAGTATTTGCCACAAGGTAACCTTCACTATAAAGAGCTACTAAATAAGACAAATAACATGTAACATTTTCTTAGTATTTATTGTGCCTCCGGAAGTTAAATATAGTGGTTGAAAAAGCAAAGCTACAGAAACCATCACTGTGCACTTTCTCATTGCTACTCACCACCTATAAGCATTTGTCAAGTTGCATAAACCCTTGTGCCTGCTTCATCACTTTGTTGCAGGACTGTTCTAGGTATTAAATTAGTTAATGTAAAGAAGTTACTGAAACCCTTTGGTGACTGGAAGATTTTGGCAATGGTGATGGTCATCATCAACTCTGAATTATTGGTGATGTTGAACATGTTATTTATTATTAATTTTAATTTTATCAGTAAACAGAACAAGATTTCAATACTACTCTCATTTTACAGCTGAGGATAGTAATACAATGAGATTTCATCGGCTCCCTTACGTCCCCCAGTGTCATGGGGCATAGCCTGTAAATGGCAGCAATGATACTGGAAAGTGGTTCCTCTGGCTTCCATTCCTGCCTGTCCTCTGCAAAAACACACAGCACAGAGAGTTCTTGGCAGGCAGGAGGCAATGTATGTGTAACCTAAATAAAAGGTTATTTATTTAGCCCAAATGTATATTAGATGATAGAAATATAGGATCAGGCCATCTGGTTGCTTCTAACAACTTCATTGCAGTAGTTATTGCCATTTGTACAGGCGGACAGGGTGTGTTTATATGTGTGCAGCTTGTGCCCTTAAATATTGGTGAGTGAAGAGGAGGAAGGGAACATTGTCTCAATTACAGGCATATTTAAATTCTCTTAGTTGTGGTTTTTAATTAAGAGTTAATAAAGTATCACATAGTATTTGTCTTCTACATTTCCAGGATAATTTCTTGCCAGACTATTTACTTACTTTAGATGTCATTGTTCCACCACTTACAGTTTCAGCTGTTTCATAACATACAGGAAGCTTCCTGTCCTAGGTAGGATGGATGGCAAAATTCTAACTCAAAATTATAAGCCTCAACTAAAAGTACATTTTGTTCTCCTCCCCTGGTGGTCTTAAACACCATTAGCCATTATTGAAAGACTTAGTTCCTGGCTTCTGTTCACTGGCTATGCCTTAATTATCAGAGATATAACACAGATAATTCTTCCTTATCTCTAAGTGGTCTTATAAAGTTCAAACACATACCAAAGAGTTGATCTATGAAAAGAAGTCCATGAAGATAGGTATAGTAACATCTCTGATGCCTAACTATATTAATACATTTCCAGGTTCCACATGAACCTGGATTGTGTATGTATGTTCATGAAACAGCAAGTATAGCTCTGTTTCTCAATATGCTCTGTCAGAGTGTCAGCAATTGCTGTGGCTCCAAAAACTCTTTCACGTCTGAGGGCTTTGTTAACTGTGGCCTAATGAGGCGGTATTTGCCGGAGGTAGTGGGCAGGCTCCTTCTCGGTCTGGCCACTCCAGGTCTGCTCAGCCTCCTGAAGTCGGACACTCCTCAATCCAGAGCACTTGAGTATGGGACATGAAAATGCTGTTTTCATTTTCACGGACCCTGGATATCACTTGTCTTGGTGGTAGTTGAAATGCTGAAGCATCTCTTCATAAAAGCACTGTGTGTTAGTGGCAATATTGCAATTCTGCACATTAAACTAATTTAAGTGCTAAAAACTCACAATTTTTCATTTTTCTGGCAAGAATAAAGCACAGCAATGTATTGGGGATAATGCTGTAAAGAGCACATTTTTTGTCAGATAGTTTGTTTTGGAAGAGATAGCTGTCAATAAATCCTCTAATTTAGAGAGAGCCATGGACAAAGGGATAAAGAAAGACATACTCATTTCATCTGTATTGTAATTTTGAGAAACACTGCCTCTAATAATTACTTAATATGATCAGTGAGAACTTGTGAGTTATTTCCTTTCCTAGCTTGTAGAATGATAGGTGGAAATAATTTATGTGTAAATAAGAAACTTCTAATCAGAATGTATTTTGAATACATAACTTTATTTAAAAAGTATACAACATTCTCATAAATGAAATGCATGTGTTAGAATTTATTTTTTATCAATTTGGAGTATAGGCTTAATGGATGTAGAGGTGATAGGGTCCCATATATGATGTATACATTTTGATTTTAACTTTACTGACAAACTTTTAGTTATATTTAGGAACACATTTAGGCAGGAAAAACCCTACTTACTATGTTTCTGTGAAGTGATTATATTTAAAAAATGATTTTATCTATACCACATTCCTAATTCTCTTTTCCTTTTTGTGTGTAAATGTGTCTGTCTGATTTTCCCTTATGTTCACAACTGTCTTTTTTAACCCAGGGTTTTTATTGTATCTGAGACAAAAATTGAAATATTCAATATTCATGTTCATTTGAGAATAAATGAAATTTTTGTATTCGGTTATACATATGTACAAAGAAAGGGTCAATAATTTGATTGGGTAATATGTTAGAAAAATAATGATTTTTTATAGACAAGGAAAATTTCATCCTCCCCAAAATTCCAAATAATTGTTACTTACATGGTGCTTGTGTGTTTATCTGTGAAAATCCAGGCTGTAAAAGAAACAATTTCCTTACTCCAGGAATTCCACAATTGTTTTGAACTCTTCAGTCTTTGTAAATTCTCCTCATCCAGGAAGATTTGTTCTCATCTAATGGAATAGAAATTAGTATCAGGCTGTATCCCAGCAGGAACTGGGAGAACTCAGTTATCCTCTCACTGAGAGAAGAACCTCCTCAAGGTATTCTAAGGAAAACGTCAATTGTTCCATCTATGAGGTGGTGATGTGTCCCCTAAGTCCTTTCAAGAACACCCAGGAGGGGAAGAGGTGGTACAGTAGAGACCAGGGGGAGGTGGTTGTAGTCTGGTCCCTGGGCAATTAAAACTGAGAATAAAAGCAGACATCTGTTGAGGGGAAAGTGTTTCTGTTGTGATGCTGGTTGGGGAGGAAGTGACAGACTCAATAGAGCAACTGGACATTAAGCTAAGACATCTCAAAAATCCCCGATGCTGGGCTACCAAATTAATCATTTTAGTATATAAGCGTACAAACATTGCTTATGAGTGATCTAAAACACTTGCCAGCTAGAACAATAATTTGTATAAGTAAAAGTTAAATAGTAGTTAGTGTATATAATTATTGTTAATAAAATATTAATTATAAGTACAAGTAATTATATGTCTACTTTCACTGACATGTACATTAAATGAATATTCATACTAGGTGGAATATAATAAAGAATCCATTTAAGCCCATTTCTGACATCATGGCTCATGCTTCCTTGGTTTTAAATGAAAAAATATATTGATTAGGGGTTCTTTAAAAATTATTGACATTATTTATATTTCATTTACAGATGTTAATATTTTAAATTACAATCTCGTGATTAGTTACAACAACTAGTTTTGAAAATGTAGTAATAATGACATGTTTCCTTCTGGGATGATTAATTTCATGTAATAATAACTTATTTCTGCCCACTGAAATAGATGTAATTATTCTTATATTACTTGTGATACTGTAATACTTTTCTTTAAAATTAGAAAATTAAAAATAATAATTGCAAATGTGCAATGTGTAGAAACTGCTTAAAATAATCCCTGAATCTCATAAAGAACATATAAAACAACTCCAGAAAAAAATTGGGCAGGATATACCATGTTTAGAAATCCAGTATTATTTGCCAAAGTGTGTGGAAATTTGAGTTTCACATAGCAGAAATGAAACATCTGTAAGAAGACTCAAGTCATGGAGAAAGGACTGGAATGAACACTTCTTCCTCTCAGAAGGAATTATTTTCTATAGGAAAAGAACTAAGGAAAGTTAGCTAAGCTAGAACTGAGAGAAAGCTCAAGGAGCTTGGAAAAGAAAATGATCACATCCAGCAAATACTACTTAACATTGAGTTGAAGTTCCAGGCTTTACCAAGTGACCCTTTTATTGTCTGCTCCATGCACAGGTGACAGAGGCCCAGAATTAGTATGGGATCATGTGTGTGATCATACACCCAAGGAATGAGCAGAGTCACACTCTCCAGGGTCAAGCATGTGGAGTAACCTAGATGTGACAGGGCTTTCACAGCACCTGAGCCCTGACACCCGCAGTCACAGAGGAAATTCTACCTCTGTAACTGGCAGGTTTTCCTACATTTTTTATGTAGAAAAGTATTCTTCATAACATAATATATACAAACAGTAAGGGCACATTTGTTTATTTCTACAGTGTTTGTAATAATAAAATCATTTTATATATTTTACTGCATTGATGAGGAAATGCGGAGCACAAGTAGGTCATAGCATCAGGGACCTGTTGGAAATTCCTGGAATGGCTGTGTCACTGGTTAAGTGAATATCCAGGATGAGAGGCAAATGGGCATGGTCCCTAGTGCCCCACACCACAGCCGCATTCCCATGAGCACCACAGGAGGAGAGGGCCCCTGACCATGAGGACATGTCCCTTAAGTTTCATGTCAGGTCACCTCAGACATTGCACAGAACTTAATTACATATTCACAGCTGGGTGCAATGGAGGGTTTTGAAAAAACAAAGCATCATGAAGAGCACAGGGTCTCACAGCAGAATTGGCACGTGAGGCAGAACAGAGCAGGCAGGGTCAGCAGCATGTGGATCAGTGAGTGAGCACAGCACACCGTGGCCTGCAGCCTCCTCATCATGTGTAGGAGTCTCCTTAGGCACCAGGCTGTGGTCAAGAGGAAGCAAGCAAAATTACAGGAGAAAGGAGCCTTCCCTCACCCTCCCACCTCTTCCATTTCTAATTACACATGAGACTGAAAGGGGGAGGAAAACTTCATTTTATATGACAAAGATGAAATGGAACTTCTCAGTCTAAAAGTCTATATACCAAGAACCAGTGGTTCATACCTGGGCCAATCTGTGCACACTGAGATTTTGGGAACAGATGGACATGCTTAATTGGTCAGGAAATGATACAGCAGTAAGATCACCCATATCTAGGAAATATATAGGGAAATTTTGTTTTCTAAATTGAAGAATCATTCTGGTTTGTGGAAGCCCAGGTTGTTCCAATTTCATTGGATTGTGTATATAAAGAACACTGCTGGTGCAATAATTTCAGAAATTATTGCACCAAATAATTACCTTCACTTGTTGCCATTTCAACTAAGAAGTCTAGATTTCTTTTAAATCTTTTTATTAATATTGCTAAAGTGACTTTGTTAGCTACTGCCAAAAACATACCACAATAATCATGTTCCACTGATATCTGTGTTTTCTCCATGCATCTGAAGAACATTCTTCAATGTCAGCTCTATCCCTAATCCCAAGTGGCTAAAGTTATATGTTAATTTAAGATACATACCCATCCCATAAATTGTAAAATTTTAAAACAATATACCTTGGAACTAAAGAGAAACTTCTTTTTAGTCTACCTGAATATATTTAATATGACTTAAATGCTACAATTCCAAGGACTTTCTCCAGAGTCAATTTTATGTCCTTGTTTCTAAGGGTATAAATGATGGGATTCAATGATGGAGGCACCACTGTGTAAAACACAGAGAGAATGATATCTAGGTCTGACCTCAACTCAGAGGCTGGCTTCAGGTAGGCCAAGGCACCTGTTGTAAGAAACACAGTCACAACCACCACATGAGGGAGGTAGGTTGAGAGGGCTTTGGACCTGCCCTCCAGGGAGGAGATCCTTGAGACAGCAGAGAAGATGTGCACGTAGGAATATAAAATAAAGATGAAACAAGCTAGTGAGATACTTGCAATGAATGCTGTCACTGATGCTTCATTTGTGTTCATTTTGGAGTCTGAGATCAAAATAATCTGAGGAATATCACAGAAGAAATGATGCATTTTGTTCAAAGTAAAAGTTATGGAAAATGTTGCTGCTGTGTGCATGGCTCCAGAGATGCCTACACTGATGTATGAAGCCACCACCATCCGCCCACAGGCCTCCTTATTCATGATGGTCTCATGGTGCAGTGGGCAGCAGATGGCCATGTAGCAGTCGTAGGATATCACTGTGAGGATAGTTATTTCAGCAGAGCAAAAACTTACAAAGAACAGCACCTAGAATATGCATCCCATGAAGGATATTTTGTTCCTATTCATCAGAGAGTTTATTTAGGAACGGTGACAGAGTGTAGCAGAGATCTATGAGTGACAGGTTCTTCAGGAAGAAGTACATGGGTGTTTGAAGCTGAGGATCCCACGTAATGAGCATGATGATGAGTCTATTTCCTAACATGCCTGCCAGGTAAACCACAAGGAACAGGACACCCTGCAGGGTTTGCATCCTTGGGTCCTCAGAGAATCCCAGGAGAAGGAATTCAATGACAACTGTATTGTTGATCTTCTCTTTCAATGGTGTGGTCCCCAAGAGTGAGCTATTTTCTGTAATTGAAATCATAGAAATAAATGAAAATGTTATCTATTTGTGCCAATATATTATCTAAACTGTGTTGACTATTTCACAATGTGTATATAAGCATATTTATAAAATGTATATGTGTATCTTTATATTCAGTTAAATATTAAATACCGACAATAAACATATAAATATCTGTATTGGCCAATTAACCTAAAATGTGAAAAATGAAACAAGGAGAGTAGTTTCAAGAAATAAATTAAGATGTTAAGGTTGTAATTCCAGCAGCATAATTAACTTTAGTGAATCCAAGCTGCAGTGATGCATTGGTTTCCTGTTATAGTGATGGATGCACAAATGTTAAAAGGGGCTGTGATGGATGGATGAGGTGACCTGAGGTGACCGTTTAATATCTGTGGGGTCCAGTGGGTTTTTTTCACCATTATGGCTGCACCAACCCCCCAACGTGTTTTACCTAACACTGAGTTAGGGAGAAATGCACCAAAGTTCAAACTGATACAGTAAACTCCACCTCACAGTGTAAAAATAGTTCCAAGAAAATCCAAGCGGAAGGAGAAACCAAGGGCTTCCTGGAAACTCATTTGCACATTGTCATTATGTGCATAGATATTTAATATTGTTTCTTGGTGTTATTTGTTATCTTTAAACATGAATTAGCCTTGAGTATGATATGGTCATTAAAATAACCTAGTCACACAATGAGAAATGCAGTATGATTCCATTTATATGGGATCCCTGGAGTAAACTCATTTAGACAGAGACTAAACTGTGATGGGAAGGACTGAGGGGATGAAGCAACTTGGAGCTTGTTTAATGGATGCATAGTTTCAGTTTTACAAAAGGAGATCATTCTGGAGATGGGTGTGGAGATGCTTGACCAATGATATGACTGTTTACCACCACTTGACTGTACACTTAACAATGGTTAGATGGAAAATATATGTTACCTGTAATTTGCCAGTTAAAAATATTTTAACATTGAAGAGTCAGAATTTTTCACACTCAAAAAGAATCCCTATGATGTGAATATTTGATTTTTGGATTGGTGATGGTCATCATCACTAATGGATTGTTGCAGATGTTGAAGTTGTTACTTATCAATAGTTTTAGTCTGCACAGTGACCAGAGAGTAAGGTGCCACTATTGCTATGATTTCACAACTGAGGATAGTAAGACAGAGAATGGTTGACTCTTCCCCCCCCCTCCAGCCCCAGTGTAAAGGGACATAACCAGTTAATGGTAGGGTTGGGACAGGAACGTGGTTTCACTGATGTCTATGTGTCCCTGTTCTCTGAAGAGACATACAGCACAGGGAGATCTTGGCAGGCTGGAGGCATTAGATGTAGATTAGAAAACAGTAAAAGATAAGTTTAATTTTAATCCAACATGAATGTTAAATTATAGAAAACTAGAACCAGGCCATTTGATTGGTGCTAACAACTTCATCTCGGTAGATCCTGCTGTTCTCACTGATGGAGAGGGTGTTTAAGTACATGTGCAGAGCTACTGCATTCAAATATTTGTGTATAAAGGGCAGGATAAAGAGAACATTTTCTCAATTTGAAGCATGTGTAAGTTCTTCCAGTTCTGTTTTTTAATAAGAATTAATTATGTGTCACTTACTGCTTGTGTTTACACTTCCAGAATATATTCTTTCCAGTTTATTTGTTTACTTCACCCTGGGTCTAAATGACAGGATCCTCCACCTCTAATATCAGCTTTTTCAATTTCTAAGAAATTTTCTGAATTCAGTAGGAAGAATAGCAAAACTTCTAACCCCAAATTCCGTGAGTCACCAAAAATTACATTTCCTCCTCCTCTGGCCATGGCCTTAAATACTGTTGCCTATTATTCAAATGTTCCTGACTTTTGTTCAGTGTCTCTGTCTTAATTATCTAAGATATAAAACAGCAATTTTTCCTCATCTAAAAATGGCTTTTATAAAGTCCAAACAAATAACAAAGGATTCATCCATGAAATGAAGCTCATGAAGAAAGTGATGGAAACATTTCTGATAATACTTGAGCGCATGTATAGATTTCCAAATCCCATCTGAACCTGGATTGCATGTGTATATGAATCAGCAAATATAACTCAGTCTCCTAGTCTAATGTGTCAGCACCAACTATTTCTGTGGCTTAGAAAACTACTGTGTCTGGGGTCCAGATCATGACTGTCCAGTGATGCAGAACTTGTCAAAGATCGTGGGCAGGCTCATTCCCAGGTCGAGTCGCTCCCAGTCTGTGTGGTCTACTGGGTAGGAAGCTCCCTGATCCGGAGCATCTGAGCGCTGAGACAGGAAATGCTGTTGTCCTTTTTGAGGACCCTTGACACCACTTCTCTTGGTAGCAGAAGAAATACTGAGGCATCGCTACAGAAAACCACTGGGTTTTAGTGGCCACACTGCAATTCTACACATAAAACTAATTTCAGAGCCAAAATACCCACAAAGCGCATTCTCTGAAGAAGATAAAGCATATTCTGGTAATGGCGATGGTGCTGTAAAACACACATATGAAAAGCCCTAAGATGTGGATACATTTGGAAGATAAATCCTTTTATAACAAAATTCTAGAACAGTGATATATTTCTTTCCAAATCTATTTTAAAGAGAGCCTTGGGCAAAGAAATAATCACAGAGAAACCCTTTTTCCTGTATTATAATTTTGATAAATATTTCTAATCATTGTTAATCTTGATTGGCAAGAGTCATTGTCCTTTCTGGCTTACAGAATGATCTGTAGGGTTAATTTATATGTAAATAAAGACATACTTATTAGAATATATCTTCAATATATAACATTAATTTAAAATGATCACTATTTCATAAATTAAATACTATATATTGACAGAATTTATTCTCAAAAATGAAATTGGAAGTTGGTTTTAAGAATACATAGGCAAAGGTACCCAAAACTACAGGTTCTTGAAGGATATGAGAGGTGTTTTGATTTTTAGCTTTACTGTATGACTTTTTGTTATATTTCAGAACTCATTGGGACAGGAAAAAATGCTACTTAATGTATTTCTCTGTATGTTTTGACAAATGACTTTATCCATACCACATTCTTAGTTATACTTTCCTATTCGTGTGTATATGAGTGCGCTGTAGCATGCCTATGTGTGTATGCGTGTGTGTCTGCTTTTTTTTTTACCTATGCTCACAACTATCTTTTTTTAACTTTGGGATTTTTCTCTTTTAATTGTATTTGAGACTAAATAATTGAAATTTTTAATGAAACTCATCATCATTTTTGAGTAAGTATAGGTTTTGAATCAGGGTCTACATATCTACATATCAGATGAAAGGATCAAACCTACCTGTAAAATTGGTTAATATGTCAGAAAAAGAATCCTTTGTATAGACAAGGTATATTTTTTTCTATCCAAAAGTGCTAAATAAAGGTTACTTGCATTTTGATCATGCTTTAATCTCTGTAAAGCTTTACTATAAAATAGACTGTTTCCTTATTACAACAATTTTACATGTGATGTGAACTCATCAGTCTTCATAGATTCTCTTCATCCAGGGAGATTTGTTCTAATCTACTGTAATAGGACGTAGTATTAGGCCTCCCACCCACCCCAAACTTAGGGAACTCACCTATCCACTCACTGACTGAAGACCATTTCATGGCTCCCTAAGAAAAGGCACATGGTTGCAGCTCTGAAGCTGTGGTGTCTCCCCTGAGTCCTTTCAAGAACACCCAGGAGAGGAGGAGGAGGGAGCAGAACAGGAGGGGCAGTTGCAAGTCAGGGACCTGGGGAATCAAACCAGAGAATAAACCCACAAATATGCTTCAGAGAAACACATTTCTTTTGTGATGCTGGTTTGGTGGAAAAGGACAGGCTTAACAAAGTAGCTCAACATTAAGCTAGAAAATTTCTGAGAGAGTTAAAATCACTGATGGTGATCTACCAAATTAATTTTTTCAGTACCTACAAGTGCAAACGTTTTCTATGAGCCATTATAAAAATGCTGTTGTCTTGAACAAGAATTTTTATAAGTAAAAGTTAAATATTAATTCTTTACAGTGTCTCTACATCTTACACAGACATATCCTTAATTGAGTATTCATAATATGTGGAATATACTAAACAAACCATTTGAGCTAATTTCTGCCTTCATTGTGTATGTTTATTAGGTTTTATATTAAAATTTATATTACCTAGGGGTTTTTAAAAGAGTGTTGATATTATTTATATTTCAGTGCCAGGTATTAAAATTTTAAAATTAGGATCTATTGCTAGTTATAAGAAGTGATTTCAGAAATCAAGAAAAATTAACACATATTCTGTAGGGATTATCAATTTAATGAATTATTATTTCCTCATGCTGAAATAGATGTGCTTATTCTTATTTTACTTGTTATCTATCCTCTGTTTTTTAAAAATGTTGAAAGCATTGGTAATCATTGCAAATATATAATGAGTAGGAAGTGCTTAAAATACTGCCTCAGACACATAAAATTCAACTTGAGAGAAAAATTCAGAGGAGTGAATGCACTACTTAAAAATCCAGATGTAGCTTCCCAATGTGTGTAGAAGTATGCGAAGCACATTTTAGATATATAACATTTACAAGAAGGCTGAAATCATGGATAAAGAATTAGAGAGAACCCTTTTATCTGTCAGAAGGAAATTCTCTTCTGTGAGAAATTCTCAAGTTGTTTGGCACCTCTGTCCACTGAGAGGAAGCTCAAGGAGCTGAGAAAAGAAATCATCAGGGAAATACCTGTTAACCTCAAGTTCAAGTTCCAGCCTTTCCCATGGGGCCTATTTATTCCCACTGTTCCATGCACAGCTCACAGATTTCAGAATTATCAAAGAATCCTCAGGGCCTTGAGGCCCCCAGGTAAAGAGCAGGGTCATATTTTCAGAGCTCAGGGATCTGGAGTCCCTTCCAGATTTGATTTGGTTTTCACAGAAACTGAGACCTGAACACTCACAGTTACAAGATAACAACTATGATGAAAAGCAGCAACAGTGGCCTCAGAGGTGGTGGGACCCCACTGGAGGTGAGGGACTCGGCAGATTGTTAGAGAGTAAATCTGGGACAAAACAATCTGAGATGTGTGGTGTGCAACATTCGTCTGGGGAGGAGAACCCCACCTGTATTTAAGATTGAAAAGATGAGAGTGGATTAAAGATGGTGGTGTGAGAGGTGAGAGAGAGGCCTCCTCCCAAAACCACATATAATACGAAAATATAGTTAATACAACTAATCCTAAAAGAACAACAGGAAAGAAGGCTGTGCCAGACTGCATACACCTTGAGAAAAGAACAGACCTCACAGAACAGGGTAACACACCAAAGCCATGATCTGGCAGTAAACAAACCTTTCCCCCACCCCAGCTCACTGACAGGAGGAAGAGAAACAGAGTGGGGAGGTGGAAGCCTATGACTGCTGAACACCCAGCCCTGGAGATCTCCTCTGGGAGCATGAACCTATATTGCGTGCTGTTCTGGAGATTAGTAGCGTTAGAAAGCTAAAATATGAGAAATACTTGGAGAGACAGATTCCAGCTGCTTGTGGAAAACAGGGATCCATTTCTGGCTGCTCAGGGACAAAAGAAAGGTGGGCAGTCTGGGAGACCCCCTAACAGCGAGAGGGCTGCCAAAGGGGCAAGGATTTGACAGACCTTGCTGCTCAGAGAAAGGACAGGTGGACAAAATTGTCCAGCGCACACTGCCCAGCAGGTTGGGAACTTTTAGGAGCTTCAGGTGCTCCATTAGCCTGGCTGGCTACACAGCTACAAGCCCCCCCCCCCCCATGATATGCAGCCTGCTGCAAATTCCTCCCAGTCAGCACAGGCTCTCAAAGCAGCAGCCCTGGAGTCAGACAAGCCAGAGGAAGGCTCCTCCAACAACAGCTAAAACACAAAGCATAGAAGCTTACACCTATGTGCTCAGCCCACCGGTTCTGGCAGTGGAGACTGGCACAGCAGTTGCAAAGGAGGAAACAGTTCTTTCCTAACCCCAGGCACCAGTGTCATGCCCCTGTTCCCTGCAATGTTGCTCCAGAGGCTGAGAAGCTCCAGAGAGTAGAGCTTCTGGGCACTAGGGGGTGCCACATACAAATATGAAACATCAAAGGAAGTTGGTTCAAACCCAAATCCCACAAGCACCAGAAAGAGGGCCAAGTGAAACTGAACTCATCAATCTTCCTGAAAGACATTTCAAAATAAAAATCATAAACATGCTCATGCAGGTACAGAAAAATATTCAAGAACTCGGGGAAGAATTTAGGACTGAGATTCAATTATTAAGGAATACAGTATCTGTAATGAAATATTCAATGGAAGGATTTAAAAGCAGATTAGATGTAGAGGAGATTGTACATGGAATTGAAATTAGAGAAGAGGAATACAAATAAGCTGAGGCACAGAGAGAAAAAAGGATCCCCAGGAGTGAAAAAATATTAAGAGAACTGTGTGACCAATCGAAATGGAACAATATTCACACTATAGGGGTACCAGAAGATTAGAGAGAAAAAGAGATAGAAATAGTCTTTGAGGAGGTAATTTCTGAAAACTTCCCCAATATGGAGAAGGAGACAGTCTCTCAGGCAATGGAGGTACAAAGAACTCCAACACAAGGGACCCAAGGAAGACAGAACGAAGACATATAGTAATTAAAATGGCAAAAATCAAGGACAAGGACAGAGTAATAAAAGTAGCCAGAGAGAGTAAAAAGATCACATACAAAGGAAAACCCATCAGGATGTCATCAGACTTCTCAACAGAAACCATACAGGCCAGAAGGGAGTGGCATGATATATTTAATGCAATGAAACTGAAGGGCCTTGAACCAAGAATATTCTACTCAGCAAGATTATCATTTAAATTTGAAGGAGAGATTAAACAATTTCCAGATAAGCAAAAGCTGAGAGAATTTACCTCCCACAAACCATCTCTACAGTGTATTTTGGAGGGACTGCTATACATGGAAGTGTTCCTAAGGCTAAATATCTGTCACCAGAGGAAATAAAACCACAGCAAAGAAAGTAGAACAATTAATTACTAAGCAGATGCAAAATCGTATCAACTAACACAAAAGTCAATCAAGGGCTAGACAAAGAGTAGAGAATATGATACCTAATATATAAAGAATGGAGGAGGAGTAGAACAAAAAGACACCCTACAGTATGGGAGAATATATTCATAAAAGACATATCCAATAGGGGGTTGACATCCAAAATATATGAAGAGTTCATGCACCTCAACAAACAAAAAGCAAATAAACCAATTAAAAAATGGTCAGAGGATCTGAACAGACGCTTCTCCAAAGAAGAAATTCAGATGGCCAACAGGCACATGAAAAGATGCTCCACATCGCTAATCATCAGAGAAATGCAAATTAAAACCACAATGAGGTATCACCTCACACCAGTTAGGATGGCCAACATCCAAAAGACAAACAACAAATGTTGACGTGGATGTGGGGAAAGGGGGACCATCCTACACTGCTGGTGGGAATGTAAATTAGTTCAACCATTGTGGAAAGCAGTATGGATGTTCCTAAAAAAACTCAAAATAGAAATACCATTTGATCCAGGAATTCCACTCCTAGGAATTTACCCTAAGAATGCAGCAGCACAGTTTGAAAAAGACATATGCACCCCTATGTTTATCGCAGCACTATTTACAAAAGCCAAGAAATGGAAAGAACCTAAGTGTCTGTCCATCAGTAGATGAATGGATAAAGAAGATGTAGTACATATACACAATGGCGTATTATTCAGCCATAAGAAGAAAACAAATCCTACCATTTGCAACAACATGGATGGAGCTAGAGGGTATTATGCTCAGTGAAATAATCCAGGCAGAGAAGGACAAGTATCTGATGATTTCACTCATCTGTGGAGTATAAGAACAAAGCACAAACTGAAGGAACAAAACAGCAGCAGACTCATAGAACCCAATAATTGACTAAAAGTTATCAAAGGGAAAGGGACTGGGGAGGATGGGTGGGAAGGGAGGGATAAGGGGGGAAGTGGCATTACAATTAGCACATGTAACGCAGAAGCAGGGGACATGGGAAAGGCAGTATTTATAGAGAAGACAAGTAATGATTCTATAGCATCTTACTATGCTGATGGACAGTGACTGTAGTGGGGTATGTGGGGGGGACTTGATAATAGTGGTCTAGTAACCATAATGTTGTTCAAGTGATTTTAAATTAATGATACCAAAATTAAAAAAATAAAGAATAGAAGAGGAAGAAAAAGGAGGGAAAAAAAAGAATCTTTAGATTGTGTTTGTAATAGCATACTGAGTTAAATTAGACTGTTAGATAGTAAGGAAGTAACCTTTGAACCTTTGCTAACCACAAATCTGAAGGCTGCAATGCCAGTAAGTACATACCTATTGATAATCACCCTAAATGTAAATGGTCTGAATGCACCAATCAAAGACATAGTCACTGAATGGATTAAAAAAAAAAGACCTGTTTATATGCTGCCTACTAGAGACTCACTTCAAACCCAAAGGCATACACAGAGTAAAAGTGAAGGGATGGAAAAATATATTTCACACAAATATAAGGAATAAAAAGCAGTTATTGCCATACTTGTATCAGACAAAATAGACTTCAAAACAGAGAAAGGAACAAGAGACAATAACATTACATAATGATAAAGGGGTCAGTTCAACCAGAAGGTATAACCATTATAAATATCTATGCACCCAATGCAAGAGCACCTACATATGTGAAACTAATACTAACAGAATTAAAGGGGAAAATAGAATGCAATGCATTCATTTTAGGAGACTTCAACATACCACTCATTCCAAAGGACAGATCAACAAGACAGAAAATAAGTAAGGAGAAAGAGGCACTGAACAACACATTAGAATGGTTGAACGTAACAGACATCTGCAGAACAATCCACCCAAAAGCAGCAGGATACACATTCTTCTGAAGTGCACATGAAACATTTTCAAGAATAGATCATATATTAGGCCACAAAAACAGCCTCATAAAACTAAAAAAGACTGAAATTGAATGAATCAGCTTCTCAGACCACAAAGGTGCAAAATTAGAAATAAATTATGCAAAGAAAATGAAAAATCTCACAAACACATGGAGGCTTAGCAACATGCTCCTAAATAATCAATGGAATTATTTCAGTTCTTCATGTTGAGTATGTTAGCTTTTTGTTTACCATAAATGATCTTCATTATATTGAGGTATTTTCCCTTTATACCTACTTTGTTTAGATTTTTTAATTTTGAATGTATTTTGAATTTTGTGAAATAATTTTTGGGCATCTTATGAAATAATGATTTTTATCCATTTTGATAATGTACTGTTTCACATTGATTGATTTGTGAATATTTTATCATCCTAGCCTCCCTGGAATTATTCCCACTTGGTTATGATGAGTGATTATATTGATGCATTTTTAATTTGGTGTGCTAATATCTTTGGATGATTTCTGCATCTATATTTATCAGGGACACTGTTCTATAATTTTTTATAATGTATTTTTGGTATTAGAGTAATTCTGGTCTCATAGAATGAGATTGGAAGAATTCTCTCTTCTTCTATTTATTAAAATTCTTTAGGAAGGATAGAGATTAGCTGTTTAAATGTTTGGTAGAATTCACCCTTGCCATCTGGTTCTGCTATTTTCCTTCCTGGGAGTTTTTTTTTTTAATTACCCATTCAATGTCATTACTGTTAATTTGTTCAAATTTTCTTTTTATTCCTGGATCAGTCTTGGATAATAGTACATTTCTAGAAGTTTATCCCATTTTTCTAGGCTGTCCAATTTATTGCCATATAGTTTGTATAATTTTCATATAACTTTAAATTTATGTGATATCAGTTGTAACTTCTTTTTCATGTCTGATTTTGTTTCTGTGTCCTCTCCTTTTTTTCTTGGTAAGTATGACTATTTGTTTTCTTTACCTTCTCAAAGATCCAGGTCATGGTGTTATTGATTTTTTTCTGTCATTTCATTAGTCTCTATTTTATTTATTCCTTTTCTGATCTTTATTATGTCCCTCCTCCTACTACCTATTGGCTTTGTTTATTCTTTGTTTTCTAGTGGCTTTTCCTTTAGTTGTTAGGGTTTGTGCTGCCAGTGAGGGAGATGGAGCATTTGGAGCTGGCTCCTGCTTGTGCTGACCAGTCGGGCTGAAGGAGTCCTGGAGAAGCATCATACTTCTGCTCTTTCTCCTCTGGAGGGAGCTCTCTCATACCCCTACCCCTGCAGCACACTTCCCAAGGCTAGCACATTGTTCAAAATGCTGCTTCTGTGTTGGGTCTTAATGGGACCAACAGAAAATGCCTGTCTCTATAAGTGACGGAGACTCAGTCCCCAACAGTGCCCCTGTTCTCCCTGCTGTCCAGTCTTATTAATCATGAAAGCCCAATGAATTGTGAACATGTCTTCCCAGAGCAGATCCCCAGTGCCAGTTTTGCCATGCTCTTGAGCATTTATCTGTTTTTCAACCCATTACTCTCCCTCCTGCTTCTAGGCTGGGATGGGGAAACATCATGAATCCCACTTGATCATGGTTCTGCCCCTTTATCTTTGCCATGTGTAGAAAGTCTGTTCTGCAGTCTTCAGGTCACTTTGGGATTTGTTGATATTTAATGTAGTTCCTTCCTTGGTGTGCACTTTGGAAGAGGTTTTCACAGTGCCTCCTCTTCTGCTGACTCCTTATTGTTATATGATTTTTCACAGTAGCTTATTATGAACTATGCATTTCTGTGGCGTCAGTTGTAAATGATACCTCCTGTTTCATTTACAATGTTGTATTGTGTCTTCTCTGTTTTCTTTTTTTTTAGGTGTTTGTTAATATTGTTTATCTTTTCAAATAAGCCCCATAATCATAGAGCCTGTAAGTTATTTATTAATTAAATATATGAATATTATGGCATGCTTAATAAGGAGACACTAGTCTCACATAGTAGATTGTCAGAAATAACCCTCTGCATCCAAGCTCTCATTCTGATGACATGAAAACCTCCGGATTGCAGCAAAATTTTAATATACCCACAAAAAGCAAGAAAAGTTATAATTTATTGCATTCAAACCCCAGGGAAGGGAATTCCTATGTCCAAGGTCATGACTGAGCAGAAGGTCGAGAGCAGTGTGAGGAGCACCTAATACTTCCTAGTGACTGTGGGGAAGACTCTAATGTTTTGCAGGAACAACTCTAATTGATTATTTAAATGGTGGCTGGGAAAAGCACAGTGGGAACTGTGGAACTGTGAAGCTCAGGTCTTTGTCTAAATGTTCAGACTCTGATTGTGAGCGAGGTTGTCATACTATAAAATGCCTAGGCAGCAACTCAAAATGTATGTTTTCTCATCACAAACCAACACTTGCATTGGTTAAACTTTTCTATTGTTTTCCTTCTTCTACCTTTTGACTCTGTTTTTTTTCCCCCTACTTTCTGGGAGCATAGATTTAGGTTGTTTATTTGAGAGGCTTCTTGTTTCTTAATGTAGGTGTTTACTGCCATGGACTTCCCATATGGAACTTTTTCTGCATCATATAATTCTCAATACATTGTATTTCCATTTCATTTGTCTCAAAATACTTAGTTTTTCCAATTTGATTTCTTTGTTCCATGGTTTGTTTTTTTCAGGACAGTTTTGGTTTTCTTACATCATTAGCTTTTTCTATTTTTCATCCTTACTGATTTTAGTTTCACATAATTGTTAGAGAAGATACTTTGTGTGGATTTTATACTTTTACTTCTCCTCCCCCTCACATATTAGGTAATGGATGCTACAGTTTTTATACGTTTAAAAATATTTTCTATTCAGCATATTATTTTTATTATGGTTACATTTACTGTGCTTTTAACTTTTGATCTAGAGATATAAATGTAAGTTTTAAGGTGCAGTTTTACTGTATTAGACAATCAAACTTTGAATATATTTTAACTATTACCAGTGACTTTTGCCTTATCTTCTTATATTATGATGATAATTATACTCATTTTACTTCCACTCAGATAACTCCTTTTAGCATTTTTTGTAAAACTGGTGCAGTGGTGATGAAGGTCCTCAGATTTTGTTTTGAAAAGTCTTTATCTGTCATTCATTTCTAAACTACAGCTCTGCTGCTTATGGAAATCCTGTTTGCCAGGATGTTTTTTCTCTCATTATTTGATTATATATAATCTTTTTCTCTCCCAGCTTGGAAATTTTTGTCGACTAATACCCTGACAATATTATGGTGTTTCCCATGTAAAGATTTGTTTGTCTTTTGTAATCACTCATGAAACTCCATTTGTCACTGAGTTTGGTCCATTTTCTTCTAATGTGTCTCGGTGCAGTCCTATCTTAGCTCAACGTTTTTGGGTTATTTGGTCTTATGGATCCTAATGGATTTTTCTCCTTATGTTTGGGAGTTTTCAGACCCTATTTCTTTGAATATACATTTTGCTCTTTCTCTTTCTCTTCTCTTGATGAAATTCCCATAATGAGGGCACTTTTGATTATGTCGTCTGTAATTCCCACAGGCTGGTATCACTTTTTAACAGGCTTTTTCATTTCCTTCTCTAGTTAATTTCAAACATCTTGTGTTCTAAGGGACAGATTCTTTCTTCGACATAGTTAAGTTATGGGTTGAACTTCTATTGAATTCTGCAGATCATAGAATGTCTCAGCTCTAAGATATTGTTGATATGTTTATTTCTTTTTGAATTTCTTTGTGTGTACCTGCCTTATTTTTCTAGTTTCATTTGGTTGTCTCTGTGTTCTTGTATTTCGCTAACATTTTCAGGATTATTCATTCTGATATTTCAAAGATCTCCATTTCTTTAGTCAGTTATTGGAGGTTTGTTGATTTGTTTAACTGGTGCCATGTTTCCCTGGTTTTCCATAGATGCCCTGTATGGGTACCTGCGCATTTCAGTGAGTGGCCTCTTTGTCCAGGCTTTAGGTTTGCTCAGTCAGGGACAGTGCACACCAGTCAGCCCAGGTTGGTTCCTGGTTGTGTCCTAGGGCACGTGGGGCTTCCTATCAGTGCTTGATATCAGGTGAGGCCCTGGACTGGGATCTGCTGTTGGGGGTGGGGGTCCCTGCATGACAATATTGAAAAAGACACCTGATTCGGTGTCCTGACCAAACAAGGGTGTAGAATGTGCTCTGTGTTTGCCTTGGCTTGCTGGCAGGCTTCCTAAATGATTGGGACTCTTAATATACTCAGCAGTGTGCAGCTCTATTAATGAGTCTCTTTGCCCTTGTTGGATAACAAAACTGGCCCCACGGCCTGCATGGCTCATTGCCTGTGGACCCAAATTAGGTAAGACTGGGCACTGGATTCCCTGGCAGGAGAGAGCCACAGGTTTCCTCTGCAGATGGTAATTCATGGGCTGTGCTCTCTGTTTAAGTGCCACTGGTAGGAGGATTGTTGCTTTGCTGTGCAGTTTCCTTTTTACTCTGATTTGGATCCTTACCCAGGTGGGCTGCGTTACCTATTCAGCACTCAGTGGGGCTGCTATTAGATCCCTACCCATGAGCAACTAGAGGGCTGGTCCCAGTTCCCTGCAGGTGCTCCTGGTCGTGCCTTATAACCACGTGGGCCTGGAGCCCCATTCAGCAAGGGGGTGGGGTTTAAATCAGCTCTTCTGCCTGGGCAGCGTGAGCCACAATTCTAATCAACGTCTTTGTTTGTTTTGATCAAGCCCACCTGCTCCCAAGTTCTCTGTATTAATGGTGCCCCTGCCTTTGCTGTGCAGTTGATCAGTGTGATGGTCACACTGTCTGCTCGAGCCCTGCTGATTTATACAGCTTTCAGGTGCTCCAACAAGGCATTCTGGTGGTAGGGCCGGGAGCTACATCAGCAATGCTCCCAGCTGTGATCAACTCCCTGCTTGAAGGGGAAGGCAAACCAGGTTCCACGGTAGTGGGAGCCTTCACCGAAGACCTCGCCCATGCACACTTTGCGCTGTGAAAGCCTTTGGTTGGAATGAGGCACTCTCATGGCCGTGGACATGAGCAAAGCTATGACTTTGGAGACCTCCTTGCAGGTAGGAGCTCAGTCTACTAACACTCAAGTGTTAGTTGTGGGAATTCTCCCCCTTCTCTGGACAAGCAGATACACAGGTATTTATGGTACAACCATGTTTAGTTTAGTAAGAAAATGCCACATTTTCTTCCAAAGTGACTATCATTTGTTTTCTCACAAGAGAAGTTTAAATGTTTCTGTGGCTCAACATCCTTGGCAACATTTGATGTCAGTTTTCTAGGATTTTGACTTTCTCTGTGTTCAATGGTTATCTCCTTGTTGCTTTAATTTGCATTTCTTTGATAACATATGATGTGGGATATTTATTCGTGTGCTTATTTGGTATCTCTGTGATGTCTTTGATGATGTATCTGTGAATGTCTTTGGAATGTTTTTAAGTCAGAGTGTATTGTTGGATATTTTTAAGAGTTCTTTGCATATATAGAATATTAGTCTTTAGTAGATGTGGTTTTTGCCAATATTTTTTCCTAGTCTGTGGCTTGTCTTTTCATTCTCTTGACAGTGGTCCTCACAAGAAGGAATTTAAAATTTTAGTGGAATTCTGACTGTTGGTTATTTTTTTTTTTTTGCATCATGCCTTTGTTGTATCTAAAAGTTTATCACCAAACCCATGGTCATCTACAATTTTGTTGGTCTTTTTGTTTTCTTCATAAATACCCATAGTGCTGCAATCCCAAATATTTTGGAACATTGTGTTTCCATTTGCATTTGTGTCAAGGTATTTTTGGTTTGTTTGGTGACACATTGGTTGTTTAATACAATGTTGTTTAGTCTTCATGTGTTTGCATTTTTCCATTTTACTTTTGTAATTGTTTTCTATATTCCATTGTGGTCAGAAAAGATGCTTGATAGTTTATTGAGACTTGTTTTGTGGCTTAACATTGATGTCTCATCAAGTATGTTCCATGTGCACTTGAAAAGAATGTTTTTTCCTGTTCAGATGGAATGTTCTGTGTACATCAGTAAATCCATCCATTCCAACATGTCATTTAAGGCCAAAATTTCCCTATTGATTTTACTAGGTGATCTGTCCATTGATGAAAGTGAGGTACTATAATCCCCTACTATTAATGTATTAATGTCTCTCTATCCCTTATTGTCTCTTAGTATTTGCCTTATATATTTGACAAAATTATGATGATACAAGAGAGAGAAAGAGAGCAATTACTGAATTGTTTTCCTAAAGTCTGGGAAAGGGGCTGAGAGCTAAAGCTCAAAGAGAGGAATTGGGTTTAGATAAGAGGACTGACACTTCATCTGTGGTCCCAAAGGGAGAGCTGAGTGTGTGATTCTGAGTCTGGTAGATAGTAATCAGAGCACTGGAGGAACTGCCTGTGAGATATATGATCAGTTTTATTTCCTCAGTATTGTTTCTCAGATCCAGTTAACACTGTTTTGAGCTGCTTTGTGATAACCAAAATGGATCCCATAAAAATTTCTACTTTGTTGACTGAAACCTGCTTGTCAGTAGTTGGGATTGAACGGCCATGCAATAGCAAGGGGCTTCTCTTCCTGGTTTAAATGATTTCTCTCATGTTACATTGGATATAGGTCAATGTTTCTCTGATATTAGATAAAGAGTTGTCAATTATTTCTATGAGAAAACTTTTCAACAATTATTCCGCAAGTATTCACTGTGTACAAGGGTATAAAAGTTATTCCCATTTTCATTTAATCTTTTATTTCTTATAAAGAAATGTATACATCCACTTAAAAGATATTAAAAAGTATTCACACAATGGGAGAATATGATATTCCTACAAAAAATAAATTGGGCTAATCTAGTGGGTTTGACCATAGAGAAATACAAAAATGATATTAAATTTTGTGATGCAAAGTCAGTATAGATATGTACAATACTACACAAATTGGAATATAATTATATAACTTTAGGAAAATATTAACAGCATGCACAATTAGCTTTGTAGCTTAACAAGGCTGCTGAGGGCTCTGTAGCATAAAATAGGCATCATTTAGCCATTATTTAGTATTTTGTATATTTGGGCAGGTGTGTCTTATAGTCTGAGTGATCTCACATGAGCATGCATTTACTTCATGGGCTAACTGGAACCTGCTGAGTGATGGGTAATTTTGTATGCTCAATATTCCATCTGAAAATGAATTTCTGTCCTTGTGGGGCAATGGTGGTGACTGGTATTGTGACTGCCATAAATGAGCTCCCTCTCCAAGGCTTGTTCACATGGTCATCTCAGAGTTCAAAGTGCAGGAAGAAGGCAAGTCCCAAAGAGTAAAAGTGCTTTTCAAAACCCCGTATTATACTTGTAATGTCACTTTGGCTAAAACCAATCAGAAGGTGAGTCTGAGAATCTATATCAAAAGGTATAGATAGTGGGATGAGAAATATTTGGGCTATTTTTAAACAGTCTCCCATAATCCAGTTTAGCTAAACTGGCCCTGGAGGGACATAACACTCTAGTTTATAGATTGCTCTTACTTTTAGATGTTCTACTGTAGTGATGAATGACGTGGACTGCTAATTTTTAGTATCCTGTAAAGCTGCATTTGTCTGGGAATCCCGCAACCAATTTGCTGATTGCCTGGTGTAGCTGTCCACAGTGAAATCTGTTTTTCTCTTTCTTGCGCATTATCAGTCCATTTGCACTAGTTGATGTACAATACTGGTTTCAAATACACAACGCAGTGGTTCCACAGTTACCCACATTATTAAATCCTCACCCCAACTAGTGCAGATACTATCTGTCAACATAGGAAGATGTTACAGAACCACTGCCTATGTTCTCCATGCTGCACTACCAGCCCTGTAACCAACTTACATTATGACTGAGATTTTTGTGTCCCTTTATCTTCCTCCCCTTCCTCACCCACACACCCAATCTCCTCCCTCAAGGTAACACCTTGTCACTTCTCAGTGTCTATGAGTCTACTGCTCTTTTTAAATTTTATTTTATTTTGCTTTTAGATTCCACATGTAAGTGTAATCACATGGTATAATTTGTTAATAACAGTTGTTGCTCATTCTGTAGCTTTAAAATTACCTGTATATGAGGCTTAAAGACGAGTACCTCAAATTTCTCGGTGTTTCAGCAAAAAAAAAAAAAAAAATCAACTATAGAACATTTTAAACATATAGAAATATAAAACACAAATATTTAACAATTGTTAATCTGCTGAATTTAATGGGTACATGCATTTAAAAGTCAAGGCTATCATGACTTGCTATACGGTAGAATATCATTCAGGTTTACACTGTTTATGTAATAATTAGAAAACCAATTTTGCTCTGTAAAGACAGAATTTCTAAAAAACCAATTGGCAGTAGGAGGAACTTAGAAATATCGATAATATCTTTAAGAACTCTGCTGGAAATATCAGTAGCAATGTCATTTTTCTCTTTGTGCATAATTATGTAATAAAGCAGTTTTAAATGTTTTTCACTTTCTTTTCCTCATTAAAATAATTTTCCTTTGAGTTTGTGGGTGATGGGAACTTTCTATTTGATCTTTTTTTCAGTGATGCTCCCAAATAATAGGACTTTGTATATTTTACATGTGTTGTAAAGTCTTGACAAAGTGATAAATACGAGTAAGATCTATTAATATTCATAAATTATGGGAATAACAATTTAAAATCAAATCCATGTGGTTTATAAATGCAGGCATTTCGCATATCCAGGCCTAATTCACCCCATCCCTTGGCCTTCTCAGGTTTCTGTGCTCACACCCTGTGTTCTCTCCCAGAGTCACACAGAGCTCACTCTACCCTCAGTGCCAGGATGCCTTGAGGCATCTGCTCTTCCCCATGCTCCTGTGTGCTCATCCCTCACCTGCTTCCTGTGTCTGCTCACAAAATTATTTTCAGCTATGTCTCTCTAGTGTTTCTTTTATTTTATTGCAGTATGAACACTTGACATTAACTCTTACCTCCTAAAAGTTTTTAGGTGCACAATGCAGGGATGATCACTACAGGCATGACACTGTTCAGTTGGTTTCTAGCCCTTTCTCATCTTGCCTAACTGAAACTTTATACCCATGGATTGCAAGTGCCCCTTTCCACCTCCATCAGCTCCTGGCAATCATCATTATATTCCCTGCTTATATGACTGACAATTCAGACACTTTATGTAAGTGGAATCACATATTTTTCCTTCTGTGATGGGCATATTTCACTTTGCTTAATATGCTCCATGTTATTGCAAATGGCAGGATTTCATTTCCTTTAAAGGCTGAGTAACATTTCATTGTTTGTATAGGACACATTTTCTTTATTCGTTTATCCATTAGTGGATATTTAGGTTATTTCCATTTTTTGGCTATTGGGAATAATGGCACAGTAATCATGGGGGTGTAGATACTGCCACAAGATCCCAATATTTAAATTTAAATAAAAAATGTTTTCCCAAACACCCTCTATAACCCACTTATTTGCATTACATTTGGATTTTTAACAGTCATCAATATCCAATTTACTAAATATTTTATTTACTTATTTAGTCTATCATCCATCACTTCAAAGAGAATGCAATGTTTACTCTTTGATGTGTTATCAATAACTAGACAGAGCCAGCCCTAAAGAAGGTAGGCATTAATATTTGTACAATAAAGCATATGAATGAATAGATTTAAATATATCAAAAATTTCAGCTTGTTTTTACAGAAATTATATCTTTGAAATATTTTATATCAGTGTTTAGCACTAAATTGCATCCTCTTAGTTTTCTTTAATCATATATGTCATCATGTATGATATGTTTAACATAATTATTGCTATATTTATGTAAATGTATGCTTGACCTGGTATCAATTTCACACATAATTCTGCCAATTTTTAAAATATGTTCTTATGCTTCTTATTTAACACAGTTTCTTCATACTCTGGGATTCTAATATCATTTTGAGAAAGCGTGGAAAGGTAAATCTTCACAATTCCAATTGACATCCCACGGTATGAAGAAGCTCTCATGGGCAGTGAATCAGAGTCAAGAAATTTTAATATATACATTTCCCCTTCTGTGGCAGTGGTCACAGTTTCCCTCTGCATCAGCTTGAGATGTTTTATTTATTTATTTTTAATAGTTTATTTTGGTATCATTAATCAACAATTACCTGTGCAATATTATGGTGATTAAACTACCCCCTTCATCAGGTCCCCCCCACCAACCCCATTACAGTCACTGTCCTTCAGCATATTGAGATGCTATAGAGTCACTACTTGTCTTCTCTGAGTTGTACAGTGCTCCCCGTGCCCCCCTAACATTACATCAGCTAATCATAATGCCCCTTTTTCTCCCTTGTCCCTCCCTTAACACCCATCCTCCCCAGTCCCTTTCCCTTTGGTAACTATTAGTCCGTTCTTGGGTTCTGTGAGTCTTGCTGCTTTGTTCCTTCAGTTTTTTTCTTTGTTCTTATGCTCCACATATGAGTGAAATCATCTGATACTTGTCTTTCTCCACCTGGCTTATTTCACTGAGCATAATACTCTCTAGCTCCATCCATGTTGTTGCAAATGGTAGGATTTGTTTTCTTCTTATGGCTGGATAATATTCCATTGTGTATATGTACCACCTCTTCTTTATCCATTCATCTACTGATGGACACTTAGGTTGCTTCCATTTCTTGGCTATTGTAAACAGTGCTGCGATAAACATAGGCGTGCATATGACTTTTTCAAACTGCACTGCTGCATTCTTAGGGTAAATTCCTAGGAGTGGAATTCCTGTGTCAAATGGTATTTGTATTTTTAGTTTTTTGAGGAACCCCCATACTGCTTTCCACAATGGTTGAATTAATTTGCATTCGCACCAGCAGTGTAGGAGGGTTCCCTTTTCTCCACATCCTCACCAATATTTGTTGTTGTTTGTGTTTTGGATTTTGGCCATCCTCACTGGTGTGAGGTGATATCTCATTGTGGTTTTAATCAGCATTTGTCTGATGATTAGCGATGTGGAGAATCTTTTCATGTGCCTCTTGGCTATCTGAATTTCTTCTTTAGAGAAGTGTCTATTCATGTCCTGTGCCCATTTCTTAATTGGATTATTTGCTTTTTGTTTCTTGAGGTGCGTGAGTTCTTTATATATTTTGGATGTCAACCCCTTATCGGATACGCCGTTTATGAATATATTCTCCCATACTGTAGGATGTCTTTTTGTTCTACTGATGGTGTCCTTTGCTGTACAGAGCTTTTCAGCTTGATATAGTCCCACTTGTTCATCTTTGTTTTTGTTTCCCTTGCCCAGGGAGATATGTTCATAAAGAAGTCACTCATGTTTATGTCTAAGAAATTTTTGCCTATGTTTTTTTCTAAGAGTTTTATGGTTTTATGACTTACATTCAGGTCTTTGATCCATTTTGAGTTGACTTTTGTGTATGGGGATAGACAGTAGTCCAGTTTAGTTCTCTTACATGCAGCGGTCCAGTTTTGCTAACACCAGCTGCTGAAGAGGCTGTCATCTCCCCGTTGTATATCCAAGGCTCCTTTATCAAATATTAGTTGACTGTATATGTTTGGGTTAATGTTTGGATTTTCTATTCTGTTTCACTGGCCTGTGGGTCTGTTTTTGTGCCAATCCCAAATTGTCTTGATTACTGTGGCTTTGTAGTAGAGCTTGAAGTCAGGGAGTGTAATTCTCCCTGTTTTATTCCTCCTCCTCAGGATTGCTTTGGCTATTCAGGGTCTTTTGTGGTTCCATACGAATTTTAGAATTATTTGTTCCAGTTCATTGAAGAAAGCTGTTGGTAGTTTGATAGAGATTGTATTGAATCTGTAGATTGCTTTAGGTAGTATAGCCATTTTGACAATATTTATTCTACCTAGCCAAGATCATGGGATGAATTTCCATTTGTTAGTGTCCTCTTTAATTTCTCTTAGGGTTGTCTTGTAGTTTTCAGAGTATATGTGTTTCACTTCCTTCGTTAGGTTTATTCCTAGGTATTTTATTCTTTTTGATACAATTGTGAATGGAACCGTTTTTCTGATTTCTCTTTCTGTTAGCTCATGGTTAGTGTATAGGAAAGCAACAGATTTCTGCGTGGTAATTTTGTATCCTGCAACTTTGCTGAATTCAGATATATGTTCTAGTACTTTTGGAGTGGAGTCTTTAGGGTTTTTTATGTACAATATCATGTCATCTGCAAATAGTGACAATTTGACTTCTTCTTTACCAATCCGGAGGCCTTGTATTTCTTTGTTTTGTCTGATTGCTGTGGCTAGGACCTCCAGTACTCTGTTGAATAACAATGGAGAGAGTGGGCATTCCTGTCTTGTTCCCGATCTTAGATGAATAGCTTTCAGCTTCTCACTGTTAAATATGATGTTAGCTGTGGGTTTGTCATATATGGGTTTTATGATGTTGAGGTACTTGCCCTCTATACCCATTTTGTTGAGAGTTTTAATCAGGAATGGATGCTGAATTTTGTCAAATGCTTTTTCAGCATCTATGGAGATGATCATGTGGTTTTTGTTCTTCTTTTTGTTGATGTGGTGGATGATGTTGATAGATTTTTGAATATTGTATCATTCTTGCATCCTTGGGATGAATCCCACTTGATCATGGTGTATGATCTTCTTGATGTATTTTTGAATTCTGTTTGCTAATATTTTGTTGAGTACTTTTGTTTCTACGTTCATCAGGGATATTGGTCTGTAGTTTTCTTTTTTGGTGAGGTCTTTGCCAGGTTTTGGTATTAGAGTGATGCTGGCTTCATAGAATGAGTTTGGAAGTATTCCCTCCTCTTCTATTTTTTGGAACACTTTAAGGAGAATGGGTATTATTTCTTCTCCACATGTCTGGTAGAATTCAGAGGTGAATCCATCTGGTCCGGGTTTTTTTTCTTGGTTAGTTTTTTGATTACTGCTTCAATTTCATTGCTGGTGATTGGTCTGTTTAGTTTTTCTGTTTCTTGTTTGGTCAGTTTTGGAAGGTTATATTTTTCTAAGAAGTTGTCCATTTCTTCTATGTTTTCCAGCTTGTTAGCATATTGATTCTCATAATATTCTCTTATAATTCTTTGTATTTCTGTGTGGTCTGTCGTTATTTTTCCTGTCTCATTTCTCATTCTGTTTATATGTGTAGATTCTCTTTTTCTCTTAATGAGTCTGGCTAGGGGTTTATCTATTTTGTTTATTTTCTCAAAGAACCAGCTCTTGGTTTCATTGATTTTTTTCTATTGTTTTATTCTTCTCAATTTTATTTGTTTCTTCTCTGATCTTTATTATGTCCCTCCTTCTGGTGACTTTGAGCCTCATTTGTTCTTCTTTTTCCAATTTCAGTAATTGTGTCTTCAGACGATTCATTTGGGAATGTTCTTCCTTCTTTAAAAAGGCCTGGATTGCAATATACTTTCCTCTTAGAACTGCCTTTGCCACATCCCATAGAAGTTGTGCCTTTGTGTTGTTGTTGTCATTAGTTTCCATATATTCTTTGATTTCTGTTTTGATTTGTCATTAACCCATTGATTAATTAGGAGAATGATGTTAAGTCTCCATATATTTGTGAGCCTTTTTGTTTTCTTTCTAAAATTTAATTCTCATTTTATACCTTTGTGATCTGAGAAATTGGTTGGTAGAATTTCAATATTTTTGACTTTACTGAGGTTCTTTTTGTGGCCTAGTATGTGGTCTATTCTGTAAAATGTTCCATGTGCACTTGAGAAGAATGTGTATCCTGTTGCTTTTGGGTGTAGAGTTCTGTAGATGTCTGTTAGGTCCATCTGTTCTTTTGTGTTGTTCAGTGCCTTTGTGTCTTTACTTATTTTCTGTCTAGTTGATCTGTCCTTTGGAGTGAGTGGTGTGTTGAAGTCACCTAAAATGCATGCATTACTGTCTATTTCCTCCATTAATTCTGTTAGTATTTGTTTCATATATGCCTGTGCTCCCGTATTGGGTATATATATTTATAATTGTTATATCCTCTTGTAGGATTGACCCCTTTATCATTATGTAATGTCCTTTATCTCTTGCTACTTTCTTCGTTTTGAAGTCTATTTTGTCTGATACAAGTACTGCAACACCTGCTTTTTTCTCCTTGTTATTTGCATGAAATATCTTTTTCCATCCCTTCACTTTTAGTCTGTGTATATCTTTGGGTTTAAGGTGAGTTTCTTGCAGGCAGCATGTAGATGGGTCTTGCTTTTTTATCCATTCTGTTACTCTGTGTCTTTTGATTGGTGCATTCATTCCATTTACATTTAGGGTGATTATCAATAGATACGTACTTATTGCCATTGCTGGCTTTAGATTCGTGATTACCAAAGGTTCAAGGGTTGCTTCGTTACTATCTAACAATCTAACTTAACTTTCTTGTTAAGTTATTGTAAACACTGTCTGATGTTTCTTTATTTCTCTCCCTTTTTATTTTTCCTCCTCCATTCTTTATATACTTGGTGTTTTATTCTTTGCGTTTAGTTAGTATTTGGGTGGTCTGCTTTCTTTGCTATGATTTTATTTTCTCTGGTGACATCTTTTTAGCCTTAGGAGTGCTTCCCTCTAGAGCAGTTCCTTTAAGATGTCCTGTAGAGGTGGTTATGGGAGGCAAATTCTTTCACCTTTCCCTTGTCTGGAAATTGTTTAATCCCTCCATCATATTTAAATGATAATCATGCTGAATACAATATTCTTGGTTCAAGGCCCTTCTGTTTCATATCATTGAATATATCATGCCATTCTCTTCTGGCCTGTAAGGTTTCTTTTGAGAGATCTCATAATAGTCTGATGGATTTTCCTTTGTAGGTGATCATTTTTCTTTCTCTAGCTGCCTTTAATACTCTGTCCTTATCTTTGATCTTTGCCATTTTAATTATTATGTGTCTTGATGTTGTCTTCCTTGCGTCCCTTGTGTTAGGAGATCTGTGGGCTTCTGTGGACTGTGAGAGTATTTCCTTCCCCAGCATGAGGAAGTTTTCTGCAATTATTTCTTCAAAGACACTTTCTATCCCTTTTTCTCTCTCTTCTTTCTCTGGTACTCCTATAATGCGAATATTGTTCCGTTTGGATTGGTCACACAGTCCTCTTAATATTCTTTCATTCCTAGAGATCCTTTTATCTCTCTCTGCCTCAGCTGCTCTGTATTCCTGTTCCCGGATTTCTATTCCATTAACAGTCTCTTGCATCTCATGCAGTCTGCTGCTACGCCTGTCGATCGCTTGTCTCATTTCTGCATTGTCTTTCCTGACTTCCCTCACTTCCTCCCTCAGCTCTTGCATATTTCTCTGTAGATCCATCAGCATGGTTATGACTTTTATTCTGCTTTCTTTTTCAGGAAGATTGTACATTTCCATTCCTTCCAGATCCCTCTCAGGTGTTGTCTGGGTCTGGGTGATCTTTGTCTGTACCATAGTCGTCTGTCTTTTCATGGCAATAGAAGTGGTCGCTGGTAGGTGCCATGTTATGTCAGCTGGGCTCTTTAAGACCGCCTCGTGGGGTGCCGAGTCCTCTCAGGTGCCGTTGCAGGCTGTGTGCTGTGCTGTAAATTCTCGTCTGTCCTTTAGGAGTAGTTGTATTTGCTGTATTTTCATAGATTTATATAGTTTTGGGAGGAGATTTCTGCCGCCCTGCTCACGCCGCCATCTTCCCGGAACTCCCAGCTTTAGATGTTTTATATTAACATGGTGTTATGTATCAGTTTATGCTGTATTGTATCATTAATATTATTGCTCCATTTTTTATCACATCAGCGTCACTTGTAAGAGATCATTGTTCCATATAGTTCCTTTAAGTCCTGAAAAAATAAAATAGTTATATTTGTATGCCAGCCTCAGAATGGAGACACAGCCCTCTGGTCATAGGAGGAAACGCAAGCAGATCTGAGTTGCGGTTCACTTGCAGGCATAAGATGTGGACAGAGAATCAATGCAATGCCCTCCACATGTGACTTATTTACAAGGCTGCACCACCAGGTGGGATGTGATTGGAGACCAGAGTCCAGGGGTAGATGTAGCTTTGAAACTAAGGGAGTTCAGAATGTTGATTAAACCCATGTATACCAGACAGTGTTATTTGTTTCTGTGCAATAGCTGATGTGGTCATGGATGTATGTGAGTGAGTGGGAAGGGGGACATATCAGTGAACACTCATTCTACAAAAATCTTTTAAGTGACATCAATACAAACCTCCTGTATATATAATCAGTCATGAGGGCAGAGAGTAATGTACAACCTCCCCATGGAAGCTTTATCTAAAGACATAAAGAAGAACATGTACAAATCTATAGCAAAAAAAACAAAACAATCAAACTACCTGCTTAAAAATTGAGCAAAGACCTAAATTGATATTTTTCTATAGACGACATACAAATCGTTAAGTTTTATGAAATGTTGCTTAATAGCACATCATTAGGCAATTACAAACCACAACTATAATGATTTATTAACCTACAACTATTATGATGGTGGCTATTATGAAAATTCAAAGACTGTAAGTGTTGCTGTAGATGTGTATAAAATTGTACCTTGTACAGTGTTGATGGGAATATAAATTGGTCCAGCCATTATATAAAACAATTGATCTAGAACTACAGTATGACCTGGCAATCCCACTTCTGGGCATATATCTGAAGAAAATTAAATAACTACAATGAAAATATGTTGTATACACATGTTCATTCCAGCATTATTTACTTTCTCTCAGGCATGGAAACAACTTAAGTGTGCATCCACAGATGAATAGATAGGTTGCTTATAGAGTGAATGTTCTGGCACACACACACACATCATTTATGATTGTTATGTTTTACTAAATAATTGATCTTTTTTTATATAGTGACTTTCTTCATATCTGTGATAGTTCTTGCCAAAATTTATACTGTTTGATATCTTTGGATTCCATTTGCATGGTACATATTTTTCTATCTCTTCACTTTTAGTCTGTGTGTGTACTTAGTGCTGAACTATCAATCAGACAGATAGCATATAGTTGGGTATTTTTTTTAATCCATTCATTCACTCCAAGTTTTTTGATCGTGTTTAATCAATATATTTCAAAGTGATTGCTAATAATAAATGACTTATTGTAGTATTGCTTATTGTTTTCTATCTGATTTATAGTTGTTTTTTTCTTTTCCCTTTTATTGTCTTTCATACAAATATTTAGTGTTTTTATCCATAATAGTCCAACCTGGAAGCTACAAAGATGCACTTCAGTAGGTGAATCCATAAATAAACTTTGGCACATCCAGACAAAGGAATATTACTCAGCAATAAAAATAAAACTCTCAAGCTATGAATAGACATGGAAAAAATTGTAATGCGTATCACTACATGAATGAAGCCAGTCTGAAAAGGCTACATAGTGTATGATTTAAATAATATGGCATTCTGGAGACAGCAAATGGATCCGTTGTTGCAAGGTATTAATAGGTCAGGGAGGGATAAATAGGCCAAGGATACATGTCATAGTACATTGTGCCACATTTAGGGTGAACCAAGTTGTGAAGTTTTGACTTAAGGTGATTGCAGTATGTCAATATAGGTTTATTTATTGTAACAAATATACAGTCTCGTAAAAGAGCCTATGGGCATGTGGAAACAAAGACATGGCATTTTCTACAGCTTCTCTTCAGTTTTGCTGTGTACTTTAAACTGCTCTAAAATATTAAAAAATGAAACAATATGATAAAAATAATATAAACTATAATTAATTTTACTACAGAAAATGCAACAATACATCAACTGAAGGTGAAGAGTGTGTAGATTGTCAGTCTACATTATTTATGTATTTTGCTAAAATTGTCATTTGGTGAATGAAAAGAAACATTTATGGGAAAGATGTTGCATAGCTTACAATTCTTTATCAAGAACTGGCAAGCAAAGTCTTAAAAAAATGGTAAACAAAAAATTTTGGAAACCCTTTAGCAAAGACTGAACACTTTTTAAGGGGTCAGTTAATAGAAATCAGAGTACCCATTAAAACGTTTCATTTCAATATTGTGATTTCTCTTTTTTCATTAATTGGAGCAATATCAAGTTCTTTAAAATAATTTTAGTGTAAATAAATAAAATTTTGTTTTCCTTTTCAACACCATTAAAAATATGTGAAAATGAATAGAAAAGGCTACTCATCATTGAAATAAGTATAGATTTTGGATGAAAAAATATAAAACAATCACTTTTAATAACCCCAAGTACGATGTGTCATATAGGAAAAGGTGACACATTTTAAATCTTCTGGTTAGTGTATTCAAAGATATAAACAACTTTATATGAATATTATTCTATGTTTGGAATATAAATTATAGGCTAAAAGACAAGATTGCTAGTGGAAATTATTTTAGTATATAAAATTTGAAGTACCTTGAAAAAGACAAGTACCAAATGATTTCACTCATATGTGGAGTATAAGAACTGAGGAAAAAACTGAAGGAACAAAACAGCAGCAGACTCACAGAACCCAAGAACTGACTAATAGTTACCAAAGAGAAAGGGACTGGGGAGGATGGGTGGGAAGGGAGGGGCAAGGGGGAAAAAGGGACATTACGATTAGCAGAGGTAATGTTAGGGGGGCACGGGGAGGGCTGTACAACCCAGAGAGGACAAGTAGTGACTCTATGGCATCTTACTATGCTGATGGACAGTGACTGTAATGGGGTTGGTGGGGGGAACCTGATGAAGGGGGTAGTGTAATCACCATAATATTACTCATTTAATTGTAGATTAATGATATCAAAATAAACTTAAAAAAATTTGAAGTACTTAAACATTATTTAAGACCTTTGAATAATATTATTTATGAAGTATAAATAAGTAGAAAATTTGGAATAAATAATTTTCCCAATCTTAAAACAAAAATAAAATTGGAGATAAAATGTACCAAAAAATTGTTTGGAAAAATTTTTTTAGGGAAGATTTCTGTTTCACCATTAAAATAGCCCATGTCATGCAAGAAAGATTATAATTATAAGCACACACTCAGAAATATCAGTGTCGAATTTCATTAATTCATCATTTAATATTATATTATGTCATAAAGAGATGTATAAATAACGAAGACTTAGAAGAATGTTGGATTTATATCAAGAACTATGTTATTCATTCTAGTAGTATGTTATTCATTCTAGTAGTTTGGGGGTGGATTCTTTAGGGTTTTTTTTATGTACAATATCATGTCAGCTGCCAACAGTGACAGTTTAACTTCTTCCTTACCAATCTGGAGGAATGTTATGTTTTTGTGTTGTCTGATTGCCATGGCTAGGACCTCCAGTACTATTTTGAATAAAAGTGGGGAGAGTGAGCATCTTTGTCTGGTTCCCAATCTTGGAGGAAAAGCTTTCAGCTTTTTGCTGTTAAGTATGATGTTGGCTGAGTGTTTGTCATATATGGCCTTTATTAGGTTGAGGTACTTGCCCTCTATACCCATTTTGTTGAGGGTTTTTTTTATCATGAATGGATGTTGAATTTTTTCAAATGCATTTTCAGTATCTATTTCAATTTTCATGTGGTTTTTGTCCTTGTTGTTAATGTGGTGTATGATGTTGACTGATTTTCAAATATTGTACTATCCTTGCATTCCTAGAATAAATCACACTTGATCATGATGAATGATCTTTCTGATGTATTTCTGAATTCAGTTTGCTAATATTTTGTTAAGGATTTTTGCATCTATGTTCATCAGTGATACTGGTCTGTAATTTTCTTTTAGAGATGGGATATTTTTGAAATTATCACTAAATACACAATAGACACACTTTAAAAATATTTCCAATATTTTCTATAAATACATTACATATTTTATTTCATTGTCCATAAAATCCAGAGCAAGCTTAGATTATACTGTCACTGTCTTTTTCTTGAATTTACAATAGCAAACATTTCATATTTATGTCTAGTTTGATTTTATTATAGTTACTGTTTATCAGAATATAGATGGACCTTTACATTCCTATTTCATTAAGATTTATTTAAAATTAGATAGCATGGTGAATTTATGAAATTATTTTTGAAATTTGTACAGAATTAATAATTCCCTTAAATGTTAGAATTCAATGATACCTTGAATTTTTCATTTAGAATGTTTTTAATTGAAAATTTAATTTTGTTAATAGACATAGAAACATTCTTTTTTCTATTACTTTCTTATGCCAATTTTGTTAAAGTTCTGTTTCGAAGTGGTGTTTCATTTTTCCAATATCTTATATTTTTGGCATAACCTTTTCTAATGATGTCTTGTTTATATATTATCCCATAAAAATGGATCAATACAATTTCATTAAATAAAGATACCCTCATATTAACTAAAGAAGTAGAGAAACAAAATGTATCTACAGAGTAGAAGAATTCCTTGGCACTTCACAGTAGGTAATAGCTTCCTTATTTCTTTATTAGTTTCACCAGGGATTAAATTTTCTATTTATTCATACTTTTTGCTGAGGAGTATTTATTTATTTATTTTTTATTGCCATATAGTTGACATACAATATTGTATTATTTTCAAGTATACATTAGTGATTCCATGGCTGTCTACATTATGAGATGCTCATCACAAATAGCACAGTTACTATCTGTCAACATAGGAAAATGTTACAGGATTGTTGACTGTATTCTCTATGCTATACTTACATCCCTGTGACTAATTTATACTGTGATTGAGATTTTGTGTCTCTTTATCCCCTCCACCAATTTCACCCACGCATCACATCCCATTCCCCATTGTAATCACCAGTCTCTTCTCAGTGTCTGTAACTATTGCACTTTTGTTCATTTTGTTTTGTTTTATATTTAGATTCCTCTTCTAAGTGAAATCATAGGGCATTTGTCTTCCTCTGAATGACTTATTTCACTTGACATAATGCCCATCAGGCCTATCCATGTTGTTGCAAATAGCAACATTTCTTTCTTTTTATGGCTGAATACTTTTTCATTGCATATATGTCCCTCTTCCACCTCATCTATTATTTTTTTAATTTTCGAGGGTTTATTTGGGTGTGCATGTAGCACCAGACCAAATGTGGTTATGAGTGCTCTATCATTTCATCTACCAATGAACAACTCTTATAAATAATGCAGCAATAAGCATAAGACTGCATACATCTTTTCAATTCAGATATTTTTTCCTTGGGTAAATTCCTACAAGAGGAATTACTGGATTGTGTGGTATTTCTACTTTAGAGTTTGAGGAACCTCCATACTGCTCTCCACAGTGGCTGTACCAATTTACATTCCCACCATCAGGGTAGGAGGGCTGCCCTCTCTTCACATCCTTTAAAAATTTTAATATATAAAGTTAAACCTGCCTATTGTTCCTTAACCATGAATTAGGTATATCTGGGAGAAAGACTATAGAATATTTGTACTACATATCATGATATTTTATCTTATCTCTTGATTTGTGGATATTGTGTTATAAGTTTTTACTGTATATAAAAGTGTAACAATATGAGTAATTAAAAAATAAAGCATACAGCTTGATCATTTTTATAAACTTAGTATGGGATTGAAACAACCCAACAAATCAAGAGTAAAAATTACTACCATTCCAACAGTATAGTTTTTGTGCACTTTCCGTCATTGAGCTTTTAAGGTGAAACAACTGAATGACTTCAAACTGTCAGTTAGTATGCTTGACTTTATGTCTGTTAGTAATGGAATCATCCTATGAGGTTTGCTTTATGTCAACCTCATTTTTATTACGATTGTGATTGTCTGAATCAATATTGTTTTCCTCAGTGTCACCATCAGTAACATAATATAACTGTTTACTGGGTTATAGCGTAGTGTTAGTTTCCAGTCTCTGCAACATAAATAACTTGACATGTCTTTCAGTGAATGTAAGTAGGCAAATCTGCTGGAATCCCACGGGATGGCTGGGTCCTGGGTAAGTGGATGTCCATGGCATGCTCCCAAATGCCTCCACACCATAGCCACATTCCTGTGAGCACCATGGGGGGAAGGAGGAGGGGGCTCCTGACCATGAGATCATGTCCCTTAAGCTTCATGTCACGTTACCTCTGACACTGTCCAAAAGTAATTCACATGTTCTTAAACAGTTGTAGTGGAGGCTTTTTTGTAATGGCCAAGTGTCATGATGAACCCAGGGAAATAGCACCATTGACATGAGGCACTTAGTGAATGTGTATTGTAAACATATTGTAGCCGTGGGACAGATGGTCTCGCCTCCTTGTCATGGAGAGGGACATACCTGGGAAGTCTCTTGTCAAGAGGAAGAAGGTAAAAACCCGAGGAGAAAGTAGTCTTCCCTCTACCCACACACTCCTTTATTTTCTATTTAGTAGTGAGCTTAAGAGAGAAAGAAATACTGCATTTCTCCACTGTAAAGATAAATGATCTTCCATTCTGACAGTCTGAACAGCAAGGACCATTGTTTCATACCTGGGCCAGGCTGTCCATACTGAGGTTCTGGGGTCAATAAGAACGGGATGTGGATCTACATGACATGAAATGATGCAGCAGCAAGGGCACAAAAAATATAGGAAATGTAAGTAACATATTTTCTAAGCTGGAGGATCATTTTTGTGGATGGCCAAGTTATATCAACTATATTGGATTTTGTTTAATAAAAAACATTGCCAATTAAATTTTCTTTGAAAAAACGAGTAATATTACATTATTACGCATATCCTCCTAAACTGATTTTGCAATGAGGATGTCTAGATTTAAAAAACCCCACATATTTATATGCTAATGAAATTTTGCTAGCCACTGCCTAAAATATACCACAGTAATAGTGTTCCACTGACATCTTTGTTTTCTTCCATTTGTCTGAAGAACATTCTGCACTGACAGCTCTACTGCTGTTCCCAAATGACTAAGAGAGTACATTAATAATATGATACATCCCCTTTATATATAAATGGTAAAATTTGAAAGGGATGTGTGTTTGAACAAAGGAGAAAACTCTATCTAAACTACTCAAATATATTTAATTTGACTTAATTACTACAACTGCAAGGAGTTTTCCCAGAGTTACCTTTATGTCCTTGTTTCTAAGGCTGTATATAATGGCGTTACTGATGGAGGTACCACTGTATAAAATATAGACAAAACCATGTCTACAATGGACTTCAATGCAGAGGCCGTTTTCATGTAGGCCAAGGCACCTGTTGAAAGAAACAAAGTCACAACAGCCAGATGAGGTAGGCAGGTGGAGAGGGCTTTGGACCTGCCCTCCAGGGAGGAGATCCTTGATACAGCAGTGAAGATGTGCACATAGGAATATAAAAGAGAGATGAAACAAGCTAGTGAGATACTTGCAACAAATGCAGTCACTGATACTTCACTTATATTCATTTTGGAATCTGAGATCAAAATAATCTGTGGGATATCACAAAAGAAATGATGGATCTTATTGGAACTAAAAGTTATAGAAAAAGTTGCTGCCATGTGCATGGCTCCAATGATCCCTGAGGTGACATGTGAAGCCACCACCCTCTGTCCACAATTCCCCTTGGTCATGATGGTCTCATAGTGCAGAGGATGGCAGATGGCCACATAGCGGTCATAGGACATCACTGTGAGGATGAATAATTCAGCAGCTGCAAAAGTCACAAAGAACAGCAGCTGGAAAACACATCCAAGGAAGGATATCTTTTTCCTATTTATCAAGGAGTTGAAAGCAAATTTAGGAACAGTATCAGAAATGAAGCAGAGATCTATGAGTGACAGGTTCTTCAGGAAGAAGTACACGGGTGTGTGAAGCTGAGGATCCCAAGTGATGAGCGTGATGATGAGTCCATTTCCCAACAGGGCTGCCAGGTAAGCCACGAGGAACAGGCAGCCATGTAGGGTTTGCATCTTAAGGTCATCAGAAAATCCCAGGAGCAGGAACTCAGTAGCCCCTGTATAGTTTATCATTTCATCCAATACTGTGGTCCCCAGGAGTGAACTGTGTACTGTGAACAGACATACACAATAAAGAAAATATTACCTAGTCATGTTGATGGACATGTGAATCATTTGTAGTGACCATTTCACAATGTGCAGTGTGTGTGTGTGTGTGTGTGTGTGTGTGTGTGTGTGTGTGTGTGTGTCTATAGCTTCTCTTTGTTCTTACGAGTTATAGACATTTGTCAAGTTACTTAAACCCTGTGTACCCGTTTCATCATTTTCTAGCAGGATGGTTCTATAAACTAATTTATTTATATGCTTAGAAGTTTTTGAAAAACTTTATAAAAGGAAACAAAATAATAAATGAACATGTGGGACTACATCAAACTGAAATGCATCTGTACAGCAAAGGATGCCATTAGCATAACAAAAAGAAATCCAGCAGTATGGGAGGATATCATAAACAACTTATCTGATAAAAGGTTAACATCCAAAATATCCAACGAACTCATTTGCCTCAACATGCAAAAAACAAATAACCTGATTAAAAAATGGGCAGAGGACCTGAGCAGACACTTCTCCAAAGAAGAAATAAAATGGCCAACAGGCACATGAAAAGATGCTTCATATCACTAATCATCAGGGAAATGCAAATCAAAACCACAATGGGATATCTCCTCATACCAATTAGTATGGCCAATGTCCAAAACATAAGAAATAACAAATGGTGGCAAGGATTTGGAGAAATGGGAATACTCCAACAGTGTTAGTGGGAATGTAAATTGGTACAAATGCTGTGGAAAGCACTATGGAGACTCCTCATGAAACTAAAAATAGAAATACATTTGAACCAGTAAACTCCTAGGAATTTACTTGAAGAAAACAAAATCCGTGATTCAGGAAGATATATGCACCCCCATGTTTACTGGCACACTATTTGCAGTAGCTAAGTATGGAAGGAACCTAAGTGCCCATCATTAGATGAATGGATAAAGGGGTGGTACATATACACAATGGAATATTATTCAGCCATTAGAAGAAAAGAAATCCTGCCATTTTAAAAACCACGGATGGATGTAGAGTATGTTATGCTCAGTGAAATAAGCCAGACAGAGTAAGAAAAATGCCATATCATTTCACCTTTATGTGGACTATTAAAAAAAAGCAAAACAGAAGGAAAAAAAATCACTAGACTCATAGACACTGAGAAGTGACTAGTGGCTATGGTGGGGAAGGGGTTCATGTGGGTTGTGGGGGAAAGAGAGAAGGATAAAGAGGCACAATAATTTGCAGTGACAATATAAATCAGTCACAGCATGGAGAATATAGTCAATTATTCTTTAACATCTTTCTAATTTGATAGTAACCACACTAGAGGGGGTGAGGATTTAATAATATGGGTAATAGCTGAACCACTGTGTTGTGTATTTGAAGCAGTATAAAATTGTATATCAACAATACTTCAATAAAATATTTGGCAGTGGTGATGTACATCATCAACATTGGTTGCTGAAGATATTAAAGTTGTTATTTATTAATCATTGTAATTAGAACAACAAGCAAAAGAGTAAAGTTCCAAGACTATTGTAATCGTACAGCTGAAGAATTAAGACACAGAGTGTGGACAGCACTCATTCTCCACGCCAGTGTCAAGGGGCATAACCAGTAAATGGCACAGAAATGACTGGGCAGTGGTTTCTTTGACTTCTATGCCTGTTTTTTGCAAAGACACCCAGCATAGAGAGTTCCTGACCAACAGTAGGGAATAGATGTAGCTTAGAAAACAGTAGAAATGTTAGTTCTTTTTACCCCAACATTAATAATCATTAATTAGAAAATAAAACCAGGCCATTTGATTGCTGCTAACAGCTTCATCTCAGTAGTTCTGCCATTCTCCCTGGATGGAAAGGGTGTGGTTATATGTGTGCAGGTTGTGCGCTTAAACATTGGTGAGTGAAAGGGAAAAACAAGATAATATTGTCACAGTTAGAGGCTTGTCTAAACTCTTCCAGAATTTATAAGTAAGCATTTATTATCAATTAGCCAGTATTTATACTTTCAGAATAATTTCTTCCCAGTTCATTCACTTACTTCAGCCTGGGTCTAAATGGCAATAATCCACCACCTATAGTTTCAGCTGTTACCTGACCTGTGGGAATTCTAACTCAGAATTCCAGGAGTCAACAAAAAGTACACTTTCTCTTCCTCTCATCATGGTCTAAATATGACTACCTATTCTTGAAAGACATAGTTCCTGGATTTATTTAGTTTCCGTGCCTTAATTCTCAGATGTATAATACAGAAAGTCCTTCCTCACCTTTAAATTGTTTAATGAACTCTGACCAAATACCAAGGGTCTCATTCTGTGACACAGACTCCACGTAGTTAGGGCTGGAAACTTCTATGGTTCACCCTGACTATATTTGTGGATTTCAAAATCCAACTAAACCTGAATTTCATGTTTGTACAAATCAGAAAATGTAACTCGGTTTCCCAGTAAGCATATTGTAACTATTGTGCCTTAGAAACCCCTGCACTACATCTGAAAACTTAACACTCACCTGTTGATGCAGAATTTCCCAAAGATAACAGGTGGGCCATTCCCAGTCAGGCCATTCCCACTTTGTCCAGTCTACTGCTGTGTGACATTCCCTGATCCAGGGCACCTGAGGGCTGAGAAATGAAAAATCTATTGTCATGTTTGTCCACCCTGGACACTATTTGTCTTGGTGACAGGATTATATGCTGAGGCATCTCTACATAAAAGCACTGTCTTAGTTACCACATTGCAATTCTACACATCAAATTCCAGTGTAATGACCTCACAACTGCCCATTTCTGACAAGGGCAAAGTATAGTCTTGTAATGGAGGTAATTCTGTAAAAGACAGATTTACAAAATATGATGTGAATACATTTGGCAGCTAATTTGTTTTATAAGGGAATACTGAGTGAATTTACCTCTCCAAATCTTCTATTTTAAAGAGATCCAAAGAGAGATGGATAATGAAAGAGAAATCCATTTTTTCTGTGTTTTAATTTTGCTAACCACTGCTTCTGACATTTGTTCAGTCCTGATTGGCAAGAGCTTGTGAATCATTGCACTTTCTTGCTTACAGAATGATCTGCAAGGTTAATTTATGCATAAATAGGAAAAATTCTTATATTTTCAATTGCAACACTAATTTATAATGCACACTAGGTTTCTCATAATTAAAATTCAAAGTAAGGTCAGTGTTTATTTGTAACCATTGATTTCAAAGATGATTCTTAAGAAGGTGTATGAAGGCAGATGTACTAAATACTATGAGTTCCTGTAGTATATAAGACAAGATGTTTTGATTTTAGTTTACTATAAATTTTTTACTATTTAGCAGGAAAAATTTGCAATTGCTTATTATACATCAGTGAGTTGATTATAATTTGACAAAATGACTTTATACCACATTCCTAATTCTACTTTTCTATTTGTGTGCATATGTGTATATCTGGGTGTGCATGCATTTGTGTAAGCCTGCATGTGTTTTCCCTTATGCTTACACTGTTTTAACTCCAGAATTTTTCTTTTTATTTTATCTGAGAGAAAATACTTGCGATTTTTAAATTCAAATAAAATTAATTTTAGAAGAAATGCAGGTTTTATATCAGAGTCTATATATCTAAAGGTGAAAGTATCACACTTAACCATTTAATTGGATAATATGTGAGGGATATAAGCTTTTTTTTTTCATAGTCAAGGACAGTTTTGCCCTCCCCAGAGTGCTAAACAAGTGTTACTCACATGGCGGTTGTCCATTAAGCTCTGAAAATCTGGGATATAAAGAGACTACTTCATTACAATGACTTCACATGGGCCTTGAACTCTCCTGTCTCCATAGACTCTCTTCATCCAGGAAGATTTGTTTCATCTAATCTCATAAAGACAAGCAACAGGCTTCATGCTACTTCAGGACTGGGAGAACTTAGTTATCCTTTCAGTTGGGAGCAGAACCACTTCAAAGCTCTCTAAGGAAAAGGTCAATGATTGCAGCTCTGAGCCTGTGATGTGTCCTCAGGAACACCCAGGAGAGGAAGAGGTGAGACAGGAGAGACCAGCATAGATGGCTGTAGTTTGGGGACCTGGGAAATTTCAACAGATTTTCACCAATTTCCCCATAGGTCTAATTCAGGGGAAAGTATTTTTTCCATGACTGTGGAGGAGGGAACATGCTCAACAAAACAGGTCAACATGAAGCTCAGAATTCCCCAGAGATTTCCCAAGAATCCCTGATGCTGAGCTCCCTAATTAATCATTTCATTACCTGAAGTGAAAACCTTCCTTATGAGCCATTATAAAATATATTTTGTCTACAACAATAATTTTTATAAATAAAAGTTATCTATTAGGCCTTTAATATATCTTTACATCTATGCTGGCACAGACATATACACGAAGTGAGTATTTACAATATGTGGACTATACTAAATAGTTTATTTATGCTAACTTCTCCCTCCATGGTACCTGCTTTGGTTTTATATTAAAAATGTTATTATGTAGTGTTCTTTAAAATTCCCTTATACTTCAGTAACAGATATTAAGATTTTTAAATTAGAATCTAGTGCATGGATGCAACTGGCTTTGAAAGTCTAGCAAGATTAACATGGGTGTTCTGTAGCAAATATTTATTTCATAATAATGTATTTATTATTTCCTCTTGCTGAAGTACTTATTTTACCTGTTTTGGTCTTTTGTATCTTTCATTAAAGATGAAAAATAAAAATAATAATTGCAAATATACAATGTGTATGAATTGCTCAAAATATTGTACAAATCACCTAAAGAACATAAAATTAAATTCCAAACACATTATTTTGAGGAGGAAATGCACTGTTTAGATACCCAGAGGTAACTTCCCAAAGTGTAGAAATATGAACTGAATGTATCAAATATACAACTACTATAAAGGGAAGGATGAAGACATGGAGAAATAATTGGAAAAACCCAATTATTTTTGCCTTTGCTTTTGGTGTGGTGCACAGAAAAAAAAAACATCACTGAGACAGATGTCAAGGAGTTCACTAAAAATATTTTCTTCTAGGAGTTTTAGGATTTGGGGTTTTATGTTCAGGTCTTGAAATAATTCTGAGTTAAATTTTGTGTAAGATGCAACTTAGTGGTACATTTTCATTCTTTTGCATGTGGCTGTCCAGTTTTCCCAACATAATTTATTGAAGAGCCTATCCTTTTCACTATGTATTTATTTGGCTTATTTATAAGTGAATTCACCATCCTGTATGTGTTGATTTCCAGGCTCTCTATTTTTTCTATAGATATATTTGTCTCATTTTAGGGTAATGCCATACTGTTTTGATTACCATAACTTTGTAGTATAGTTTGAAATCAGGGATCATTATGTCTCTAAATTTGTTTTTCCTTTTCAAAAATGCTTTAGCAATCTGGGTTTATTTGGGTTCATATAAATTTTAGGATTGGTTGTAGTAGTAAAATATGCCATTATAATTTTCATAGCAATTGGACTTAATCTATACATGCTTTTTGTCGTATGGACATTTTAACAATATTAATTGTTCCAATTCATCAGCATGGAATATCTTTACAGTTATCTATGTCCTTTCAAATTTCTTTCCTCAATGTCTTTTAACTTTCAGTACACAGGTCATTCTTATTGGTTATGTTTTTTAAATTATTGCTTTCAGTTGCAAATGAATTTTTTTCCTTAATTGCTAATTATAATAGCTTGTGATCAGTGTATGGAAACAAAACTGATTTCTGTATATTAGTATTGTATTCTGTAAACTTATTTTATTTACTTGTTCTAATAGATTTCTGGTGGAATATTTAGGATTTTCTATATAAAGTATGTCATCTCTAAAGAGTGAAAGTTTTTCTTCTTTTCCAAGTTGGATGTCATTTATTTATTTTTCTTGTCTAATTTCTGTGGCTAGGAAATCCAATGCTATGTGGAATGAAAGTGTGAATAATGGGCATTTTTGTTCTGTTCCTGATCTTAGAGGAAAAGCTTTGAGCTTTTTATTCACTACTGATGTGATGTTAACACTGAGTTTTTAAATACATAGCCTTCATTATGTTTGGTTATTTTCCTTCTATAATCATTTTGTTGAGTTTTTATCATAAACTGATGCCTAATTTTGACAAATTTTTTTCTGCCTCTATTGAGATGATAATGTGTTCTTTATCCTTCATTCTGTTAATGTGGTGTACCAATGTGATTGATTTTTAGTTATCATGCCATCCGTGAATCCTAGGAACATTTATTTGGGGTGGTGCATGACATTTTAAATATACTGACATCAGTCTGCTAATATTTATTGAGGATTATTACATTTACATTCATCAGCATTACTAGCTTTTAATTTTCTTTGTGTCTTTGGTTTTAATAGCGTATTCCTGGCTATGTTGTGTTCATGCCTCTTAAATTCTTTAGGAATATTTTGAGAAGGATAGTACTGTCATTTCTTTCAACATTTGGTAGAATTCACTTGTGAAAATATCCAGAGCTGTGATTTTGTTTTATAAGGCTTTTAAAATTAGTTGTTCAATTTAATTATTGTACTAATCCTTTTTGTATTTTCTCTTTCTTCATAATTCAAACTTTGAAGTTTGTATGTATCCAAGTATTTACCATTTCTTCTCATTTTTCCAATTTGTTGGCATAAAATTGTTTCCAGTAATGTCTCTGATCCTTTGCATTTCTGTGGTGTCAGTTGTAACTTCCACTTTTTCATTTCTAATTGTGTTTATTTGTGCCTTTTCTCTCTCTCTTTTAGATTATATTGTCTGGAGGATTACATATATTGTTTATCATCTCAAAGAATTTGTTAGGACAGTGATCTTTTCTATTGTTAGTTTTTGCTATTCAATTTATTTCCACTCCAATCTTTATTATATCCTTCCTTCTACTAACTTTAGGCCTTACCTTTCCTTTTCTGTAGTTTACATGTAAAGATTGATTTTTTTCAAATGTTTCTTAGTTTTTGAGATAGTCCTGCATTGCTATGAATTTCCTTCATAGAACTGCTTTTGCTGCTTCCTATAGATTTTGGAAAGTTTGTTTCCATTTTTATTTGTCCCAAGGTATTTTTAAATTTCCTTCTTGATTTCCTTCTTGGCCCACTGGCTGTTTAGTAGCATGGTGTTTAGTCTCCTTGTGTTTGTATTTTCCCAGTTTTCTTTTTGTAATTGATTTAGTTCTATCCTGTTGTGGTAGGAAAAGATGCTGATATGATTTCAGTCGTCTTAAATATATTAGATTTGGTTTGTTGCCTAACATGGACCTATTCTGGAGACTATCCTATGTGCAATTGTAAAGAATGTGTTTTCTTTAGTTTGAATGAAGTGCTTTGTATATATCTATTAAGTCCATCTAATCAAATTTCTTGTAAAGCCAACATTTCCTTATTGATATTCTGTCTGGATCATCTTTCCATTGATGTAAGTGGGGTACTAATATCCCCTACTATTATATTACTGTCAATTTCTCCCTTTATATCTATATATTGCTTTATATACATAGATGGTTTTATACTGGGGGCACAGAGATTGGCAAGTGTTATTCCCTGCATTTGGATCATACCTTTTCTCACTTTGTAGTGTCCTTGTATGTCTTCTGATACAGTATTTGTTTTAAAGTATTTTGTCATGTCTACATATTGCTACTCCAGTTTTATTTTTATTTCTATTTCCTTTTTCAATTTAATTTCCATTTCCTTTTTCCATCCCTTCACTTTTGGAGTATGTGACTTCTTACCTTAAGTGAGTCTCTTGTAGGTGGTGTGTAGATGTGCCTAGTTTTTTCTTTTATCTTTTCAGCCATCCTATGTTTTATGATTGGAGAATTTAGTTCATTATAGTTAAAATAATTATAGATAAATATGTACTTAATGCTGTTTTTTAAATTGTTTTCTGGTTGTTCTTGTAGCTCTTCCCTTTACCTTTCATTTCTCTTGGTTTTTTCCCTTGTGTTTTGATGTTTTTCTCTAAAGTTGTGCTTGTTTTCTTTTATGTTTTTGTGTATTGTAGATTTTTGATTTATAGTTACCTTGAGGTACATATATATTGGTCAATATATATAACAGTCTATTTAAGCTGATTGTCACTTAAGCTTGAGTAGTCTAAAAATACTGCAGTTTTACTCCTCCCACCGTATTTAATGTTTTTTTTGTGTGTGTCATATGATACAGCTTTTTGTTTTGTGTATCTCTTTACTACATATTGTAGCTGTAGTTGATTTTACTATTTTTAACTTTTATGTTCATAGAAGCTTTTTAAGTGGGTGATTCATGGTCTTTATATTTGCCTGTATCAGTTTTTCTAATTATGGCCTTTCCTTTTTTCTTGAAGACTCTTTACCATTTCCTTTAAAGCTAATTTAGAGGTCATGAACACCTTTAACTTTTGTTTAAGGAAAAAATATTTTCTTTTAATTCTGAATGACTGTCTTGTTCTGTAGAGTATTCTTGGTCTTAGGTTTTTCCCTTTCAGCATTTTAAATATATCCTGCCTCTTCTTTCTGGCTTCTAAAGATTCTGCACAATAGTTTTCTCCTACTGTCTTTCAGTCTCTCATTCTCTTTAACTTTGGCCTTTTTAAGTGTGAAATGTCTTCCTGTTAGCTACTTTGGGTTCATGTCGTTTGGAGTCTCTATGCTTCCTGGACCTGGATGTCTGTTTCTTAATTGAGCTTAAGGAAGTTTTCAGACATTATTTCTTCAAACAAGTTTTCTTCCCTTTTCCCTCCTTCTTATCCTTCTAGGACACATACTGTGAATGGTCTTATGCTTGATATTGTCCCACAATCCCTTACACTATGTTCATGTTTAAAAATTTGTTTACCTTTGTGCTCTTCTGATTGGATGACCTTCACTGTTCTGTCTTCCAAATCACTGATCCATTGATCTGAATCCTCTAAACTTCCTTGATCCCACCTACTGTATTCTTCATTAATTTTATTTTATTCTTCAGCTCTGATTTGTTCTTTCTTACACTTCCAATTTTTGTTGTTCTCACTGTGCTCCTCTAATTTTTTCCTAAGTTTGGTTACCAACATTTTTTACCATTATTTTGAACTCTTTGTTAGGCATATTATGTCCATTTCATTACTAGATTTGCTGTCATTTTACCTTGTTTCATCTTTTAGGACATATCCTTCTGTCTTCTCATCTTGTATGACTTTCTGTGTTTATATCTAAGAACTAAGCACAGCAGTTATCTCTCTCAATTTGAGGAATCGTCTTGTGTAGGAGATCCCCCTATTTAAACAGCATGTGCCTGGCATGTTTGGCAGGCCAGATGGATCTGATTTGGAAATAATTTTTCCACATTTAGTAGGTTGTGTTTACATTTTGTTGATCATTTCTTTTGATATACAGAAGCTTTTTCATTTGATAAAGCCCAAGTTGTTTATTGTTGTTTCTTCTGCTTTATGTGTCATAATCAAAAATATATTGCCAAGATGAGCATGTATGAAGGAAATACTTTCATGTTTTCTTCTAGACGTTTTATACTTTTCCAGTCTTCATAGTTATGAAGGTAATATTTGTGAATGGTGTAAGGTAGGGATGCAATTTCTTCTTTACATGTGAATGTCAAGTTTTTTCAGCACCATTAAGAAAGGGAATTTTTGCAAAGAGTATTCTTGTTCTCTTGTCAGATATTTGTTGGATAAATATCAAGTTTCTTTCTCATCCTTTATTCCTCTTCCACTGGTCTATGAGTCTGTATTATAATTAAACTATACAGTTTCAAATTCATACTTTATCATTTAGTGTGAAATCGGACATTTGATGACTATTGCTTTGTTCTTCTTTCTCAGATTTGCTTTGGATAATTTATATGTATCCACAAAAGATCCAGGTTAGCAAAAGTAGTCTGGGAAAAAAGAACAAACGTTTTTTCATTTCCTTTTTCAGCTCAAACCTGCCATTATTTGACTCCTTGATCCACACTCATGTTTTAATAGACTGTATTTTTTTTGGTATCGTTAATTTACAATCACTTGAACAACATATGGTTACTAGACCCCCTATTATCAAGTCCCCCCCCACATACCCCATTACAGTCACTGTCCATCAGCGTAGTAAGATGCTATAGAGTCACTACTTGTTTTCTCTGTGCTATACTGCCTTCCACATATCCCTCCCCACCTCTACATTGTGTGTGCTAACCTTTCCCCCCTTATCCTTCCCTTACCACCCATCTTCCCCAGTCCCTTTCCCTTTGGTAACTGTTAGTCCATTCTTGGGTTCTGTGAGTCTGCTGCTGTTTTGTTCCTTCAGCTTGTGCTTTGTTCTTTTACCCCACAGATGAGTGAAATCATTTGATACTTGCCTTTCTCCACCTGGCTTATTTCACTGAGCATAATGCCCTCTAGCTCCATCCATGTTGTTGCAAATGGTAGGATTTGTTTTCTTCTTATGGCTGAATAATATTCCATTGTGTATATGTACCATCTCTTCTTTATCCATTCATCTACTGATGGACACTTAGGTTGCTTCCATTTCTAGGCTATTGTGAATAGTGCTGCAATAAACATAGGGGTAAATATGTCTTTTTCAAACTGGGCTCCTGCATTCTTAGGGTAAATTCCTAGGAGTGGAATTCCTGGGTCAAATAGTATTTCTACGTCTAGTTTTTTGAGGAACCCCCATACTGCTTTCCACAATGGTTGAACTAATTTACATTCCCACCAGCAGTGTAGGAGGGTTCCCCTTTCTCCACATCCTCGCCAACATTTGTTGTTGTTTGTGTTTTGGATGTTGGCCATCCTAACTGGTGTGAGGTGATATCTCATTGTGGTTTTAATTTGCATTTCTCTGATGATTAGGGATGTGGAGCATCTTTTCATGTGTCTGTTGGCCATCTGAATTTCTTCTTTGGGGAAGTGTCTGTTCAGCTCCTCTGCCCATTTTTTAATTGGCTTATTTGCCTTTTGTTTGTTGAGGTGCATGAGCTTTTTATATATTTTGGTTATCAATCCCAATAGACTGTATTTTTTAACGTTTTAAATGTATATAAAAATTAAGGGGTTGATATAGAGATTCCCATATGCCCTGTGCTCTCACATATGCAAAGAATCACCATTATCAACAACCAACCCCAGAATAGAAAATGTGTTAAAATTGATGAGCCTCCTTTGACGCTGAAAGTCCATAGTTTACATTAGAGTTCACTCTTCATGTGTACACGCTATGGATTTGAACATATGTGTTGTGGTATGTGTCCACCATTATGATGTAACACAGAGTATGTTCACTGCACTGAGAATCCTGCATTACACTTATTCATCCTGCCTCTTTGGCCCTAGGCAACCACTGATATTTTTAATGTTCCCAGAGTTTTGCTTTTTTTCTAGAAGCTGATGTTGTTCATACCATACTCTAGGTTGCTTTGTAAGGTTGCCCTTCCATTGGTGATATGCATTTATGATTTGTCCCTGCCTTTCATAGCTTGACAGCTCATTCAGTTTTAGTGTTGACTGATATTCTATTGTTGAGTGTAACCCACTCTATTTATCAATTTACTTGCTGAAGGAGATCATGGTTGCTTCCATGTTTGGTAATTATGAATAAAGTTGGTGTTGACAGGCTTTTCTAGGCACTCCTGTGCACATATACTTTCAATTCCTTTGGGAAAATATCAAGAAGTGCCGTTGCTGGATCATATAGCAAGAGTGCTTAGTTTTGTAAGAAATGGCCAAACTGTCTTTCAAAGCAGCTGCACCATTTCGTATTCCTGCCAGCAACATACGAGAGTTCCTTTTGCTCAACATCCTTGATGTGATTTCATGTGGCTGTTACTGTGGATTTTGGCTTTCTAGTGGGTGTGTGGTGGCATCTAAATGCTGCTTTAATGCATTTCTGTGATGGCAGATGATACAGAGTGTTTGTTCATATGCTTATTTAAATATATATAAGTAATTTGATGAGGTGACTGTTAAAGGCTTTGGCATATCCTACATCAGATTGTTTTCTGGTTTGTGTTGAATGTTCTTTGTAGTCATCTGTCAGATATGTTTTTCGTAAATGTTTCCCCTTAAGCTGGGGCTTATTTTCTCACTCTCTTGACAGTGTCCCTGACAGAGGAAATTGTTAATTTTTGTGAAGTCTAGTTTATCAAGTATATTTTTTGTGGATCATACCTTTGGTGCTGTATCTAAGAGCATCACCAAGTGCAAAGTCATCTATGTTTTCTCATATATTATCTACTAGGAGATTTATAGTTTTAGTATTAAGTAATGAGTGACACACACACAATATTATTGTATAGTGTATATAGAAGATACTGATTTGATATATTTATGTTATAAAATGATCACTGTGATAGGCAAGTTATTATCTGTTAAACAGAAAAAACACAGGTCCATCACAGGGTCACATATGCTAGGCCAAATTACCAAATTAGGACTTAGTACTTAACTTAATTGCACTTCACCCTCCCCAGAAATGTAGTGGTCAGTCACAAATTTTCTATTGATTATCGATAAAATAGTCCATCACTTGATCCCTCTCCATTGCACAAAAGATATTATCTGCGTGATAAAATCTCCTGCTCTTCCTAATGGAGCCTGACATTGCTTGAAACAATCCTTTTTTTTCTCTTACTAATCCAATTTTGCTCCACCCTCCTGCCTGTAAAAACCTTCTGTTTTGTATAACTCCTCTATTTGCTGGAGGGGATGCTGTCAAATTCTGAAATCTCTTAATAAAGCCAATAGGATCTATAATTTACCTGGTTGAATTTTGTGTTTTAACAGATTTCATGGCCAAAACTGGATCCAAAGTGAACATCCTGTGACATTTGGGAAGGAGAAGCACCAGCATGGTTTCTCCATTTTCTTTTGAGTTTGCTGCCCTGCTCACAATTTTTGCTCTTTTGCATTGATTTTCCAGATATAATTGTCTTTGCAGGGTTGATGAACATGACCTTGTAGACAGTAGTACCTGGGGCTGTACTGAGCTGGCCTGGCCGTATTGCCTACCACTCCGTTTGGTTGGCAGTTTTCTCTGGTGTTCAACTGAACTTGAAGAAGGTTCTGCCCCAGACCAGGACCCTTGTCTTCCAGATCACAATTTTCTGGGTGGAAACCTAGGGAAAATTCTACAGGAAACTGGTATTTTACATAAGGATTTATTGGCCTGAATGGGGTAACACCTTTTGGTTACTGCTGCTATTTACATGTGCATTTTCGGTCTTGTTTTATGTAAACAAGGATATTCTCAGCAGGACAAAATAGTCATTATAATTGGTGGGCACAATTCGAGTGTTGAAAGGGTGTTAAAGTGCTCACCACATCAAGAATACTCCCATGCAAGGTTGTTTATGGAGTGGGTTAGACAGATGCTAATTCAATCACCAACCTCAAAAAAGCTTCCGTGCAAGGAGCTACATTGCAATACAGGCACAATCAACCCGTGGCATATTCCTTTTTGGTATCACATCCACTCCAAGAAACAGAAAGGTTTTAACTAACGAGGTCTTTAAATTGTAAAGAGTCTAATCACCATCTTCTGCCTGTAAAAACTGTGGTTCTGGATGCTGTGAATATCTGGGAAAAGTGTCAGTATCTTAACAAGTTTTTTTGTGTGTCCTGAGAACTTGGCTTAATGAATGTCAGGTTGGAGACCCTGTGGCCAGACAGAAATGTGTATTGCACTCCATGTGTGGCCAAAATGGGTAGACAGAAGTATGGGTTAATTTACATTTGCAGCTTCAGCTCTACCAATAATTGCCAGCCTTCTGGGGAATTACAACCTAGAATGGCTGTGGCCCTCATGAAGTACATTCCAGTTACATAAAATCATTTAAGAAGTGTACTTAAAAAAAAGTCTTTAAATTCCAGATTAGTTTCATTAAAAGCAGCAAAAAGCTAATGAGAAATGGAAGATATGAGATGCTTAAAACAAAGATATAAGACTGGGCACTTGCTTCTTTCCTTCTTTAAAAATCCATCCCAAATAAATAAATAAATAAATAGAAAAAAATCCATCCCAGTTACCCACTTCTAAAAAGAGTACATCAGCATAAACAAAAATTTGCCAAATTAATGGCTTAGAGACATCTGTATGTGAGACCCTCCCAGAATTGGCAAAACTGAGCGAGTTTCTGGTGAACTGCTACATTAGTCCCTTAGAAAGCCTAGGTGGGGACTCTGGTATGTAACAGAGCATATAAAAGGGTCCTGGAAAAACTGGCAGAAGCCAGCAAAAGTCAAAATTCTTACCAGAATCATCTATTCCAAACTTTTCTCTCTGTAGTATACAATGAGAAAATAAAATGATCTGTTGTCTCTTCCTTTCTAAATCCAGACTCACTGGTTATTCATCCTTTTCCTCCCATTGACAGTTATTGCCTTCTTACTTGTCTCATTTTACATCCCAAGACTGGGTTTGGCTTTCTGCCTGTTTAAGAAATGCAGGTTGCTGAGGATTATTGGCTACTTTTGCGAATGGCTCTGGATTGTGGGAAGGTAGCATCTTTTGCACTCTCTTTAATGAGCCTCTTGAGTTCATCAGGTTGTTACACACAGTCAGAATTGTTTACTATTTGTCCCCGGTAGAACTTGACAAAATGTTTGAAAGGATTTATTGACATATTATTAGTATTTGGCCAATGGCAGCTGATATTCAAAGCCTGATAGAAATTATTTCTTAATACTTTTCCCTTAAGCAAAATGTGCACAGAAGGAAAGAAAAACATTCTAACATAGGTTGATGGGTGTGTCAGTCATCAGTATCATTTAGGTGGTATCCCAGTTATGTGAAGAATTAAATACAGCTGTCTTTGTTTTGAAAATCTAATATTTACAGGACCAGAGGTGTGGCTCCAGTAACAATTCAAAGTCAACCAATCCTTTTACCAAATCCAAACCCTACCCTGTTTGACTGTAATGGCTTCTAGGTACTGTAGAAATTCTGGCATGAAAGGAATGAAGGAACACCTAGGAGGAACTTGTATTTTTTGTGTGACTTTCTGATATAAATGTTGCACTTTGAACTTCAAAACTGTAGAGGTCTATATAAGCATTCCAGCTGGGATCATTTTTAGGGTTTCAAGGACCAACATATTAGGAATGTATGTTGTTCTAGAAGCCAATTTCATAATCTGTTTCAATAAGAAAGAAGGAACAAACCTGTGATATTCTCATAGTGAAGAGTCAGGTAAGATGTGGACCGAAATTGACTACTAGAATTAACAAGGTGAAGGTCATCAATTACTTTGGCAAGACAGGTAGTGGAGTTTTGGGTGAAATGCCCAATCAGAGTGGGATTTAGAGGATATAACAGGGCAAGGTTGGAGACAGCTGTAAATAAATCGTTTTCAAGGATATTTTTGTGAATGGGAGCAGACATTTTATGATAATTTTCAGGAGATGGGCGCTAGTGCAGAAAGGGAGGAATTGGTCATAGATAAGAAGATCAATACTTGTCTCTGTGGTCAAAGATGGAGTGCTGAGTATGTGTTTTCTGAATCGTGAAGGTAGTAGAGCAGAGGAGGCAGTTCCTGTGATGTATCATCAGATCACTCCTATGTCCTCAGCATTGCCTCTCAGCTCTAATTTATCCCGTTCTGGGCTGCCTGTGATAAGCAGTCTGGATCCCATATACATTTCAATTTTGTTGACTGAAATTATGTTTGTCAGTAGATGGTGTTGGGGGATCACACAAAGGAAAGGGGCTTGTCTTCTTGGAGCAAGAGGTTTCCTTTCTCTTGCAGTGGGGTGACTGCTAGTGAGTGGTGACTTGGCAGTAAGTGGAGTGTTTTCGAAGTAAGTTTTACTGGCTTTCCAGATGGGTTCCCCAGCAAGGCCTTACATCCCTTCACCTGGTGGGTGCTCAGCAAGTTCCTGCTTGAACAGCACAGTTTCTTGCACCCAGCCTGTGCACCTCAACACACTTCCCCACCAACCACTGGTCCACAGCCATATACCCTCTTCTGTCGTATAAAACACCATTGACAGATACTTTTTCCCAACATCTCACCCTGTCAGATATTTATGTATGCTGTAGAGCACTCTTTCTATCAACAATAATGTCACATATTAAAAAGGAAACTCTTTCATGAACCCAATCTGACTCTATATTGCACATTTCTGTTTGTTAAAGGGAAGAAAATATTAAAACATTGGGAATAATCTATATAGGGAACAACAATTAGCATCATTAGGAAAAGACCCATTACATTCTCTCTCTGAAAATATGAGCGTAGTTGGAAAACACTGGTTATGTCAGTTGTCAACAATGTGCGATCATACATGCTTAGAAAATGCAAAACACTTGTGGCAAATAATACACATGGCAAACACAGCAATGCCTGATGCCGTTTGTGGTCGCTCAGTTTGGGAAGATGCTCTTTATATTCACATTGCCTTATGTTTTATTTCAGTTCTTTGATTATCAGGATATCTCTGTCTTCTCAAAAACTCTATTTCGCACAGTGATTGTCCATCAATCTTAGATTGGGGAGAGATACAGATTACTAATAAGCCTAAATACATTTCCTAGGCAAGAATTCTGTTACAACACAGTCTTCCCTAAAGCTTCCATCCTCTTGTGCATTGTTAGCTATAGACTGTATGCTGTATGGTGGGTGTCCAAAACTTACTCATCATGCATAATTGAATGTTTGCAGTCTTTGGCCATCACCCACCTTTCTTTGCTATCATCCCCCTCCCCAAATCCTGGTGAATGCCATTTAAATCTCTGCTCCCATGAGTTTGACTATTTTAGTTTCTACATGAAAGTGAGATTATACAGTATTTGCCCTTAGGTGTCTGGCCTATTGCACTTAGCACAATGTCTTCTGGTTTATTCATTTTGTTGAAAATAGGAGGTTTTCCTGCTTTTTAGGGGTAGAATATTTTTGAAAAATTTTCAATATACACAATAGGTACAAGTTTGTTTCTTTTTTCCCAATGTTTGTTATAGATAATATTATTTTCTATATCTTATTACATTGGCCAGGAAATTCAGAGTAACTTGATATTATAACATCAGTGTCTTTTTCTTGAATTCAAAACAGAAGAAAACAACATTTCAAATTTGTCTGAAGTATGTTTGTTATAGTTATTGTCAGAAATAAGATGGTCCTACCATTCTTTTTTTTCTGAAATATTTATAATCAGAAGGGGTTGTTGGATTTTACTAAAATAGCTTTGATTCTTTTTTGATATATTTTTATTGAAACATAGTTGATATTCATTATATTGCTTAGATCATGCAATATAGTTATTCAACAGTTATATACATTATTAAATCCTCATCCCAACTAATGTAGTTAGTGTAGAAAATCTTTCAGAACTGACTATATATTCTATGCTGTAACTTCGTCCTATAGGGATATCTTTTTTTGTTATTATTTAATTCTAACAAATATTAATGTCTTAAATCTTATCATTTAGAATGTTTTAATTGAAATTTTGATTTATTTAATAGATACAGAAATATTTTTTCTTTTATCTTCTTATATTAATTGTAGTGAAGATGTTTAGAATAGTGTTTCATTTTTCCAATATGTTATATATTTGATATAACATTTCTAATTATGCCTTCTAGATATATTTTCCCATAAAAATTGTGCACCTCATAAGTATAAATTAATAAAATATAATGAAGTAAACATACTCCTATATTGATCACGTAAAGCAATAGGACACATCTACGGAGAAAATAGGAGCCCTCCTTTGAACCTTTGCAATAGGTAGTAGCTTGCTTTTTTCTTCATCAATTTCCCCAGGCATTTATGAATTTCACCAGTGTTTTCAATTATCAATATTTTCTCCATGTTTAACATTTGTAAGCTTCTTTTTTTACTTTGCTTTTAACTGATATTATCTATACTGCTTATACTCTTTTTGTGATGAATTTCCTTGTGCTTTTTAATTTTGAGTTAATAATTAGGCTGTTGATTACCATCCATTTAAAATTCCTAAATGCAAAGCTAAACCTGAACATTTGTCTTTAATCATGACTTAGGTTTATCCTATGAGAAACACTGTAGAGTATTTGCATTATATCCCAGTTCAGCGTTATGCTCATTTTGACATTGATATTCCCTTCCTCCTCTTTTGTTTTGGGTTGTGGACAAACTGTTCTAAGTTATTTTCATTATATCATTATAAGAATATGAGGAAATAGAGCATAAGCATATAACTTGATCATTTTTACAAGTGTTAACACACCGTTTTAACCAGAACCAAAATCAAGAAAAAGTGTACTTACATTCCAAGAGTATTATCTTTGTCCCATTTCAGTCCTTAACCCTCATGGTAAAACAATAAAATGACTTCAAATAATCGATTTGTATGCATATTTTTATGTTTTTTATAAATGGAATCATCCTGAGAGTTCTGCTCCGTGCCTGTCTCCTGTTAATGATGATGATTGTCTGAATCAATATTAGTTTTCTCAACGTTGCCATCATTGCATCATAGTTTAGCTCTCTATTTTACAGCATTGTGTTAGTTTCCTGTTTGTGCAATGTAAAATTGGTGTCCGTATCTTTTGATGAATGTAGGTGGGCATTTCTTTTGGAAACCCGTACAATGCTGCTGTGTCATAGGTCAGTGGATGTCCAGGATGCCATGCTCATGGGCATGCTCCCAAATATCTCCACACCCCAGCCACATTCCAGTCAGCACCATGGGGGGAGAGGTGTGGACTCCTGACCTGTGAGGACATCTCCCTTCAGTTTCACAGCTCTACTGACAAGTGTACCGTTAACAACATACTGGAACAGTGGGACAACACAGTGCACAGATCACCTTAGCCTGACCGTCCTGTAGAGCAGCATGCTTGGGCAGCAGGCTGCTCTCAAGGAGAAGCACACTAGGAGGAAGGAGGCTTCCCTCTACCCTACCATCCCTGCAGTTTACTTATATGTCAGCCTGCAAGGGGTAGGAAGCCTTCAGTTATACATTATAAAGTTAGAAGAGGATCTTTCACTCTGATAGTCTGAATAACAGTGGTCAGGGTTTCACACTCAAGACCAGCTGGGAAACAGATTCTGGGAACAGATGGATGTGCTTCCACTTGCTGTAATGAGATAAAGCAGAAATTCACCCAAAATACAGGAAATGTAAGCAGCAATACTGTGTTCTAAAATGTAGAATCATTCTGGCTTCTGAAGGCTCAGTTTGAAAACTTATATTGGAATTTGTTTAATAAAGAACATTGCTGATACAAAACTTTAAAAATATGAAATAAAATGATTTTTAAAAACTGTTTCCCAATATTTATAAAAAAATTATTAGGCACTGCCCAAAACAGTACAATAGTGTCCCACTGATATATACCATTTTATATTTACAATATTACTGAAGCACATCCTGCAATAACAGATCCATCACTAATCTGAAATGGTAAAAATAAACATTAATATTGAGATGTATACCACTATATCAGTGGTAAAGCTGAAAATAATATGTGTTTAGAACTAAAGAGCAACCACTTTCTAAGCTACCAAAAAAACACCCTTAATTAGACTTAAATTCTACAATTCCAAGGACTTTCCCCACAGTCAATTTTATGTCTTTGTTTCTAAGGCTGTAAATGATGGGATTCAATGACGGAGGCACCACTGTGTAAAATATAGCCAAAATCATCTCTAGGTCGGACGTCAACTCAGAGGCTGGCTTCAGGTAGGCCAAGGCAGCTGTTGAAACAAGCAAAGACACAACCACCACATGAGGGAGGCAGGTGGAGAGGGCTTTGGACCTTCCCTCTAGGGAGGAGATCCTTGAGACAGCAGAGAAGATGTGCACATAAGAATATAAAATAGAGATGAAACATGCTAGTGAGATACTTGTACCAAATGCAGTCACTGATGCTTCATTTATGTTCATTTTGGAGTCTGAGATAAAAATAATCTGAGGGATATCACAGAAGAAATGATGGATCTTATTGGAACTAAAACTTATGGAAAATGTCGCTGCCGTGTGCATGGCTCCAGCGATGCCCCCACTGATGTATGAAGCCACCACCATCCACCCACAGGCCCCCTTATTCATGAGGGTCTCGTAGTGCAGCGGACGGCAGATGGCTACATAGCGGTCATAGGACATCACTGTGAGGATGGCCAGTTCAGCAGCACAAAAGCACATGAAAAAAAACACTTGGAAAACACATCCCAGGAAGGATATTGTGTTCCTGCTCATCAGGGAGTTGAGAACAAATTTAGGAACAGTGTCAGAGATGTAGCAGAGATCTATGAGTGACAGGTTCTTCAGGAAGAAGTACATGGGTGTGTGAAGCTGAGGATCCCAAGTAATGAGTGTGATGATGAGTCCATTTCCAAACAGAGCTGCCAGGTAAGCCACGAGGAACAGGCAGCCATGTAGAGTTTGCATCCTCGGGTCCTCAGAGAATCCAAGGAGAAAAAATTCAGTTACCCCTGTATTGTTGATCATTTCATCCAATGGTGAGGTTCCCAAGAGTGAGCTGTGTAATGTAAACAAACATATGCAAAAAAAGTAAAATGTTATCTAGTTGTGTTGATGGACATGCCAAATTATCTGTAGTGGCTACTTCACAATGTGTAGTGTGTGTGTGTTTGTATATATATCTACAGATGATGATATGTATTTTAAATATATAAAATTTTTATTAAACTGACATTTCACTTAGCTTAATACACTATAGGTCCATCCATTTAGTAAAAAAAAGGAAAGATTTCATTCTTTTATATGGCTGAATAATATTCCATTGTGTGAATGCATCTCATCTCCTTTATCCATTCATCTGTTGATGGACACTGGTTGCCTCCATATCTTGGCTACTCTAAACATAGCTGCCAAGAACATTGGTGTGAATATATCTTTCAAAATACGTGAATTTATTTTCTACCATATGGTTTCAGTTTGGGAAATTGAGAAACAAAAATGAACAAACCAAACAGAAATAGACTCAAAAACACAGAGAATGCATAGTTGGTTACCATGGCAGAGGGAATGGGTGAAATAGGGGAAGGGGATAATGATACAAACTTCAAATTATAAAATGATTGGGTGACAGGATGGAAGTATGTCCTAGGCAACATAGCTCATATTATAATAGCTTTATATGGTGACAGATGGTAACTATACTTATCATGGTGGAGCCCTTAGTAATGTGTATAATGGATCAATCACTAAGTTGTTCCTCTGAGATCCATGAGATAAAAAATATTTGTCCATGATACCTCAAAAGAGCAGGAAAAATAAAATAAATGACTTCTTTAAAAATTAAGGTGTAAAGTTATATTCCTAAGCAAAGAACAGTTACATTTCTAATCCAAGAGGCAGGACTGCTTTGGACTTTTTAGGATAGTGATGGGCTTACAAATGGTTAATGAGTGTCTGGGATTGAAGGATGAGCTTATCTTGTAGCATTTGCCAATTTCTTTGGTGTTAATAGTCTCGTTATATCAATTAATCAATGTTATATAGCTCAAAACAGAGTGAGGAAGAAATGATGAAAATTTCTCTCCAGCTGTTACAGGAAACTCCAGCTCATCCCTATAAAACATTTTTCAGAAAACCAAAGAAGCATGCAAAGACAGGTATTCATGGAAACTTATTTAAATGATCTCAGATGTGCATAGGTGTTTAGTTTTGCTACATAGTTTTATTCCTTTTCTTTAACTCTGAGTGAATGTCGAGTACATTATGTTAATGTTAACAACCCACAAAATGACACTGTATGTTGCCATTTATATGAAATGCCTAGAATAGTTAAATACATATAGACAGAGAGCAAATGCTCATTCTGAGGGGCTGGGGAATGGAGAAACCTGGAGTTCTTGTTTCCTGGGTAGAGTTTCTGTTTTGTAAAGTGAAACAGTTCTGGAGATGGATGGTGAGGATGATTACACAATAATGTGAACGTAGTTTGACACCACTGGACTGTACATTGAAATATAGTCAAAATGGAAAATTTATATTACATGCATCTGACCAGTTAAAAATAATTTAACATAGTAATTTTTTTTAAGTTTCAGGAAGGATCTTCTCTGAATATAATGATTGATGAAAGGCAAATGAAGGGGCATATTTTAAAGTCATGCCAGAAAACCATACCCATATATATATATGTCAGAATTTTTTTCAGAACATTCTTGATTTGTGCAGAAGGTATTAAATATTTTAACGAAATTCTGAATTTTAGTCAGCTTCTTTGGAGAAAAATGGAGAATTACTTATAGGTTTATAGTGAGAGTCAGTTTAATATAGGAGAAAGGGCCAGGGATTACAAAAATTTTCACTGTGATTCTGTGATGTAGTGGGTAAATTTCTTTGTGTCATTGCCTAGTATCATAGGTGACTTCATGGTACAATTTGTTAGGAGGAAATTATAATGTGGAGTCCAACAGAAATGTATTAAGTGGTGTAGGCATTGTTGGTATAATTATTTGTAAAAAGATACACTTTCTCTTCCTCTTGACATGATCTAAATAGCACACTAAACATTGTTGAAAGACATAGTTCTTTGCTTTGTTTAGTTTCTGTGCCTTTATTCTCAGATATATAAAGAGCAAGTTCTTCCTGACCTCTAAATTTATGAACTCTGAACAAATACCAAGGGACTTATTCTATGAAACAGACTCTTTTTAGTTAAGGCTGGGAACTTCTCGGGTTCACCCTGAATATATTTGTAGATTTCCAAATCCAGTTATGATTGGCAAGAACTTGTGAATCATTTCATTTTCTTGCCTGCAGAATAATCTGCAGGATTAATTTATGCATAATAAGAAACATTCTTGTATTTTCAATTGTAACACTAATGTATAAAGCACACTAATTTTCTCATAATGTAAATTCAAAATATGGTCAGAATTTATTTGTAACCATTAATTTGGAGGATGATTTTTAAGAGTGTGTATGTAGGCAGAAGTACCAAATACTACAAGTTCCTGTAGAATATAAGAGAAGATATTTTGATTTTAGTTTACTATAAAATTTTTAGTATTTCTCAGTAAAAATTTGCAATTCATTATTATATATCAGTGAGTTGATTATAATTTTATAAAATGACTTAATCTATACCACATTCTTAATTCTACTTTTCTATTTGTGTGCATATGTGTGTATTTGGGTGTGAATGCATGTATATAAATCTGTGTGTTTTACCTTATGCTCACAGTGTTTTTAACTCCAGGATTTTTCTCTTAATTGTATATGAGACAAAATATTTAAAAGTTTCAATAAAATTAAATTTAAATAAAATTAATTTAAGAAAAACACAGGTTTTAGATCAGGGTCTATATATCTAGAGGTGAAAGTATCACACTTACACATTTATTGGATAATATGTTAGAAATATAATCTTTTCTATCATAGACAGGGTATATTTTGTTGTCCCTAAAAGTGACAAACAAGTGTTACTCACGTGGTGATCATGGTTTAAGCTCTGAAAATCTGGGATGTAAAGAGACTACCCATTATTGTGACTCCACATGTGTCTTGAACCCTCCAATCTCCATACATTCTGCTTGAACCCTCCAATCTCCATACATTCTCTTCATCCAGGAAGATTTGTTCTCATCTAATGTCATAGAAGCAAGTAGCAGGCTTCACACTAACTCAGGACTGGGGGAGCTTAGTTATCCTCTAATGAGGGAAGAACCACTTCAAATCTCTCTAAGAAAAATGTGAATGATTTCAGTTCTGAGGCTGTGATGTGTCTCAAAATATTTTCAAGAACACCCAGGAGAGTTAGAGGTGAGACAGGAGAGACCAATATAGGTGTCTGTAGTTTTGGGGATCTGAGAAATGTCAGATTTTCAACTAATTTCTCCTGGGTCTATTTCAGTGGAAACTATTTCTTTTATGATACTGACTGTGGAGAAGGGAACATGCTCAACAAAACAGGTCTACATGAAGCTCAGAGATCTCCCAGAGATGTCCCAAGAAATCCCTGATGCTGAGCTACCTAATTATTCATTTCAGTACCTGAAGTGGAAACCTTACCTATGAGCCGTTATAAAATACATCTTTTCTACAACACTAATTTTTATAAATAAAAGTTATCTATTAAGTCTTTAATATATCTACATCTATGCTTCCATGCTTGCACAGACATATACACTAAGTGAATATTCACAATATGTGGACTATACTAAATAGTTGATTTGTGCTAATTTCTGCTTCCATGGTACACATGTATTTAGTTTTATATTAAAAATGTTATTGTGTAGGGGTTCTTCAAAATTCACTTTATATTACAGTAACACATATTAAGATTTTTAAGTTTAGAATCTAATGCTTACATAAAACTGATTTTGAAAGTCTAGCAAGACCTGTCTTTTACATATTTCATTAAAATTATGACAAGTAAAAATAATAATTGCTAATGTACAATGTGTAGAAAGTGTTAAATACTTCAGAAATCATGTAAAGAATATACAATTACATTCCAGACACAATATATTGCGTAGGAAATGCATTGTTTAGAAATCTAGGGGTAGCTTCCCTTAGTGTAATGAACATTTCAGAAATACAACTAATATAAGTAGAAGGATAAAGACATAGAGAAATAATTGGAGAAAACCATTTCTTTCTATCAATAGATGATTGCTTTCCATGAGAAAAGGCTCAAGAAGTTGTAAGGCATCTCTGTCAACTGAAAAGAAGGTCAAAGAACTAAGTAAAATTAATGATCTCATCAGGGAAATACTTGCTAACATCAAGTTCAAGATCCAGCATTTCTCAAGTGGCCCTTTTGTTTCTACTGTTCCCCACCCAGCTCACAGTGGCTCAGAATTATGGAATCTGGAGTCATCAGGTATCTGAACAATGAATAAAGTCATGCTGTCAGGGCCCAGGGATCCAGGGTCACGTATAGATTTCACTTGGCTCTCACAGTATCTGAAAATCACTGGGGAGTTTGTATGCATGTCTTTCCTCTTTGAAACCATTTCTATTTATCTTTTAATTTAGTTATCGATATTTAATTGGTATTACCATTGCTTGCATTAATGTTTGTTAAAATTAGAATTTTAAGGTACCACCTCAGATAAAGATTCATTTAATGTACTTGTCATGAATACATTATACCCATGACATTGGATTATCCAAAATTACATAGGTACTCCATTCTGATTTAAATAAAAGGTCCCTTATTTCTTAAACCATCATCAAATTTTGACATGGTCAGAAACTTGAAGAACAATCCACATCATTTCTTTATGTTACTAACAACCTATAAAAATACTTGAGTATTTGTGTGAATAAGTCTAAGTGTTTTAAAAATACAGAAAAGTGGTGAGCAGAGAAAAAGATGGCAGAGTAGGTCGTCAAGGTAGAAACCTCCTCCCAAAAACATATAGAACACAAAAATACAGCAAAAACAACAAACCTGAAAATGACCTGAAGTCTACAAAGCAGACTACCTACATCTGGGGAAAAAGAGAAGACCTGCTGTGGCTAGGACCTTCAGTACTATGATGAATAAAAGTGGTGAGAGTGGGTATCCTTGTCCTGTTCCCAAACTTAGAGGAAAAACTTTTAGCTTTTCACTGTTAATTGTGATGTTGGTTATGGGTTATTGTATATCACCTTAAATATGTGAGGTACATACCCTCTTTACCCATTTTGTTGAGAGTTTTTATCATGAATGGATGTTAAATTTTGTCAAATGCTTTTTCAGTCTATGGAGATGATCTTGTGGTTTTTGTCTTTCTTTTTGTTGATGTTGAGGATGATGCTGATGGATTTTTCAATATTGTAACATTCTTGCATCCCTGGAATAAACCCTACTTGATCATGATGGATGATCTTTTTTTGGTGTATTTATTATTTCCATTAGCTAATATTTTGTTAAGTATTTTTGCATCTATGTTCATCAGGGATATTGGTCTTTAATTTTCTTTTTTTGTGGTGTCTTTGCTGTCCTCATAGAATGAGTTTGGAAGTATTCCCTCCTCTTCCACATTTTGGAAAACTTTAAGGAGGATGGATGTTAGGTCTTCACTAAAAGTTCGATAAAATTCAGCGGTGAAGCTATCTGTCCAAGAATTTTGTTCTTAGGTAGTGTTATGGTTACCAATTCAATTCCGTTGCTGGTAATTAGTCTGTTCAGATTTTCTGTTTCTTCCTGGGTCAGCCTGGGAGGGTTTCATTTTTCTAGAAAGTTGTCAATTTCCTCTAGGTTATCCAGTGTGTTAGCATATTATTTTTCATAGTATTCTTTTATAATTCTTTGTATCTGTGGTGTTTGTAGTGATTTTTCCTGTCTCATTTCTGATTCTGTTTATGAGTGTAGACTCTTTTTCTCTTGATAAGTCTGGCTAGGGGTTTATCTATTCTGTTTATTTTTTCAAAGAACCAGATCCTGGTTTCATTGATTCTTTCAATTGTTTTATTCTTTTCAATTTTATTTATTTCTGCTCTAATATTTATTATGTCCCTCCTTCTAATGACTTTGGGCCTCATTTGTTCTTATTTTTCTAGTTTCATTGTGAGTTTAGACCGTTCTTATGGGATTGTTCTTTCCTGAGGTAGGCCTTTATTGCAGTATACTTCCCTCTTAGCACAGCCTTTGCTGCATCAGACAGATTTTGCAGTGTTGAATTATTGTTGTCATTTGTCTCCATATATTGCTTGATCTCTGGTTTTATTTGCTCATTGATCCATTGATTATTTAGGAGTATGTTGTTAAGCTTCCACTTGTTTGTGGGCTTTTTCATTTTTTTTCATAATTTATTTCTATTTTCATAGCTTTGTGATGAGAAGCTGGTTGTATAATTTCAATCTTTTTAAATTTACTGAGGCTCTTTTTGTGGCCTAGTATGTAATCTATTTTTGAAAATGTTCTATGTGCAGTTGAGAAGAATGTGTATCCTACTGCTTTTGGTTGGAGTGCTGTGTAGATGTCTCTTAGGTCCATCTGTTCTAATGTGTTGTTTAGTGCCTCTGTCTCCTAACTTATTTTTTCTATCTGTTTGATCTGTGTTTTTTGGTGAGTGGTGTTAAAGTCTCCTAAAATGAATGCATTGCATTCTGTTTCCCCCTTTAATTCTGTTAGTATTTGTTTCGCATTTGTAGGTGCTTCTGTGTTGGATGAATAGATATTTACAATGTTTATATTCTCTTGATGGACTGACCCCTTTATCATTATGTAAGGTCCTTCTTTGTCTCTTGTGACTTTCTTTGTTTTGAAGTCTATTTTGTCTGATACAAGTACTGCAACTCTGGCTTTTTTTCTCCCTATTTTTTGCATGAAATATCTTTTTCCATCCCTTCAATTTTAGTCTATTATGTCTTTTGGTTTGAAATGAGTCCCTTGTAGGCATCATATAGATGGGTCTTGTTCTTTTATCCATTCAGTGACTCTATGTCTTTTGATTGGTGCATTCAGACCATTTACATTAGGGTAATTAATGATAGGTATGTACTTATTGCATGCTTTAGATTCATGTTTACCAAAGGTTCAAGGGTAATTCCCTTACTATCTAACAGTCTAATTTAACTCACTTAGTATGCTATTATAAACAAAATCTAAAGTTTCTTTTTTTCCTCCTCCACCATTCCTTATATATTAGGTATCAGATTCTGTACTCTTTGTCTATCCCTTGACTGACTTTGGGGTTAGTTGATTTGGTTTTGCATCTGGTTAGTAATTAATTGTTCTACTTTCTTCACTGTGGTTTTATTTCCTCTGGTGACAGATATTTAGCCTTAGGAACACTTCCATCTATAGCAGTCCCTCCAAGATACACTGTAGAAATGGTTTGTGGGAGGTAAATTCTCTCAGCTTTTGCTTATCTGGAAATTGTTTAATCCCTCCTTCAAATTTAAATGATAATCTTACCAAGTAGAGTATTCTTGGTTTGAGGCTCTTCTGCTTCATTGCGTTAAATATATCATGCCACTCTCTTCTGGCCTATAAGGTTTCTGTTGAGAAGTCTGATAGCCTGATGGGTTTTCCTTTGTATGTGATTTTTTTCTCTCTCTGGCTGCTTTTAATAGTCTGTCCTTATCCTTGATCTTTGTCATTTTATGTCTTTATATGTCTTGGGGCTGTCTTCCTTGGGTCCCTTGTGTTGGGAGAGCTGTGTACCTCCAAGAGCTGAGAGACTATTTCCTTCCACAGATTGGGGAAGTTTTTTAGCAATTACCTTCTCAAAGACATTTTCTATCTCTTTTTTCTCTCTTCTTCTTCTGGTATCCCTATAATATGAATATTCTTCCATTTGGATTGGTCACACAGATATCTCAATATTCTTTCATTCCTAGAGATTCTTTTTTCTCTCTGTGCCTCACCTTATTTGTATTCCTCTTTTCTTATTTCTATTCCATTTACCATCTCCTATAATTCACTTGATCTGCTTTTAAATCCCTCCATTGTATGTTTCATTTCAGATATTGTATTCCTTAATGATTGAATCTCAGTCCTGAATTTGTCCCTGAGTTCTTGAATATTTTTCTGTACCTCCATGAGCATGTTTATGATTTTTATTTAAAAATCTTTTTCAAGAAGATTGATGAGCTCAGTTTTACTTGGCCCTCTTTCTGGTGTTTGTGGGATTTTGGTTAGAACCAGGTTCCCTTGATGTTTCATGTTTGTATGTGGCGCCCTCTAGTGGCCCAGAATCTCTACTTTCTGGAGCTGTTCATCTCCTGGAGTGATGTCGGGTGTCGCAGGCGAGCAGTACTAATGCCTGGGGGGGAGGAAATAGCTGTTCCCTGCTTCCCTGGTGCTGTTCCTCTCTCCACTGCCAGAACCAGTGGGCTGAGCTCAGAGGTGTAAGCCTCTATGCTTTGCGTTTTTAGCTGCCATAGGCAGGGCCTCCCTCTGGCTGGCCTGACATCAGGTCATGCATGGGCTACCAGTTTGCAAGCTAGTGCTGGTTGGCTGGGAGTAAGCTGCAGCAGGCTGTGTGTCATGGTGGGGGGCTTTGGAGCTGTGTAGCCAGCCAGGGGAATGGAGTTCCTGAAGCTCCTGAAAGTTCCCAACATTCTGGGCAGAGTGTGCCTGGACAATTTTGTCCACCTGTCCTTTCTCCTGAGCAGCAAGTTCTGTGCAATCCTTGCCCCTTTAGCAGCCCTTTCACTATTAAGAAGTTTGTCAGACTTCCCGCCTTTCTTTTGTCCCAGAGCAGCCGGATGTGTATCCCTGCTTTCCACAAGAGGCTGGAATCTCAGTCTCTCCAAGTATTCTCCCTGCCTTAGCTTTCCAACCCCACTTATCTCCAGAGCACCTTGCAATGTAGGTTCATACTCCTAGAGCAGATATCCAGGGCTGGGTGTTCAGCAGTCCTGGGTCTCGACCCCCTACCCACCATGTTTCTTTTCCTCCTGCTGGTGAGCTGGGATGGGGGAAGGGCTTGAGTCCTTCCAGATAACAGATTTTGTACATTACCCTGTTCTGTGAGATCTCTTATTTTCTCCAGGTGTATGCAGTCTGGCACAGCCTTCTTTCCTGTTGCTCTTTCAGGATTAGTTGTATTAGCTTTATTTTCATATTATATGTGGTTTTGGGAAGAGGCTTCTGTCTCACCTCTCATGCCAGCTTCTTTTCTTCTGCTTCTGTGTCTTGATTTTTTTCCATTCTGTAACTCTATGTGGTTTGGTTGGTGCATTCAGTTCATTTATATTTAGAGTGATTATCAATAGATATGTACTTATTGCCATTGCAGGCTTTAGAATCATGGTTACCAAAGGTTCAAGGGCTGCTTCTTTATTATCTAACACCCTAACTTAACTCGCTTATTACACTATTATCAACACAATCTAATGGTTGTTTATTTTTCTTCCTCCTTTTTCTTTGTCCTCCCTTCTTCTTATGTTAGGTGTCATTTTCTGTACTCTTTGTGTATCCCCTGAATGACTTTATGGGTAGCTGATTTAATTTTGAATTTGGTTAGTAATTAATCCATCTACTTCACTTACTGTGGTTTTATTTTCTTGGTGACAGCTATTTAGCCTTAAGGGCACTTCCATCTAGAGCAGTCCCTTTAAAATACACTGTAGAGATGGTTTGTGGGTATTAAATTCCATCAACTTTTGCTTATCTAGATACTGTTTAATACATCCTTCAAATTTAAATGATAATCTTGCCAGATAGAGTATTGTTGGTTAGAAGCCTTTTTGTTTCATTTTATTAAATATATCATAACATTCCCTTCTGGCCTCTAAGGTTTATGCTGAGAAGTCTGATGACAGCCTGATGGGTTTTCCTTTGTAGGTGATCTTTTTTTCTCTCTCTGGCTGCTTTTATTACTCTTTCCTTGTGCTTGATATTTGCCATTTTAATTATTATATGCCTTGGTGTTGTCTTCTTTAGGTCTCTCTTTTGGGAGATCTGTGCCCTTCCATAGCCTGAGACAGTATTTCCTTCCCCAGATTTGGGAAGTTTTAAGCAACATAATAAAGGCCATATATGACAAACCCACAGCCAACATCATACTTAACAGATGTCCACTCTCCCCACTTTTCTTCAACATAGTACTGGAGGTCCTAGCCACAGCAATCAGACAACACAAAGAAATGAAAGGCATCCAGATTGGTGATAAAGAGGTAAACTCACTGTTTTCAGATGACATGTTATTGTACATAAAATACCCTAAAAAATCCACTCCAAAACTACAAGATCTAATATCTGAATTCAGCAAAGTTGCAGGATACAAAACTAATACACAGAAATCTGTTGTATTCCTATACACTAAAGATGAACTATCAGAAACAGATATCAGAAAAACAATTCCATTCATAATTGCATCAAAAAGAATAAAATACCTAGGTATAAACCTAATGAAGGAAGTGAAAGGCCTATGCTATGAAAACTACAAGACACTCATGAGAGAAATTAACGATACCAATAAATAGAAACCTAACCAAGGAAGTGAAAGACCTATACCCTGAAAACTACAAGACACTCCTAAGAGAAATTAAAGAGGACACTAATAAATGGAAATTCATCCCATGCTCCTGGGTAGGAAGAATTTGTCAAAATGACCATCCTGCCTAAAGCAATCTACAGATTCAATGCAATCCCTATCAAAATACTGACAGCATTCTTCAACGAACTAGAACAAATAGTTGTAAAATTCATATGGAACCACAAAAGACCCCGAATAGCCAAAGCAATCCTGAGAAGGAAGAATAAAGCAGGGGGGATCACGCTTCCCAACTTCAAGCTCTACTACAAAGCTACAGTAATCAAGACAATTTGGTACTGGCACAAGAACAGACCCACAGACCTTTGGAACAGAATAGAGAATCCAGATATTAACTCAAACATACATGTTAAATTAATGTATGATAAAGTAGCCATGGAGATACAATTCACAAATGACAGCCTCTTCAACAGCTGATTTTGGTCAAACTGGACAGCTACATGTAAGAGAATGAAGCTGGATTACTGTCTAACTGCATACATAAAAGTAAACTCGAAATGGATCAAAGACCTGAATGTGTCATGAAACCATAAAACTCTTAGAAGAAAACGTAGGCAAAACTCTCTTGAATATTAACATGAGCAATATTTTCATGAACGCATCTCCTCGGTGAAGGGAAACAAAAGCAAAAATGAACAAGTGGGACTACATCAAGCTTAAAACTTTGTACAGCAAAGGGCACCATCAGTAGAACAAAAAGGCTTCTGACATTATGGGAGAATATATTCATAAATGATATATCCAATAAGCAGCTTTCATCCAAAATATATAAAGAGCACATGAGCCTCAACAACTGAAAAGCAAATAACCCAATTAAAAAATGGGCAAAGGAGGTGAACAGAAACTACTCCAAAGAAGAAATTCAGATGGCTAACAGGCACATGAAAAGATGCTCCACATTGCTAATCATCAGAGAAATACAAATTAAAACCACAATGAGATATCACCTCACACCAGTTAGGATGGCCAACATCCAAAAGACAAACAACAACAAATGTTGGCGAGGATGTGGAGAAAGGGGAACCCTCCTACACTGCTGGTGGGAATGTAAATTATTTCAACCATTGTGGAAAGCAGTATGGAAGTTCCTCAAAAAACTAAAATAGAAATACCATTTGACCCAGGAATTTACCCTAAGAAAACAGGATCAGAGATTCAAAAAGACATATGCACCCCTATGTTTATCACAGCACTATTTACAATAGCCAAGATATGGAAGCAACCTAAGTGTCCATCAGTAGATGAATGGATAAAGAAGATGTGGTACATATATGTAATGGAATACTATTCAGCCATAAGAATAAAACAAATCCTACCATTTGCAACAACATGGATGGAGCTAGAGATTATTTTGCTCAGTGAAATAAGCCAGGTGGAGAAAGACAAGTACCAAATGATTTCACTCATCTGTGGAGTATAACAACAAAGTGCAGACTGAAGGAACAAAACAGCAGCAGACTCACAGAACCCAAGAATGGACTAACATTTACCAAAGGGAAGGGCTGGGGAGGATGAGTGGAAAGGGAGGGAGAAGGGGAATAAGGGGCATTACAATTAGCACACCTAATGTGGGGGGGCATGGAGAAGGACGTATAGCACAGAGAAGACAAGTAGTGACTCTGTAGCATCTTACTATGCTGATGGACAGTGATTGTAATGGGCTATGTGGGTCGGCCTTGATAATGGGGGGAATCTAGTAACCACAATGTTGCTCATGTGAAACCTGAGCATAAGGTTGTATATCAATGATACCTTAATAATAAAAAAAATCTTCTTGATGGAGTGTAGTTGATACCAACGTGAATTTCAATTTTGTATTGATGAAAAAACAGTATCCTTCACTTAAGTAGGTGTTCTTTAGTTGTATAGTTTTGGAATAAAGACTTGTGCATTTTCAGTAGATTATTTCTCAGTGCTTATTCTTGTAACATAATATTTTAAAATATTTTCTAATAGCGTATTTTCTTTATAATGGAATCATGTTTTACTATATGGATATTCATTGTAATCATGCATATACAGAATTTAAAATATCAGTTCACTGAGGTCTGTTTGCCATATAAATTGTGCACATATTCAGCGTGCACAATTCAATGAGTTTGGGGATAGTTTTATACCTATGAAACCATCACCATCATTGAGGCCACAGACATAACCATGATCTCTCAAAGTTTCCTCATGCTCCCTTCAGTATTCTTATGTCTTGGTAAGAATATCTACTCTCTTAGCAAAATCTAAGTGTGAAATATTGTTAGCTACATATTGTTTTCTTTATAATTGATCTCCTGAATTATTCATTTGCATGACTGAATGTTTGCCCATTTTGACCCTAACCTGCCCATTGTTCTCTTTTCTCAGCCCCTGACAACCACCATTTTACTTTCTGCCTCTGTGAGTTGGACTATTTTAGATTTGACAGAAAGGCCAGATCACATGTTTGTCTTTTTATGTCTGCTTTAATTCACTTAACAAAATGACTTCCAGCTATATATGTGCTGTGGAAACTGGCATGTTTTCCTTCATTTTATATGTAGAAAAGTAGTTTTTATAACATTAGATACACAACCAATAAGGGCACATTATTTTATTTCCACCCAGTGTTTGTTATAATAAAATTATTTTATGTATTTTATTGCATTGATGTGGTAGTCCTGTTGGAAATTTCTGGAATGGCTGTGTCACTGGTTAAGTGAATATCCAGGATTCCAGGCTCATGGGCTTGCTCCCCAGGGCCCACACCACAGCCGCATTCCCGTGAGCACCCCGGGGGGAAGAAGGAGGGGGCTCCTGACCATGAGGACATGTCCCTTAAATTTCATGTCACTTCCCCTCAGTCATGTTCACAACTAGGTGCAATGGAGGCTTTTGTAAAAAAAAAATGTCATAAACAGCACAGGGAATCACACCCGAAGGGGCACGTGAGGCAGATCAGGATGTGCGGTGTCAGCAGCACGCGGAGCAGTGAGTGAGCGCAGCACACCGTGGCCTGCAGCCTCCTCATCATGTGTAGAAGCTTCCTTGGGCACCAGGCTGTTATCAGGAGGAAGCAAGTAAAAGTACAGGATATGAAGCCTTCCTTTCACCCTCCCACCCCTGCCATTTGTAATTACACATGAGCCTGGAAAGGGGAGAAAAACTAGATTTTTATATGATAAAGATAAAATGGAATCTCTCAGTCTTACAGTCTAATACCAAGAGCCAGGTGTTCATACCTGGGCAAATCTGTGCCTACTGAGATTCATTGGCCATGAAATGATACAGCAGTAAGATCACCAAATCTAGGAAATATATAGGGAAATTTTATTTTCTGAATTGTAGAATCATTTTGGTTTGTGAAGGCCCATGTTGTTCCAATTTCATTGGATTATGTTTGTAAAGAACACTGCTGATGCAATAATTTTTTAAAACATTGTACCAAATAAAAATATTATTAATACCCTGATATGTTGGTGTTTCAACTAGGAAGTCTAGATTTCTTTGTAATCTTTTTATTAATATTGCTAAATAGACTTTGAAGCTACTGTCAACAACATACCACAATAATCATGTTCCACTGATACCTCTGTGTTTTCTCTGTGCGTCTGAAGAACATTGTGCAATGTCAGGTCTATCCCTGTTCCCAAGTGGCTAAAATAATACATTAATTTTAATATACATTCCCATCACATAAATTATAAAATTTTAAAACAATATACCTTGGAACTAAAGAAAAATTTCTTTCTAAACTACCTGAATACATTTAATTGGACTTAAATGATACCATTCCAAGGACTTTCCCCAGACTCAATTTTATGTCCTTGTTTCTAAGGCTATAAATGATGGGATTCAATGATGGAGGCACCACTGTGTAAAACATAGACAGAGTGATATCTAGGTCTGACTTCAATTCAGAGGCTGGCTTCAGGTAGGCCAAGGCACCTGTTGAAAGAAACAAAGTCACAACGACCACATGAGGGATGCAGGTGGAGAGGGCTTTAGAACTGCCCTCCAGAGAGGAGATCCTTGAGACAGCAGAGAAGATGTGCACATAGGAATATAAAATTGAGAGGAAACAAACTAGTAAGATAATTGCACTCACTGCAGTCACTGATGCTTCATTTATATTCATTTTGGTGTCTGCGATCAAAATAATCTGAGGGATATCACAGAAGAAGTGATGGATTTTATTGGAATTAAACGTTGTGGAAAATGTCGCTGCTGTGTGCATGGCTCCATAGATTCCCACACTGATGTATGTCACCACCACCATCCACCCACAGGCCCCCTTATTCATGAGGGTCTCGTAGTGCAGCGGACGGCAGATGGCTACATAGCGGTCATAGGACATCACTGTGAGGATGGCCAGTTCAGCAGCACCAAAGCACATGAAAAAAAACACTTGGAAAACACATCCAAGGAAGGATATCATGTTCCTGCTCATCAGGGAGTTGAGAACAAATTTGGGAACAGTGACAGAGATGTAGCAGAGATCTATGAGTGACAGGTTCTTCAGGAAGAAGTACATGGGTGTGTGAAGCTGAGGATCCCAAGTAATGAGTGTGATGATGAGTCCATTTCCCAACAGAGCTGCCAGGTAAGCCATGAGGAACAGGCAGCCATGGAGGGTTTGCATCGTCGGGTCCTCAGAGAATCCCAGAAGGAGAAACTCAGTGAAGCCTGTGTGGTTGGTAACTTCATCCAATAGCATTCTCCCCAAGAGTGAGCTCTTTTCTGCAATTGAAATCATAGAAATAAAGGAAATGTCATCTACTTGTGCCAATATATTATCTAAATTTGAGTATTTCATAATGTGTATATAAGCATTTTTATAAAATGTATATGTTCATCCTTAAATATTAAATACTAACAATTAATATATAAATAGCTATATTTGCCAATTAACATAAAAAATGTGAAAAATGAAACAAGGAGAGTAGTATCAAGAAATAAATTTAGATGTTAAAGTGGTAATTCTACCAGCATAATTAACTTCAGTGAATCCAAGTTGCAGTGACACATTGGTGTTCTATTATAGTGATGGGTGCACAAATGTTAAAAGGGGCTGGGACGGATGGATGAGGTGACCATTTAATATTTGTGGGGTCCAGTGGGGTTATTTTCACCATTATGGCTACACCAATCCCCCAAAGTGTCACACCTAACACTGAGTTAGGAAGAAATGCTCCAAACTTCCCTCCAAGCTGTTACAGGAAACTTGACCTCACCCCATAATAACAGTTCCAAGAAAACGCAAGTAAAGGCAAAACCACCATCTTCCTGGAAACTTATTTACACATTCTCATTATGTGCATATTTAATATTGCTTCTTGGTGTTATTTGTTATTTTTAAACATGAGCTGACATAGAGTACAGTTTGGTCATTAAAATAATCCAGTCACAAAATGAGAAATGCTATGTGATTACATTTATAAGGGGTCCCTGGAATAAACTCATATAGACAGACTCAGAGTGGTGGGAAGGGCTGAGGGGATGAAGCAACTTGGAGTTATTGTTTAATGGATACAGAGTTTCAGTTTTGCCAAAAGAAACAGTTGTGGAGATGGTGTGAAGATGGTTGTCCAACTGTGTGACTGTATGTACCACTATTTGACTGTATACTTAACAATGGTCAAGATGGAAAATTTATGTTACCTGTATTTTAGCACAATTAAAAATAATTTAACATTGAGCAGGAAGAATTTTTAACACTCAGGATCCCAGTGATGTGAATATTTGGAAAATAATAAATGGAAGTACATATTTTAGAGTCATAGCCATAAAAATGTCTAATTTTCAACATTTGTTGATACTTTTTGGAACACTTATGATTTGTGTAGAAGGTATTAAAATAATTTAATCCATATGTGAATTTCAGCCAGTTCATTTGGGAAAATACTTGAATTTTTTACAGGTTTATAATGAGGACTCAGATTTGTGTCATATAGGAAAAAGGACAGATCACAGATTAGAAAAATTCTTGTTTTCTGTCTGAGTCTGCCATGTAGTGGATGAGTTACCTTGTGGTATTTGCTTCATTTTAAAGGTGACTAAGTTTTATGACAGCAAGAGATTATATGTGGAGCCCCCATGGGAGTTTATTAAGAGGAAATAGGCATATTTTTTATACAGCATCTGAAATGTAAACATTAATGTATATAAGCAGTTAGTAAATAAGAGAGTTAAAATAATAATTTATTATCAGATTATTTGTTTTCATTATTATTAGACATTGATAATATACATTTATCTAGTATTTATTGTGCATGAGGCAAAGTTAAATGTAGTGGTTAAAAGCAAGGGTACCATCATATTTGTGTGTGTTCCTTATTGTTGCTCCTTACTAGTCACAGACATTTATTAAGTTACGTACACCCTCTGTGCCTAAGTCGTCAGTTTGATGCAGGACCATTCTAGGCATTAACTATTTAATACATGTTTAGAAGTCCCTGAAGCACTTTACTAATAAAATTATTTTGGCAGTGTGATAGTCATCATTACTAATGAATTGTTGAAGTTGTTGAAGTTATTATTTATTAATAATTTTAATCTGTGCAGTGAATAAGAGAGTAAGGTGCCAATACTACTGTCATTTCAATACTGGGGATAGTAAGACACAGAGAGTTTGACAGCTCGACCACCTCCCACCCCAGCATCAAGGGGCATAGCCAGTCAATGGCAGAGATGGTCAGGTAAGTGGCTCCTTTGAGTTCTCCACCTGCCAGTCCTCTGAAGAGACACACTCAGCATAGGGAGACCTTAACAGGCCAGAGGCAGTGGATGTAGTTCAGAAAATGTGAAGGTTAGTTTAACTTTAATGCAACATTTATGTTGCATTATAGAAACCTAGAAGCAGGCCTTTTGATTGGGGTTAACAATGTTATCTCAGTAGTTTTTGCCATTCTCATTGAAGGATAGGGTGTTTATATGTATATAAGTGGTGCACTTAAACATTGGTGAGTGAAGGATTAAAAAAGGATAATATGGTGTCAGTTAGATACTTGTCTAAACTCTGCTAGGTTTTTGGATAAATGTTTTTTATCAGTTTACACTGTATATACATTTTCAGAATAATTTCTCCCCAGATTATTTGCTTTCTTCAGTCTTGGCCTAGTTGGCAATGTTCCACTACCTACAGTTTCATCTGTTTCCTATCCTGGGGGAAATTTTCTGTCTTAAAAAGAAGGAATGATGAAAATTCAAACTCAAAATTCCAGAAGTCAGCAAAAAGTACCCTTTCTCTTCCTCTTCTTAAATACCACCGAACATTGCTGAAAGACATAGTTCCAGGCTTTGTTTAGTTTCTGTGCCTTAATTCTCAGATGTATAATACAGCAAATTCTTCCTCATCTCTGAATTGTTTTATGAACACTGAACAAATATGAAGGGACTCATTCTATGAAATGGACTCCATGTAGTTAGGGCTGGAAATTTCTCTGGTTCACTCTGACTATATTTTGGGATTTCCAAATCCAGCTAAACATGGATTTCATGTTTGTTCAAATCTGAAAATGTAACTCAGTTTCCCAGTATGACATGTTGTTGACAACTATTGTGGCTTAGAAAACCTTGTACCTTTGGAAAACCCTGAAGGCTTGATTAACACTCACCTGTTGATGCAGAATTTCCCAAAGATAACTGGTGGGCCTTTCCCAGGTCAGGCTAGTCCCACTTTGTGCAGTCTACTGCTGTGTGACACTCTCTGATCCAGGGTACCTGGGGGTTGAGAAATGAAAAATCTGTTGTCATGCTTGTAGAACCTGGACACTATTTGTGTTGGTGATAGACTGATATGCTGAGGCATCTCTACCTAAAAGCACTGTGTTTTAGTTTCTACATTGCAATTCTGCACATCAAATGAATTCTTGTATAATGACCTCACAACTGTCCATTTTTGACAAGGATAAGGCATAGTCCACTAATGGAGATAATACTGTAAAACACAGATTTACAAAATATGATGTGAATACATTTGGCAGTTAATTTATTATATAAGGGAATCCTGGAAGAGTGAGTTTGTCTCTCCAAATCTTCTATTTTACAGAGAGCCAAGAACAAATGGATAGTGATAGATAAATCCATTTATTTCTGTTACAACTTTGATAACCACTGCTTCTGACACTTGTTCAGTCCTGATTGGCAAGAGCTTGTGAATCATTGCACTTTCTTGCTCGCAGAATGATCTGCAGGATTAATTTATGCATAAATAGTAACCATTCTTATATTTTCAATTGTAACACTAATTTATAATGCATCCTAACTTTCTCATTATTTACATTCAAAATGTTATCAGAATTTATTTGTAACCATTAATTTCAAAGGTGATTCTTAAGAATGTGTATGTAGGCAGAAGTACAAAATACTATAAGTTCCTGTAGAATATAAGAGGAGATATCTTGATTTTAGTTTACTATAAAATTTTTAGTATTTGTCAGGAAAAATTTCCACTTATTCTATGTCAGTGAGTTGATTATCATTTGATAAAATGACTTTATCTGTATCAAACTCCTAATTCTACTTTTCTATTTGTGTGCATACGTGTGTATGTGGGTGTGCATTCATGTGTATAAGTCTGTGTGTTTTCCCTTATGCTCACCCTGTCTGTTTTTAACTCCAGGATTTTTCTCTTAATTGTATGTGAGTCCAAATACTTGAAATTTTCAATAAAATTAAATTTAATAAAATTAATTTTAGAAAAAAATACAGGTTTTAGATCATGGTCTACATATGTAAAGGTGAAAGTATCACACTTAACCATTTACTTGAAAAATATGTTATAAATATAGTCTTATTTTCTATAATAGACAAGGAATATTTTATTTTCTCCAAAAGTGACAAGCAGGTGTTACTCACCTGGTGATCATGCATTAAGCTCTGAAAACCTGGTATATAAAGAGACTTCTTCCTTATTTTAGTGCCTTCACATGGGCCTTGAACTCTCCAAGCTTCATAGATTCTCTTCATCCAGGATGATTTGCTTTCATCTAATGCAATAAAAGTAAGTAGCAGGTTTCATCCTGCTTCAGGACTGGGAGAAATTAGTTGTCCTCTGAGTGAGGGAAGAACCACTTCACAATTTTTTAAGAAAATACTTAATTATTTCAGCTCTGAGGTTGTAATGTGTCTCAAAATATTTTCAAGAACACCCTGGAGAGGAAGAGACAGGAGAGACCAGCACAGGTGGCGGTAGTTTAGGGATCTAGGGAATTTCAACAGACTTTCCAGAAATCTTCTCTGGGTCTATTTCAGGGAAAAGTATTTCTTCCATGATACTGACTGTGGAGGAGGGAACATGCTCAATAGAACAGGTCCACATGAAGCTCAGAGATCTCCCAGAGATTTCCCAAGAAATCCCTGATGCTCATCTACCAAATGAATCATTTCAGAACCTAGAAGTGGAAACTCTGCTTATAAGAAATTTAAGAATACAAGTTGTTCACAACAATAATTTTATGAGTAAAAGTTAAATATTAGATCTTTAAATTGTTTCTACATCTATACTTACACAGACATGTATACAAAGTGAGTGTTCATAATAGGTAGTCTATACTAAATAGTGGATTGATGCTAATTTCTGCTTCCATGGTACATGTATCTTTAGTTTTATATTAGAAATGTTATTGTCTAGGGGTTCTTTAAAATTCCCTTTATATTTCAGTTGCAAATATTGGTATTATAGAATCTAGTGCTTACATACATACAACTGGCTTTGAAAGTCTAGCAAGATTAACGTATGTGTTCTGTAGCAATGATTAACTTCATGTAATTATTATTATCTCTTGCTGAAGTACCTGCTTTGGTATTTGTATTTTTAATTAAAATTATGGAAAGTAAAAATAATAATTGCAAGTATAAAATGTGTTAGAAATGTTAAAATATTGCAAAAATCACATAAAGAAAATAAAATATATTTCCAGACAAAAATTTTCGAGGAGGAAATGGATTACTTAGAAAACCAGTAGCATCTTCCAAAAGTGTAGAAATATGAACTGAACATATCAGAAATATAGCTACTAAAAGGAGATGGATGAAGATATGGAAAAATAATTGGAAAAAGTTCTTTCTTTCTATCAAAAGAATGTTTTTTTCCATGACAAAAGAGGTCAAAATATTTTAAAGCAACTGTGACCACTGAGAGGAAGTTCAAAGAAGTAAGAAAATCATAAGACTTCACCAGGCAAGTACTTGGTAACATCAAGTTCAGGTTCCAGCCTTTCCCAAGTGGCCCTTTTGTTTCTGCTATTCCCTGCCCAGCTCAGAGTGGCAAAGAATTATCATGGAATTGGGTCACAGGTGTCTGAGCAAGGAATAGGGTCATACTGTCAGGATTTAGAGATCTGGGGTCACCTCCAGATTTCACTGGGCTTTCACAGCATCAGAACCCTGAGCACCATAAATCACTGGGGAGTTTGTATGCATGTCTTTTCTCTTTGAAGCCATTTCTATTTATCTTTTAATTTTGTTATTGCTATTTAATTGGTGCTACCATTGCTGTCATTGATGTTTGTTAAAATGATCATTTTAAGGTCCCACATCTGGTAAAGATTCATTTAATATACTTCTTAAGAACACATTATACCCATGACATTGGATTATCTAAAATTACATAAATACTCCATTCTGATATAAATGAAAGTCCTATTTCTTAAACTATAATCAAATTTTGACATGGTTAGGAACTATGCTATGAGTGCCATTAACAACCTATAAAATCAATTTAGTATTTACCCAAATAAGTGTAAGTGCTTTAAAAATACAGAAAATGGGGGGCATAGAGAAGCATGGTGTCATAGGAATGGAAAGCAGAAAACGACTTCGATAAACACATAAACCACGAACATATTGCAGATACAACTCAACCTAAAAATGACCCAAAGACTGTAGAACAGAGTACCTACATCTGTGGAAGGAGAGAGTACCTCACAGAAATGGGTCAGGAAGCAGCAGAGCCATCTAATACAAAGGAAAAAACACAGAAACCCTGACAAAATGAGGAGCCAGAGGAATGTGTTCCAAACAAAACTACAAGACAAGACACCAGAAAGAGGGCTAAATGAAATTCAAATCACGAATCTTCTTCATAAAGAAATCAAGGTAAAGGTTCTAAATATGCTCACAGATCTACAGAAAGTCATTCAATATCTCAGGGTGGACATCAACAAAAAGATAGAAGACCTGTAAAAGAACCACTCAGAGCTGAAGAATACAATATCTGAAATGAAACATAAAATGGGGGATTTAAAAGTAGATTATCAGAGGTTGAAGAAACTGTAAATGAAATGGAAATTGGGGAACATCTAAATGGAACAATATTTGCATAATAGTAATAGCAGAAGGAGAAGAGGATGACAAAAGGATAGAACATCTCTTTGAGGAAATAACTGAAAACTTCCCCAATCTGGGGAAGAAATTAGACACTCAGGTCATGAAAGCACAGACAGCCCCTAAGAAAAAGGAATCCCAGGAAGACAACACCAACACATATAATAATTTGAATGGCAAATTTCAAGAAGGAAAGAGTATTGAAAGCAACCAGGGAGAGAAAAGATTACTTATAAAGGATATCCCAACAAGCTATCAGCAACCTTCTCAGCAGAAATTTTCCAAGCCACAGGGAGTGGCATGATATATTTAATGCAATAAAACACAAGGACCCCCAACAAAGAATCCTCTACCTGGCAAGATTATAATTTAAATATGAAGTAGGAATTAAACAATTTCCACTTTAAAAAAAGTTGAAGAGGTTCATCACTAGTAAGCTGCTCCTATAGGATACTTAAAAGGACTGCTATAGATGGATATGTTACTAATGCTAAATAGCTTTCACCAGTGAAAATAAACCCAGAATAATGTTAGTAGACCAATTATTGACCAAGCAAGTATGAAATAAAACACAAGGAGCAAATCAACTACAAAATCAGTCAAGTGATAAACAAAAAGTGCAGATTATGGTGTCTAATACATAAAGTATGGATGAGGAAGAAGAAGAAGAAAAAAGTACCTTTAGATTGTTTGAAATAGAGTAATCAGCAATTTCAGATGAGTGTTATATAGTAAAGAAGCTATCCTTGAACCTTTGGTAATCACAAAACAAAAGCCTACAATAGATACACAAGAAAAAAAAGAGAAAGAAAGGAAGGAATCAAGGAAGGAAGGGAGGGAGGGAGGAATATCCAATCACAACACTAAAGAAATCTATAAAAAAAGCAAGAGATTGGTATGAGAAGAAAAAAGCAACAGAAAGGCAACATAAAGACAACAGAAAACAAGTTAAAAAATGGAAATAAGTTCATATCAATAATCACTTTAAATGGACTGAATGTACCAACCAAAAAACATAGGGTGGCAGAATGGATACAAAATCAAGACCCATCTGTATGCTGCCTACAAGAGACTCACTTCAGACCCAAACACATACACAGCCTAAAAGTAAGGGATGGAAAAAGATATTTCATGCAAATAATAGGGAGAAAAAGGCAGGAATAGTAGTACTTATATCAGAAAAAATAGACTTCAAAACAGAGAAAGTAACAAGAGACAAAGAAGGACATTCCATAATGATAAAGGGGTCAGTCCAACAGGAGGATATAACCAGTATAAATATCTATGCACCCAACATAGGAGCACCTATATATGTAAAACAAATACACAATTAAAAGGGGAAGTAGACAGCAACATAATCATTTTAGGAGATTTTAACACACCACCCACATCAATAGCAGATCAACCAGGCTGAAATTAAATAAGAAAACAGAAGGTCTGAACAATTCATTACATCAGTTGGACTTAACAGATATCTATAGAACATTCCAGACAATAGCATCAGGATACGTATTTTTTTTTCAAGTATACATGAAACTTTTTCCAGAACAGATAACATACTGGGCCACAAAAAAGAGCCTCAATTAATTCAAAGAGATTGAAATTTGTATCAAACAGCTTCTCAGACCACAAGGGTATGAAATGAGAAATAAATTACACAAGGAAAACAAAAAAGCCTACAAACACATGGAGGTTTAACAACATATTTCTAAATGAATAACTGATCAATGAACAAAATGAAACAAAAATCAAGCAATTCTTGGAGACAAATGGAAATAAAAACTCAACAGCCCCAAATTTGTGGAATGCTACAAAGGCAGTTCTAAGAAGGAAGTACATAGTGATAAATTCTTACCTCAAAAACCAAGAAAATCCCAAATAAACAGTCTAAACTAATTAAGAAATCTAGAAAAAGAAAAAATGAATCCCAAATTTGGTAGGAGGGACATAATAAAGATCAGAGCAGAAATAAATAAAAGAGAAGAATAAAATAATAGAAAAAAATCATTTTAACCTGCAGCTGGTTCTTTGAGAAAATAAATAAACCCTTAGCCAGAATTATCAACAAAAATTTGGTACTGGCACAAGAACAGACCCATCAATGAAAGGAATAGAATAGATATCACAGATATAAACCCATGCATATATGGTCAGTTAATATATGATAAAGGATCCAGGAATATACAATGAAGAAAAGACAGCCTCTTCACCAAATGATGTTGGGAAAATTGGACAGCTACATACAAGAGAATGAAACTGGATTATTGTCTAACTCTACACAAAAATAAACTTGAAATGGATCAAAGACCTGAATGTAAGTCATGAAACCATACAACTCTTAGAAGAAAATAGGCAAAAATCTCTTGAATATAAGCATGAGCAACATTTTCCCAGACACATCTCCTTGGGCAAGGGAAACCAAATCTGAGCAAGTGTGACTACACCATACAAAAAAAACTTTTATTCAGCAAAAGGCACCATCAGCAGAACAAAAAGACACCAAACAGTATGGGAGAATATATTCATAAATGACTTATCTGTTAAGGGGTTAACATCAATATATATAAAGAACATGTGTGCCTCAACACACACACAAAAATTAAACCAATTAAAAAATGGCTGGAGGACATGAACAGACACTTCTCCAAAGAAACAGAGATGGCCAAGAGGCACATGAAAAGATGCTCCACATCACTAATCATCAGGAAAATACAAATTACAAACACAATGAGATATGAGCCTAACACCAGTTAGAATGGCCACAACCCAAAAGACAGGAAACAACAAATGCTGGTGAGGATGTGGAGAAACCAAACCCTCCTATGCTGTTGGTGGGAGTGTAAACTGGTGCAACTGTTGTGGAAAGCAATATCAATATATGATATATAATATAGGTAGTTTTTTGATTACCAATTCTATTTAATTGCTGTTAATTCATCTGTTCAGTTTTTCTGTTTCTTCCTTGGTCAATCTTGGAAGGTGTTTTTTTCCTAGAAAGTTGTCTGTTTCTTCCAGTTTATTGACATATAATTTTTCATAGTGTTCTCTAATAATTCTTTGTATTTCTGTGATGTCTGTTGTGATTATTACTTCTTCATTTCTGATTTTGTTTATGTGTGTACACTCTCTTTTTCTTGATAAGTCTGGTTAGGGCTTTATTTTGTTTACCTTCTGAAAGAACCAGCTGCTGGTTTCATTGATTTTTTCTATTTTATTTTTCTCTATTTTATTTATTTCTGCTCTAATCTTTATTATGTCCCACCTTCTACTAATTTTGAGATTCATTTGTTCTTTTTCTAGTTTCTTTAACTGTGAGTTTGGACTATTTATTTGAGATTGTTCTTGTTTTCTGAGGTAAGGTTGTTTTGTTATGTACTTTCCTCTTAAAACTGCCTTTGCTGCATCCTCAAGGTTTAGATCTGTTGAGATTTTGTTCTCATTTGTCTCCATGTATTGCTTGATCTCTGTTTTAATTTGGTCATTGATCCACTAATTATTTAGTATCATGTTGTTTAGCCTCCATGTGTTTGTAGGCTTTTTTATTTTCTTTGTGTAATTTATTTCTCATTTCATACCATTGTGGTCTGAGAGGCTACTTGATACAATTACAGTGTCTTTGAATTTACTGAGGCTCTTTTTGTGGCCTAGTATGTGATGTATTCTGGAGAATGTTACATGTACACTTGAGAAGAATGTATATCCTGCTGCTTTTGTGTGGAATGTTCTCTAGATATTTGTTAAGTCCATCTGATCTATCCTGTTGTTCAGTTCCTCTCTTTCCTTACTTTCTGTCTTGTTGATCTGTCTATTGATGTGGGTGGTGTGTGTTAAAGTCTACTAAAATGAATGTGTTGAAGTCTATTTCATCCTTTAATTCTGTTAGTGTTTGTTTTATGTATATAGGTGCTCCTATGTTGGGTGCATAGATATTTATAATGTTTATATCCTCTTGTTGGAATGACCCCTTTATCATTATGGAATGTCCTCTTCTTTGTCTCTTACAACTTTCTTTGTTTTGAAATCTATTATGTATGATATAAGTACAGCTACTTCTATTTTTCTTCTCACTATTATTTGCATGAGCTATCTTTGTCCGTTCCTTCACTTTTAGTCTGTGTATATCTTTGGGTCTGAAGTGAGTCTCTTGTAGGCAGCATATAGATGGGTCTTGCTTTTTTATCCATTCAGTGACTCTATGTCTTTTGATTGGTGCATTCAGTCCATTTACATTTAATGTGATTATTGATAGATATGAACCTATTGCCATTTTATTAATTCTTTTCTGTTTTTAAAATCTTCTGTCTGTTCCTTTTTTCCTCTTAGACTCTTGTTATTTGATGGATTTCCTTGGTGTTGTGATTAGATTTTCTTTCTTTCTCCTTCCTTCCTCCCTCCCTCCCTCTCTCCCTCCCTCCCTCCCTCCCTTCCTACCTTCCTTCCTTCCTTCCTTCCTTTCTTCCTTTTTCTTCCTTTCTTTCTCTTTCCTCTTTCCTCTCTCTCTCTCTTTTTCTTTTTTTTATATCTATTGTAAGTTTAATTTTTTGGTTAACAAAGGTCTGAGGACAGCTTCCTTACTATGTAACAGTCTATCTTAAATTGTTGATTACTCTGTTTCTAACATGATCTAAAGGTATTTTTTTATTTTGTTCTTCTTCCTCTTCCACACTTTATGCATTATGTGTCATATTCTGAAATTTTTTGCATCCCTTGACTGAAGGTAATTTGCCTCCTTTTGTTTTAATTTCATACTTGCTTGGTAGTTAATTGGTCTACTACTTTTACTATGGGTTTATTTTCACTATTGAAAGCTTTTTATCCTTAGGAGCTGTTCCATGTAGAGCAGTCCCTTTAAAATATCTGGTAAGGCTGGCTTGGTGGTGGTGGTAAATTCTTTCAACTTTTGTTTATCTGGAAATGGTTTAACCTCTACTTCAAATTTAAATGATAATCTTACCAGTTAGAGTATTCTTGGTTGGAATTCCTTCTATTTCATTAAAATAAATATGTTTTGCCTTTCCCTTCTGGTCTGTACACTTTCTGAAGAGATGTGTGCTGATAGCCTGATGGGGTTTCCTTTATAAGTAATTTTTTTCTCTCTCTGGGTGCTTTCAATACTATCTCCTTGTCTTAAACTTTGCCATTGAAATTATTATATGTCTTGGTGTTGACTTCCTTGGTTTTCTTTTGTTAGGGGCTCTCTGTGCTTTCATGACCTGAGCATCTAATTCCTTCCCTAGATTGGGGGAGTTTTCAACAGTTATTTCCTCAAAGAGGCTTTCTATCTCTTTGTCTCCCTCTTCTCCTGGTACTCATATTATGTGAATATTGTTCCATTTGGATTGCTCACACAGCTTTCTCAGTATTCTTTCATTCCTAGAGATCCCTTTGTTCTCTGTGCTTTTGGCATCACTGTTTTCCTATTCCATTTTTTCCACTTCATTTACAGCTTCTTCAAGCCTCTGATAATGTACTTTTAAATCCCTTATTTTAGGTTTCATTTCAGATATTGTATCTTTCATCTCTGAGTGTCTCTTTTGTGGGTCTTCAGTCTTTTTGTTGAGGTCCTCCCTGAGATCTTGAATATTTTTCTGTAGATCCATGAGCATGTTTATCACTTTTAATTTAAATCTTTATCAAGAAGGTTGGTGATTTCAGTTTCATTCACCCCTCTTTCTTGTGTTTTGTCTTGTAGTTTTGTTTGGAACATATTCCTTTGCCTCCTCATGTTTTCAGTGTTTCTGTTTCTTCCTATGGAGTAATAGCTTTATGCATGAGGCACCCTCTAGTGCTCAGAAACCCAAGACACTTTGCTTTCCAGTGTAGGAGCCCCAGATGTTCGCATTCGGGGGGTGAGGTGCCTTTCTGTCTGGCTTGTGGTCTGATTCCAGGTGGGCTTTTTGATTCAGCCACACCTTTGTAATGAGCACAGAAATCTCTGCTGGAGTAGCTGTGGTGGGACCACCCTCTGCCTGGGCTGCAGCAGGGGTGGCGTTTTCAGAGTTAATGGGGTGGGCAGGCTTGTGTGTATACCTGTTCAGGCCCAATGCATGGGATAGGCACCAACATTTAGAAATGAGCTCTCAGGGTTAGCTCCCAAAGGCAGTTCCTAGGCTGGGCCAGGCAAGTCTGAGAAAGCTGCGAGGGTCTCCCTCAGCCTACCCAGCAGCAGAGTCTGGCACCACTTCTGGGCCAAGTGGGCCATCTGCAGGATGTGTGCACAGGGTGGAGCCTTGGGGCTGCATTGCCATTGAGGGGTATTGAGATTCTGGGACTCCCCAGTGTTCCTGAATTTTTGGGCAAAGGGCAGGCAGAGAGGTGTTGTCTGTCTGCCCTTTCCCCTGAGCAGAGAGCTTTGCCTAACCCTTGCCCTTCTAGTGCCATTCCCTTTGCTGGGAAGTCTTTCAAAGTGCTTTCTTTGCTTTTATCTCTGGGGGGCTTGTAGAGCATTCCTGTACCCCATTAGCACCTGGAGTCTCAGCGTCCCTGATCCACCTATCTTTGTTATCCAGCCCCACTAATCACCAGAGTACCTTGTAATGTGGTCTTGTGCTCCCAGAGAAGATCTCATGAGCCAGGTGTTGAGCAATCCTGGTCTCCAAATCCCTCCCCATTCTGTTCCTCTTCTTCCTGCCTATGGATTAGGGTGTGGGGAGGGCTTGGGTCTCACTGGAGCTTGGTTTTCCAGTTAACTATTTTCTATGAGGTCTTGTCTTCTTCTCCAGGTGTAGGTAGTCAGTTCTGCAGTCTTCAGGGCCATTTTCAGGTTTAGATGTATTTGATGTATGTTCATGTTTTATGTATTTTGAAAAGGTTGTTTCTACCTTGCCTCTCCTTACTCCACCATCATTTTCCTGGAATCTTGCATTCTTATGATGATGGGTCAAATAACATGTGGACTGCAAATTAATTACTAAAATTAATGTAGTAAAAGTTATGAAAGTGTGAAAGTCATCAATTTACTTGACAAGATATGTATTGTGGAGTTTTTGGGCAATGCCTGGTCAGAGTGGGTTTAAGAGGATGTAGCAGGGAAGGCTTGGAGATAGCTCTAGGAAAACTTTTTCAAGGATATATCCTGTGTATGGCAGCAGAAATTTTTTTCATAGTTTTCAGGAGTATCGAAGGTAGAGATTATTTAAAAATCATATAAAATACTATATTTGCAAGACAACTGGAATGACCACATAGAAAAAGAAGCATTATGATGCAAGATACATAAACAAAACAATTCCTGGATGGATTACCTAGATGCTGGGAAAAGGGATAAGAGCTAGTGCACAAGGGGAGGAACTGACCATAGATAAGAGGGTTGATACCGTCCTGTATGGTCAAAAAGGGAGTGCTCAATGTGTTATTTCTGAATCTTGGAGCAAACAGTGCTGAGTGTGTCATTTCTGAATATTGAAGGACTTCTCCCTATATCAGATATTTATGTATGCTGTACAGTCCTCTTTCTATAAGTAATGATGTTACATATTATAAAGGAAACTCATAGACCCAATCTGACTCTATATTGGACATTTCTCTTTGTCAAAGGAAAAGAAATGTTAAAACATTGGTAATAACCAACGAAAAGAGCAACAATGAACATTATTGGTAAAAGACCCATTACATTCTCTTTCTGATAATATGGAGTGCAATTGGAAAACACTGATTATGTCAATTGTCAACAATGTGCAATCATATATGCTTAGAAAAGCCAAAACACCTGTAGCAAATAATATCCACAGCAAACAATAACGCTTGATTCCATTTGTGGTTGCTTGCTTTGGGAAAATACTCCTTATACAAACATCACCCTGTATTTTACGTCACTTCTTCAATCATCAGATATTTCTGTCTTCTCAAAGTCTCTCCTTTACATCATGATTGTCCATCAGTCTTACTTTTGTGAAAGAAACAGATTATTAATAAGCCTAAATACACTGCCTCAGCAAGAAATCTGTTACAAACAGCCTTGCCTGAACCTTGTGTTCTATTGGGCATTGTTAGCTATAGACTGTATGCTGAATAGTGGATGTCCAAAACTTACTCATCTTGCATGACTGAGTTTGCAGTTTTTGGCCATCACCCACCTCTATTTGACCACCATACCGCTCTCCCCAGTTCCTGGTGAATGCCATTTAGATCTCTGCTTCTATGAGTTTGACTCTTAGTTTCTACATGAAAGTGGATTATACAATTTTTCTCCTTCTGTGTCCTGCCTATTTCACTGAGCACAGTGTCTTCTGTGCTTATCCATTTTGTTGCAAACAGCAGGTTTTCCTACTTTTTAGGGGTTGAATATTTTTGATAATTTTTCAATTTACACAATAGGTACAATTTTGTTTCTTTTTTCATAACGTTTGTTATAAAAATGCTATTTTCTGTATTTTATTTCATTGGCTAGGAAACTCAGAGTAAGCTTATATTATAACATTAGTGTCTTTTGCATGAAAAAGAAAATAATACTTCAATTATATGTCTGAAGTTTGGTGTTTGTTGTTATAATTATTCTTTATCAGAAAAAAGATGATCCTAGCATTCCTTTTTTCTGAGATAATTTTAATTAGAAGTGGTTGTTGAATTTTACTAAAATAGCTTTAATTGCTTTTTGATATACTTTTATTGAAGTATGTTTGACATACAATATTATATTGGTTAAACTATGCAACATAGTTATTCAACAGTTATGTACATTATTAAATCCTCATCCCAACTAGTGTGGTTACTATCTGTCACTGTAGAAAATGTTACAGAACTAATTGACTATATTCTCTATGCTGTACCTTTGTAGGGGGATCTTTTTTCTCTTTATTATTTAACTCTAGCAAATATTTATGTCTTAAACCTTATCATTTAGAATGTTTTTAACTAAAAATTGTATTTATTTAAAAGAGGCAGAAACATTCTTTTTTCTATAATTTTCTTATGTTAATTGTGGTGAAGATGTTTAGAATAGTGTTTCATTTTTCCAATATGCTACATATTTGGTATAACATTTCTAATTATGTCTTCTTGATATATTTTCCCATAAAATTGCATACCTCATAAATATAAATCAATAAAACATAATGAAATAAGCATACCCATATATTGATCATTCATGAAAAGCAAAAAAAAAAAAAACACATCTACAGAGTAAAATAGAAGCCCTCCTTTCAACCTTTGCAATATGTGGTAACTTGCATATTTTTTCATCAATTTTTCCAGCACTTATTAATTTTATTAGTGTTTTCAAACTTCCAATGATTTTCCATGTTTAACATTTGTAAGCTTGTTTTCTTACTTTGATTTTTACTGATATTATCTGTCTTATACTGTTTATACTCTTTTTTTGTGATAAATTTCCTGTGAGCTTTTTAAAATTTTGATTTAATGATTAGACCATTGATTACCATCCATTTAAAATTTCTAAATGCAAAGTTAAACTTGAACATTTGTCTTTAATCATGACTTAGGTTTATCCTATGATAAACACTATACAGTATTTGCATTATATCTAATTTCAGTGTTATGATCATTTTGACATTGAGATACCCTTCCTCCTTTTTCTTTGGCTTATGGAAAAACTTGTAGTTTTTTCCATTATATCAAATTATAACAATATGAAGAAATAAGTCGTAACTATATAATGTGATCATTTTTACAAGCTTAACACAACACTGTAACCAGAACCAAAATCAAGAAAAAATGTACTTGTATTCCAAAAGTATCACCTTTGTACCATTTCAGTTATTAATCCCTCATGGTAAAACAATATAATGACTTCAAATAACCAATTTGTATGTGTATGCTTATTTTTTTAAATGAAATCATCCTGAGTTCTGCTTCATATCTGTCTCTTTCAGTTAATGATGGTGATTGTCTGAATCAACATTACTTTTCTCAGTGTCACCATCATTAAATCATAATTTAGCTGTATGTTTTTCAGCATTGTGTTAGTTTCCAGTTTGTGCAATGTAAAATTGGTGTACATATGATGTAAGTGGGTCAGGAGTATAGATCCACAGGGTGGTGGAGTAATGAACTTAACACCCTTAAGGTTGCATGAATCACGTGATTTATTTTGCACTTTCCTTTCACACAACCTTCAAAGGATGATCACACATATCATGGATCAATACATCTCATACCGGTCATGACAAAAGGTTTGTGTCAGGCTGTCCTAATCAGCCTCTTGTCTTTCCTACAGTGTGTCCTATGAGTTCCGCCTTGGGGGAAGGTGATGAAGCAGAGAATGTTCCAGTGGAGTGACAAATCTGTGATGGGGCAGAAGAGCAGGCAGATGAGCAGGAGCAAGCCATGGAGCACATGTCTGCCATCCAGTGTGAGGGACCTCCGGAACAAGCTTGCCACAAGGGCTCTGTGTCCAGTCCCTTAAACAATATAGTCCATCCATCCAGGGGTTGGAAATAAAGGGGGGACAGTCCCCATCTAGCTCAGGCACTCACAGGCACACCCTTTAAGGTGGGGTATGTTCACAGAGGTAGTTGGCATGAAAGCAGGCAAACCTGACATAAGCAACTCCATATTGGCTGGTTGTATCAATCCATCCCCTAATACCCATGAGTTACTCATAAGCCAGGAGTGTCATTTCTTTCTTTTGCACTTTCCAATTAATATTTTCTTAAGAGCCCAAATCACACATATGACTATAAACACCTCCAGTACAATAGTTTTAAGTGGAATTCCATAAATTCACAAAGGAGTTACGTATCCAAGCTATGAGACTCCAGTCCCATATACTTCCTTTACACATACCTGTCCATTGCTCTCATCAGAGCCATCCATGGATTGCACGGGGTCTGCATAGCTCTTGCATCACTTTCATGTACAGCAAAATCTTGGTTAAGTCCAGTTACTGCCTTGTCAAATGATCTCATGGAACTCTTGGTTCTGGACATCTCTGTAGGGAGTACTGTGGTCAGTTTGCCCAACTGCTGTCTATTATCTGTTACTGTCTGGTTATAATGGTTAAGATCCTCTTGCATTTGTCTAATAACCTTATTGTGTGACTCGTCCAGTTCCCCGTCTGTTAAATACGGCAATGATACATGCCACTGAGTGTGATCTGTAACTAAAAACTTAGACTAGTAAGCTCGGTCCCTCACGTTCACCCTTAAGGCTTTGGCTATTACCCAGCACTCATTCGTACATGGGAAATGCACTGTCTGCATGTTCCATCCTTCAGCCTGCACTGTAATGTTATCATCACAGATCATAAACAAGTCGTCACCAGCATTAAATATGTGTTTGGCCACAGATATTTGCACTATCTTGGCCATTGATGGTGGTACCTCCAATGATTCCCAGGTCACTTGTACCTATGGGCTGATTTCATAGACACAGGATTTTCTTATGGGCATGTTGTCTACCATCAAATATTCTCCCTCAGGTATGAAATCCATTGACCTCCAAATTTACATGGAACACTTTCAACTCCAGGCACCAATTTCTGTATGCCTCCTGTGAGTTCTAAGATTACAAATTGACACTGCCCAGCTGGGTTACATGCATAGTATTGAGTAGTGTCCAATAATATAGGTAGAATAATTGACTGTTGGCCTCTAAATCGACTGGAAGTCCATCCCCCATAATAACAGTTGCTAAGTTTTGTAGGTGGAATTGTATATTATAGCAGTATTGGGAAAATTGTAAATTGTCAAGAGATATTTTTAACCTGATGTGGTTGATTTGTGCCTTAAGAGCCTGATCTTCTAAACTAACAACCTGTGAAGAATGCAGTTGTTAGATGTCTTGCATAGGTTGTATAGTGTGGGTGACTTCATGCAATAAGGAAGAGATCTGATTGGAAAACACATGATAATCGGCCTCTAAAGTCCATATTCTTCAGGTTGTTTCTACAATTTGGGATTCTTGCCAGGGCAGCAATAGCTATCCACTCAAAATTTCCCTCCTTTGTCTATGAAGATTTCCTAATTGGCTTCCCTCAGGAAACATAGGTGCAATACATTGTTTTGGTTTCAAAAATTGTGTGCAATGAGAAAATACCTTGGTGATATTAAAATCTTTGAGACAGTAATAAACCATATCTTCAGTCTAGGTTTAAGTAATAATCTAATAGGTAAAAGTGGTTGGGGTAATAATTCAAACTGAGGACTAGAATAGGTGTATCAGTAGTTAACAGCACTCTATGAGTAAAGATGGGTTTATAATGCACTGTTAGAAAGTGAACAGTGAAATTATATTTACCTCTGTAGATATAACAAGGACCATAGTCAGAATCAGTCATATTAGGGCAAGAACTAAAATCTAATGTATATACCTTAACTTGATGTTGTGTAGAAAAGATCCAGGTATTGTGGTCATAAGGATAGAGAAATTTTGATCCCTACGTTATTTTATGCCAATCTTCTAGGTATGGCCTGATCACGTACCAGGAGTAAGGTAATAATCCAGAATAAATTGATGTGCTGGTGGGATCACATTTGGTGCCATAGGTGGACCACGAAGACATATGTGTTACTTATAAAATTTTTAATTTAGTCAAAATTTTATAATAAATTTTAGGATCATCGTAATTAAAACATTGCAGTATTTGCATTTTCAAAGAGATCAGAATAGGAAGTTCAATAATATTGGTTAACACATATTTTTGGAAAGTATTCCCATTAAAAGTCATATTTACTTTCTTAAGCTTGATAGGAAAAGGGCCAAAGTCATAAACATGAGGAGTATATGGGTGTTGAATAGGTTCACCACAAACAACCCATGACATCATATTTAAAGAATTTTGGAAGCTATTATATGTTGACAAATGATACAACAAAGAATTTGGTGAACAGAAACAAACAGAAAATGTTTGTCAAATAACCAAGACTCACTATGTAAATTAGGACATGCACGTATCCAATAACTGGGGTCTTCAGATATGTGTGAGCCATACTGTACAGGAGTATCTAACTCTTGGGTTTTCCCTGAGAGGACAAATGGGAAACTGTGTCTAATTACATGTCTAGTAGGGGAAGATTCTTGTAATGTTATGTTTTACCATTCAGTGGTATTAGGTTTAAGGTAGATTACTTTTGAAATATTAAATTCTGTCCAAAGAAAATTTTTAATTAAAGTTAAGGAATCCTCTGGATTTTTACAATAACAGCCAAGGGCATGAATATTGGGCCTGTTGAGCATGAGATTGCCAACTGTAGAACAATCGGGGCATTGCTTAATGCCCAGGTTGTAAAAAAGTTGTGTAAAATTAGTTGCCCAATTTACAGTAGCAAAGGTTAAATTGTTCAGAGAAGTAAATTTCAACATTGTATTTTCTAATCTAAACAAGGCATTAAAAGAGGGAGCCTGAGTGTCCATATGTTCAGGTTGGCATTTAGTAGTAAGGTTATATATGCATGGCCAATGGGTATAAAGACCTAAAGCAGAGGCATAATTAAATTATGTTTCCTTCAAAGGTGCATGTTCATATCTCCCTGGGTTACCTGATTCCAATAAATATTGGGTCAAAATAGAATCATTTATTGGAAAACATATTCACAGTAAATCTAAATTTAAAATTTGTGTGATAGGCATTTGTGAACTGACTTTACCACTAATGTCCAGGTCAGTGCTAGCACCCAAAATACAAAATAAATAAAATTTTTACATGAGGATAACCAGAAATCAGTTATCCTATTAAGGTAGCTATATTCAGGAGTCTTTTGATTAGGTTTAAGTTGTAATTGATTATTGGGTAATAGATCAGTGATAATTATTGGAGGAGTGAAAGAATACCAATTTAAAGCAAACATCCAAGATTGAAAGTATTGCTCTGGAGTACTTCTTTTTGTAGTGGTATATGTTAATTTTAAAAAGCTTTCATGCTGGTAACTATGATTTGCAATAGCCATGTCACCAAATGTAAAGGAATTTGGAAGTCCTATTAAATTGTAGGTAATCTACATCAAATTATGGATTTTAATCATAGTTCCATGCAAAACTTCACCATATGGTAATGGGAGAGGGTCTAGGAGTGGAGAAAATTCAAACTTGGAGAATGGTAAGGTAGGTGTAGAAGTTGGTAAGGTAGGTATAGAACTTGGGAATGTACCAAGATCAGTATTTCCTTCATTATAATCACTTCCCTTATAATCATAATCATAATCTTCAAGTAATTGGGAAGGATTATACCAAAAATTCATCAATTAATGGGGTTATGGATGCAATATTCCAGCATGTGATATTTTCAGTGTTAAGCTTATTATCAACCATAATAGGAAATACTTCAAAAAGTTAAGGCAATCCATCATTATCCAATTTTTCATAATTCAATACTATATGTGTCTTAGGTTTTGTATAATTCATATAACACCCATTCTTTACACATCAAGAGATGTCATCATGTAGCATGGTACTGGTGTGGATAATATCACAGAAATGCTAATTGAATCTTGCACCTGTCTGACATCTAATAAAATGGTCATGCATGTGTTCTCAGAATTTCGGCTGGTCACTTTTAGGAAAAGGTGCAATAGTGTCTCAGTTGAATATGTTCAGACCGTATAGTATTGAGTTTGCCTCTAATGGACCATTCATAGTAGGTGGTGTCATTAAGTAATACATGGAATGGAAGAAAGTCTATCGCACCATAAACAGGTGGTTGTGTTGAATTTGGATTGGCGGTAGTAGGGATTGTCAAGGGAGGAAGCTCCTTGGTTACAGTGATAGCCATGATATGAGCTGAAGGTGAAGAAGAAACTGTAGAAGAGATTGATGGCATTAAAGTAGATGCAGAGGCTTTAAAGTGTTGTGGCAAGGCTAAGAAAGATCAGCCAACTGAGGAGTTGTCTGCTGGTCATATTGACTGGGTGTGTTAGGAAAATGTTCTTCTATAAAGAGATTGAACTGAGTAGTAATAAGATTTAAGATTGTAACTCTATCACTAGGTGATGTTAGCTGTTGCAAGTCAGAGAATACCTTATCCAGATTTTTATGGACACACAGATTACGCAAAGCTGCACTCCTTGATTGCTCCCTTTTATATGACATTGACCTCCTATAAATTCTGCATATGGGTGTGGTTGCTTTTGGCATATGAAATGAAGAAAATCTGATTTACAGATTTTTTGGTAGTAAGTTAGGCAAAGGTATGCAGCAAAAAAGAAAATAGCTAGATGTATAGCTATTACTAGCCAAGATTTAAGGGAAAGACATCACTCAACATTGATTACTTATCCTTATAATATCCTTATAACAGATATAATCACTCAAGTAGTATAAAGAAAACAATATGCCCTTAGCAGCTTTGGCTAAAATTACTAATAGAAACACAGTAAGGGACCACAGTCCAGAAAAAAGTGGGGCTTGAGAAAATGTTTTTATCTTGCCCTCTAGCAAAAAAACTTAAAAGAGCAAACACACACACACACCTAGTATTATAATGAACTAAGTAAGAAAGAAAAAGTGCCTTACAAAGCTCTAATCTTTATCACATCCTGCACGAGCAACCTGAAAATCTCCCTCTATGGTATATTCACAGGCAGAAGGGGATGTATGTCTTCAATTCCTCTTTCAATGTCTGGTATGAAGATCATCGATTCTTTGCAATTGCAGTCAGTCCATTAGGGGTCGCTGTCCATAGCATATTTGGACCAGCAGCAGCAATAATTTCCTGTTTAGAAAATAGGGCAGGTTTGTTTCTAAATTTAATGTAAACCTTGGGGCACATCACTGGCTCTCCTTTTGTGAGTGGGTGATTTACAAACATAATTTCAGGCTTGGCCAAGAACCTTTCCAGTTGGCTGGACACCCATAGCAGTTTCTCTAGAACTTAGATTAAAACAAGACACATTCAACATTTCTTGGAACGTGGGAGCCGCAATTAAAGAAATTTCTGTTTTTAATAGATGATTAAAATTTCAACATGTCCTGCAGCTCTCAGATTATATGACAGGTGGAAATTCCACATTATATCATAACTTGATGCCATTTTCCGGATCAGGTGTCCCGTAAAGTGTGAGCCTTGATTGGACTCCATGACTCTAGGTGCCCCAAATGCTGCCATCCATTTATACAGCATGCGGTAAGTGCTACGTTTGATCTGGTGTGTTAGCAGCACAAGCTAAGCCTATGCCTGACCACGTATCAACCATGGTGCAAGCATACTTATTGGCCCACTTACCCTTAGGTAGGGGTCCTATAAAATCAATTTTGCCTAACAAGTAAAAAGTAGCAGTCTTGTATTCCTCTGGGGCTTGTTTATGAACAAATTTAGCTATTCTTTCCCTACACTACTCACACCTCTTAATAGCATTTTGACAATCAAATTCCTCTTATGAAGCCAATTATACAGTTGATGTGTTCCTCTTTGTCCCACTTCGGTATGCAATCTAAGTGTATCTGGAGTATGCATTAGTCACCATTAGGACTAACAGGATAAAATATTTACGATGTGTCATCCTTTGTCTTATGCAATTTAAGTTTAGGAATAGGAGTCTTAATATGCCATTCATCATCATCAGACCTGTGTAATTTAAGCTTCGGGATAGATTTGTTAACTTGTATTACTCTTATCTTGGCTGCCTTGTCTGGTATAAACTCAAGCTTGATAGTATCCTTATTAGTATGTGCATCTACATGTTTGACCAGGATTCAAATTGGAGTTCCAGATAACTTAATCCAATACTCTCTAGTCCATACGTCTTTATCAGTAATTAAAAAATCAGTTTCTCTCCACCTAGATGACCATATGCAAAGGCCATTGGCTAATGCCCAAGAATCTGGGTAAATATACACAACAGATGGTGGTTCTTTGCTGGGCTGTTATACAACTATCCAACAAGTGATCACTTCTACATCTACATTCTGTACAGACACATCAACCCCTTCCTTCGTATTGTTTTATTGTCCCTGGGGCTGAAGGCCATTGTCTTCCATTGCAGTTTGTTCCCCTTGGTGACTGCAGAACCATGTGTAAAACATGCATTTTCAATGTCTGTACTATAATCAGGGCCCCAAGAGCCAATAGGCTGGTTTACAGGGGTTCTGATAGTCATTGGTGGGGAGACAGACCTATCATGGATTTCTTCAGATAGCATAGTAGGCACTCTGGAGATCAGACTTAGTGCCCTTTGTGAGATGTACCATTTCCAATTTAGCACCTTGTGATCAATTTGTAGCCAACAGGAGTCTTAGAGGGAACATCTGAACCCATGCAAGCAGAGGAATTTGGGATTGCATGCATAGCGGGATTTCTCCTATTATAGAGGTGGTTTGTTTAAGTGCCTTATGGAGAGTTCAAATAGTGTTTTCAAATATGGAGTACTTGGCCTGTGCATACTGGAATCTTTTGGACCAAAACCCTACAGGTAAGGATTTCCTGTCTCTAGGTATCTAGAGACTCCAGGATCTATAGTCCCTCAAAAATATGATCTCAAGTCTTGCTTTGTTGGTAAAACAAATGTCTGAAATAAAGATAGATATTGCTCAGTAGTATCTAGTGCCTCTTGCTGAGGTTCTCCCCAAATCTTCAGCCTTATGAGTAACCTTGTAAATAGGTTCTAGTATTAAGTTAAGGTACATGCTGTTTCCAGTATCCAAACAATCCTAACCTCTGTGCTTCTGTTTTATTCTTTGGTTTAGGAATGGATCCAAGTTTATCAATGACCTGACTTGGTATTTTCTTTCCTTCTGATGACCAAGTAATACTTAAAATATAATGTAGTATCTGGTCCCTTAATTTTTTCCTGATTAATAGTCCAGCCCTTATTTCTAAAGTCTATAATTAAGGTTTCATTCTCCTTCCTTAGCTGTTCATAATTATTACTCATCACAATGATGTCACCAGTAAAGGTCAGAATTTTACTTTCATATTTGTGGAAATCTATAGATGAGGATAATAGCTGATGAGCTATAATAGGACTATTACTGTATCCTTGTGGCAGTCTGGTAAATCAATATTGTTTTCCTTCCCATGAGAAGGTTGTATATTGCTATGAGGGTTCAGCCAGAGAAATGGTAAAGAACATATCAGTCAAATCAATTGAGACAAAGTATTTGGGATTATATTGGGACATTATACTAACAATGGTCACTGTCTCAGGCAGCATGCCTTCCAATTTTGGAGTCACCTGATTTAATTCCCTATAATCTACAGTAAGCCTACATGCTCCACTAGGTTTCTTTACTGGACACACAGGAGAACTATACAAATGGCTGCTCCTCTGTTCTATCACTTGTTCAGTCAGGAGATTGTGAATTTTTTCTCTTATATCCTGATGGCCACCCTTGATAAGGCATTGCTTTATGAGCACTGGCTTACTAGGTGTGGGAAGGACAATGGGATTATATTAATGGTATTCAGACATACTCTAGCACTCAACTTTAGCTTTTTATAAAGAATTAATTCAGGCCAAATTTTAGGGATCCATTCAGACCCTAGAATGTTTTCATCTTTATCTGAACAATACATAATTCCCTTAAGTTTTGGTAGGTTGCATTATATATCCATACTTCATTTGACTACATCAGCAAAACTGAGCCTCCCAGGCCTTGAGTGCATAGGGGATTCTTGGATACCTTAGGTGTAACTTTTAAAATAGAAATCCAATTTCCTGTATCAGTTAGAAATGATACACACTGCCCTTCATCAACATCAGGTTCTACATTAGTTAGTCTCACCTTCAAAGTTATGTAGGGCCTATTGTCTGCATGCCCAGGAGAGGAGACTGTACAGGTGCGGGGAAGGTCGCTCCTCTTGATGCTCTAATGGGTCCCCCGGAGAAATTGGTCCGTGAAGGGAACCGTCCAGCCCTGGCCCTGCTGCACCTGCCACCGATCTAGCCAGAAATCTCACTGGAGAACTGATGGGCCCATCCTTCTCTGATCACCATATTGTAAGAACCTTAGATCCCCAATGGGACCTTCATTATTAGGTACTCATACAGATGGATTGTCAGGACTCCGCTGTCTCTGAAAAGGATGTGGTAGACCAAGCCACTGTGCCCGTGGGGTCATGTTGGCGCACTGCATGTTAACGTCATTCAAAGTTTTGCTAATTCCTTCCAATATAGTCCTGCATTCCTCAGGACTAGTCACTTGCACTGTCTGAACTTGGTTTTCTAGTTTTACTGGGGATTCCTTGTAATCTTGTAATAAATATCCCCTTTGCAGCCCTGAAGGTCTGATCCCATCCCCCAGGTGATTGTTTTCTAGGGACTCCAGGTCTCCATTCCCCCCTTTCGAGGAATGGAGTTGGCAAAAGTAATTGTCTTCCCACCTGTCCAGTCTCCTTCTGGAGCTGCAAAGTTTTAATTAAATCCATAAAGGGTTTGGCTTCAGTAACTAGTTGCATATATGCAACGTGTAGATGGTTGCGAGCTCCCTTCAGGAATGCTTTCTTTGCTGCAGTATCCATAGTGCAGCTCAAGGGAGCAGATCCCTCTTGTCCATAAGCATACTAAGGACAGTTAGTTTCTTTAACACCTCTGTAGCCTCACCAATAGTTTTCCATTTTAGCTTAGTCGCCAAACCAGTACACTCTATATAGTGGTGAACTTGCACCCATGCTTAGATGACCCATTCTCAAAAGCTCAAAATAACTTTAGGATTATTTTCCAGTATAGGCCTGCAGGGTAATGTTTATCCTGGGCTCCACTGCTAGGGAAACTATTTGGGACATCTCTTCCTCAGACAACTCAATAGTATTTCCACCTGGATCCCATAACTTCGACATCCAATCTGCATCTGAGAATACATCCTGAGCAAGGTTGGTTCTTATTTTCTGCATCTCTTTTCTGGAATAACTCTTGGTTTCCCCCTGTATAACTGGTGATGTAAGCCCATGGTTATAATCTATAACTGTTTTCTTTGTGACCACAGGCCTCACTCGGGCTGTCTCATTATTATCAAAAGGATTATAATATTCCCCAGGGTTTTCAGGAGGAGGGTTTGTATATATACTTCTGAGCTCAGGGTGACACCGTGCCTTCTGCAGCTCCCTTTCAGGAAGGATCTTTCCCCTCCTCCTATCTTCCTCAATGTCTATAATAGATTTAAGTAGCAAAGCAGGTGCCCCACCTTTGGGTGCTCAGGCCAGGAGCAGATCCAAGGTGGACCGTCCATGTAAAATAGTTTTTAAACCATCCAGCACCTGGTACAGTACTTTTTTAAAACCAAATCCTCTGTTTTTTCCCAAGTTTTATTATGTTCAGCTACTTTTCTTCTACTAGCAGCTCTGCAGTCCTTATATGCACTAAATCTTGAGAGTATCTTATCCTATAATTTTGGTGCACCTAAGAAAAGATAAAATAAATTAATTTAAAAAATTGTATTTCTTAATAGTTCTAAAAAATTATTAGGCACTGCCCAAAAGAGCACAACAATAGTGTTCTGATGATATCTCCAATTTTATATTTTCCATATTACTGAAGCACATCCTACAATGATGGATCCATCACTCATCCAAAATGGTTAAAATAGAACATTAATATTGAGATATATGCCATTATATCAATAGTGAAGTTGAAAAAAATATGTGCTTACAACTAAAGTGCAACCACTCCCTAAACTACAAAAATATAATTCATTAGACTTAAATTCTTAAATTCCAAGGACTTTCCCCAGACTCAATTTTACGTCCTTGTTTCTAAGGCTGTAAATGATGGGATTCAATGATGGGGGCACCACTGTGTAAAATATAGACAAAAACATCTCTAGGTCTGATGTCAACTCAGAGGCTGGCTTCAGATAGGCCAAGGCACATGTGGAAACAAGCAAAGTCGCAATGACCACATGAGGGAGACAGCTGGAGAGGGCTTTGGACCTTCCCTCCAGGGAGGAGATCCTTGAGATGGCAGAGAAGATGTGCACATAGGAATATAAAATAAAGAATAAACAAGCCAGTGAGATACTTGCTGTGAGTGCTGTCACTGACACTTTATTTATGCTCATTTTGGAGTCTAAGATCAAAGTAATCTGAGGGATATCACAGAAGAAATGATGCATTTTGTTGGAAGTAAAGGTAGTGGAAAATGTTGCTGCCATGTGTGCATGGCTCCAGAGACCACCCCCCCACTGACATATGAAGCCACCGCCATCCATCTACAGGCCCCCTTGTAGTGGTCATAGGACATCACTGTGAGGATGGCTATTTCAGCAGAAACAAAACCTATGAAAAAAAAACACTTGGAAAACACATCCAAGGAAGGATATCATGTTCCTGCTCATCAGGGAGTTGAGAACAAATTTGGGAACAGTGACAGAGATGTAGCAGAGGTCTATGAGTGACAGGTTCTTCAGGAAGAAGTACATGGGTGTGTGAAGCTGAGGATCCCATGTAATGAGCGTGATGATGAGCCCATTTCCTACCAGGGCTGCCAGGTAAGCCATGAGGAACAGGCAGCCATGTAGGGTTTGCATTGTCGGGTCCTCAGAGAATCCCAGAAGGAGAAACTCAGTGACACCTGTGTGGCTGATCATCATCCAATGGCGTGTCCCAAAGAGTGAGCTGTGCACCTTAATCAACACACAGAAAGAAAAGAATATGGTACCTACCCGTGCTGATGGATATGTTAATTATCTTACCTGTGGTCATTTGCTCACAAATTGTGTGTGTATTTGTACTTGTATATATATAAAGTATATGTATGTCTATATATTAAGTTGAAACCTTTAAATATATACAATTTTTATATTTTTTATACCTCAAAAATCAGGAAAAATAAATACATGGAGTAGGTTCTTTCAAAATTTTGTATTATGTTGTATGCCTAAGCAAGAAAATTAATCTTTCAAATTCCCAGTTGCACTGATCTATTTAGTGGTGGTGTGTTATTGTGACTGTCTCATGTATGTGTGACAAGGTCTGTGATGGAAGAATGACCTGCTCTTTCAGCATTTGCAAATTTCTGTGATGTGTCCTCAATGATGGCTTTATCAAATTTTCAATGTGATATCCGCTAACACATAGTTAGTTATGATCAAAATACACCTCCAACTGTTAGAAGAAACTCCAGCATATCAGTATAAAGGAGTTTCAAAGAAAACCAAAGTAAGAAGCAAAGACCAAGGTGTTCCTGGAAAGTTGTTTGATTGTTCATAGTTATTTAGTTTTGCTTCTTGGTTTTATTACCTTTGAAGATGAGTGGGTCTTGAGTCCATCAAAATAATCTAGTCACAAGGTGATAAACACTGTGATTCCATTAAAATGTGCTACCTATAGTAAGTTCATATAGACAGTAAATCCATGATGATTGTCAAGGTCTAGGGTTAATGGAATGTGGAGTTCCAGTTCACTGGGTCAGAATTTCAGTTTTTCAGTGTGAAACGGCTTTGGAGATGGTGAAGATGGATGCACAGCAGTGTGACTGTAGCTATCACTACAGAAAAACCCTTAAAATAGTTAAGATTTCTTATGATACATGCATTTTATCATTATTAAAGGTAATTTAAAAGTCTTTGGGTAAATTCCTAGGAGTGCAATTCCTGGATCAAATGGTATTTCTATTTTTAGTTTTTTGAGGAACCTCCATACTGCTTTCCACAATGGTTGAACAAGTTTACATTCCCACCAGCAGTGTAGGAGGGTGCCCCTTCCTCCACATCCTGGGCAGCATTTGTTTTTCCTAGTCTTTTCTCTTGGCCATTCTAACCAGTGTGAGGTGATATCTCATTGTGGTTTTAATTTGCATTTCCATGATAAAAGTCTTCTAACTTTCAACAATGATCTCTTTGAAATGAATGACCTCTGAAATTTATATAAATTTTAAGATACATTTTAACACAATAGCAGGAAAATATGTCCATTACCAGAACACTTATGTGTTCAAAAGATATTAATTTCATGAACTTCTGATTTTTATCCAGCTTCATTGGAGATAAAGGGGGAATTATTTATGGGTTTATAATAAAGAGTCTGAGAGACAGTGTAATGTAGAAGAAAGGGCAAGGACCAGGGATTAGAAACATTTTGGTTTTCAATCTGAGTCTGTCATGAACTGTGTGAATTACTTGGTGAAACTGTGAATATTTTAAGTGACTAAGTTTTATAATTAACAATAGATTATAAGTGGAGTCCTATGGAAATTTATTGAGCAATAGGAGTACTGTGTACACAATATTTGCCAGAGGTAAACATTCAGTATAAAAAGCTACTAATGAGATACATAACAGGTAACATTTGCTTAGTATTTATTTTGCCTTAGAAAGTTAAGTATAGAAATTGAAAGCAAGGCTACAGAAGCCAGAACTGTGGGGTGTGCACTTCCTCACTATTGCTCACCACCTATAGATGTTTGTCAAGTTGCATAAACCCTTTGTGCCTGTTTCATCACTTTGTTGCAGGACTATTCTAGGCATTAAATTAGTCAATGTAAAGAAGTTACTAGAAACCTTTATTAACTGGAAGATTTGGGCAATGGTGATGGTCACCAACAGTTAATTGGTTATGTTGACAATTTATTTACTATTAATGTTAATCATCTCTGTAAACAGAACAAGGTCCCAATACTACTCTCATTTCACAGCTGAGGACAGTCATACAAAGAGATTTCATCTGCTCCCTGATGTCCCCCAGTGTCATGGGGCATGGCCTGTAAATGGCAGAGATGATCCTGGAAAGTGGCTCCTTTGGCTTCCATTCCTGCCTGTCCGCTGCAAAACCACACAGCACAGAGAGTTCTTGGCAGGCAGGAGGCAATGTGTGTATAACCTAAATATAAAGTTATTTATTTAGCCCAACATATATGTTAGATTATAGAAATATAGGATTGGGCCATCTGGTTGCTGCTAACAACTTCATTGCTGTGGTTATTGCCATTTTCACGGGACAGACAGGGTTTGTTTTTATGTGTGTAGCTTCTGTCCTTAAATATTGATGAGTGAATGGGAGGGAGAGAACATTGTCTCAATTACAGTCATGTTTAAATTCTTCTAGTTGTGTTTCTTAAATAAGAATTAATTACATATCACATACTATTTATGTTCTACATTTTCAGGATGTTTTCTTCTCAGAAAATTTGCTTACATTAGATGTCATTGTTCCAACACTTACAGTTTCAGCTGTGTCATAACTTATAGGAAACTTCCTTTCCTAGGTTGCAGGAATGGCAAAAAAAAACTAACTCAAATTATAGGCCTCAACAAAAAGTACATTTCCTCCTCCTTTCCTGATGGGCTTCAACACCACTAGCCATTATTGAAAGACTTAGTTTCTGGCTTTTGTTCATTCCCTGTGCCTTAATTATCAGAGATATAACACAGCAAATTCTTCCTTATCTTTAAGTGGTTTTATAAAGTCCAAACACTTACCAAAGGGTTCATCTATGAAATGCAGTCCATGAAGATAGGGATGTAAACATCTCTGATAATGCCTAACTATATTAATGCATTTCCAAATTCCACATGAACCTGAATTGCATATGTTCATGAAACAGCAAATATAAGTCAGTCTCCCAATATGCTCTGCAGAGTGACAAACATTGCTGTGGTTCTGAAAACTCTTGAACGTCTGAGGGTTTTGGTAACATGGCCTAATGATGCAACATTTGCCAAAGGTAGTGGGCAGGCTTATTTTCAGTCTGGCCACTCCAGGCCTGCTCACCCTCCTGAAGTCCGATACTCCTCAATCCAGAGCACCTGAGTACAAGGCATGACCCTGGACACCACTCGTCTTGGTGGTGTTGTGCCTAAGTCACGAGTCCCTGAAAGACCACCAAGGAGCCGATTCTGATACAAACACAAAAGGGTCATTTATTTCAAGCTCAAGTTCGGACCCACAACCTTCACCGATGCAGCAGGTCAGGAATGTGAGCCCTGAGCCCAGGGAAGGCAGAGTTTTATGCATTACAAAGGTGCAGGAAGAGAGGAACTCGCACCTGGAGTCTGGCTGGTGCCAAGCTGCTGGCTGATGTAACATGTAAGGTATTTTATCTTTAAGGGACAGGAGCATTTGGACCTTGAGTATCTGGACCTTGAGGTTGTTGCTAGGGAACTATCTGGGTTGGGGGTTACTGGAAGAAGGAGTGATTTTTCCAGTAACTAGGTCAGGGGTGAGGCTTCTTACTCATGATGTGTCTTTTTTAAAATGGAGTTTCTCTTGTTCTCACAGTGGTAGTTGAAATGCTGAAGCATCTGTACATAAAAGTGCCGTGTGTTAGTCACCATATTGCATTTCTACACATCAAAGTAGTTTAAGTGTTTAAAGGTCACAACTGTTGATTTTCTGGTAAGGGTAAAGCATAGTAATGTAATGGGGATAATGCTGTAAAGCACATATTTATAAAGCCCTAAGATGTGTATACGTTTGTGAGATAGTTTCTTTTGTAAGTGAAGAATGAAGTAGAGAGAGTTCTCCATAGATTGTCTATTTCAGAAAGAGCCATGGACAAAGGGATAATGACAGAGACACCCATTTCATTTTGTATTATGATTTTGAGAAACACTGCTTTTACTAATTACTTAATATGATTGGTGATAACTTGTGAATCATTTCTTTTCTAGCTTGTAGAATGATATGTGAGATTAATTTATGTGTAAAGAAGAAACTTCCGATCAGGATGTATTTTGAATACATACCATTAATTTTAAAAGTACACAACTACCGTAAATTAAATGCAAATGTCAGATTTTTTTTTCAATTTGGAGAATAAGCTTAACAAGCATAGAGGCTACAGGGTCCCATATGATGTACATATTTAGATTTTAACATTATTATAAAACTTTTAGTTATATTTAGAAAAATATTGGGCAGGAAAAATCCTATTTCTGTGAAGTGATTATATTTTTACAAAATGATTTTATCTATACCACATTCCTAATTCTATTTCCTTATTTTGTTTATGCTTGTCTGTGTGATTTTTGCTTATGTTCACAACTGTATTTTATAACTCTGGGGTTTTTCTCTTCTGATTGTATCTGAGACCAAAAAACTGAAATATTCAATAATACTCAAGTTCATTTGACAATAAATGCTATTTTTGAATTAGTGTCTACTATATACATTAATTTAATTAGATAATATGTTAGAAAAATAATGTTTTTTATATAGACAAGGAAAATTTCATCCTGCTCAAAATTCTAAATAGCTGTTACTTATGTGGCGATCATGTGATTATCTCTGAAAATCCAGGCTGTAAAGGAAACAATTTGCTTACTACAGGAATTACACATGTGTTTTGAACTCTTCAGTCTTAATAGATTCTCTTCATCCAGGAAGATTTGTTCTCATCTAATGGAATAGAAATTAGTAGCAGGCTGTATCCCAGGAGGAACTGGGAGAACTCATTTATCCTCTCACTGAGAGAAGAACCTCTTTAAGGCACTCTAAGGAAAAGGTGAATTGTTACATCTATGAAGTGGTGGTGTGTCCCCTAAATCCTTTCAAGAGCACCCAGGAGAGGAAGAGGTGGGACAGGAGAGACCAGGGGGAGGTGGTTATAGTCTGAGGACCTGGGGAATTAAAACTGAGAATAAACCCAGAGGTCTATTAATGAGGAAAGTATTTCTTTTTTTGATATTAGTTGGGGAGAAAGTGACAGGCTAACAGAGCAACTGAACATTAAGCTAAGAAATCTCAAAATCCCTGATGCTGGGCTACCAAATTTGAGTGATAAAACATAATCTGTAAGCTAGAAAAATAATTTTTATAAATAAAAGTTAAATAGTATGTATTTAATGTATGTAAATATTGGTAATAAAATATTAATTATATGTATATGTAATTATATGTCTACTTTCATAGACATATACATTAATTGAATATTCATACTATGTGGAATATACTAAAGAACACATTTAAGCTCATTTCTCACATCACGGTTCATGCTTCCTTGGTTTTTAATGAAAAAATATATTGCCTAGGGGTTCTTTAAAATTTGTTCTCTTTATTTATATTTCATTTACAGTTATTAATATTTTAAATTAGAATCTAGTGGTCAGCTATGATAACTATTTTTGAAAATCTAGCAAGAATAACATGTTTTCTTCTGGAATGATTTATTTTGTGCAGTAATAAGTTATTTTCTCCTGCAGAATTAGATGTAATTATTCTTATGTTACCTCTGACACTGTAATACTTTTCTTTAAAACAAAAAAATAAAAATAATAATTCCAAATGTGCAATGTGTGGAAACTGCTTAAAATAATTCCTGAATCTCATGGATAACAACAACTTCAGAAAAAAATTGTTTGTGCAGGAAATACCCTGTTAGAAATCCAGAATTAACTTATCAAAGTGTGTGGAAATTTGACCTTTACATAGCAGAAATGTAACATCTATCAAAAGGCTCAAGTAATGGGGAAAGGATTGGAATGAATCACTTCCTTCTCTCAGAAGGAATTATTTTCTATAGGAAAAGAGCTAAGAAAAGTTGGAGGACAGCTTCATAAACTGAGCAAAAGCTCAAGGAGCTTAGAAAAGAAAATTAACACATCCAGCCAATACTACTTAACATTGGGTCTAAGTTCCAGGCTTTACCAAGTGACCCTTTTATCGTCTGCTCCACGCACAGGTGACAGAGGCCCAGGATTAGTATGGGATCATGTGGGTCATCATACACCCAAGGAATGAGCAGAGTCACACTCTCCGGGGTCAGGCACCTGGGGTAGCCTAGATGTGACAGGGCTTTCACAGCACCTGAGCCCCAACAACTGCAGACACAGGGGAAATTCTACCTCTGTTTTCTGCCACAGAAGTCAGTCCTTATTATCTCTGAATTTACTTTTTTAAATTAATGCTACCATTGCTTTCATTGGAGTTTTATAGCATTATAATTTTTTAATTAAACTATAATTGATATGAAATATTATGTTGGTTTCAAGTGTACAACATAGTGATTTGACAATTGTCAACATTACCAAATGCTTATCATAAGTGTAATTATCATGTCAACATTCATACTGATTTCAAACTCTATCACAATATTTTTTATTATATTACCTAAGATATATTTTTGTCCACAAGAATAATTCATTTTTACATTGGAATTTTGTGACTCTTTATCCATTTCACCTACCATTTTCCCCTTACCCCATGGAAACTATCTGTCTCTACTCTTATGTCTCTTAATCTATTACTATTATGTCTGTTTCACTGTTTGTTCATTTACTTTGTTTAGAGATTCCACATGTAAGTGCAGTCATGTCGTATTGTCTTTGACTTATTTCACTTAGCATACACTCTAGCTCTATCCATTGTTACAAATGGCAAAATTTCATTAGTTTTTATGGCTGAGTAATATTCCATGGATATATGTACCATCTCATCTTTATCCATTCATCTATTGCTGAACACGTAGGGTATTTCCATATCCTGGCTATTGTAAATAATGCTGTAATAACATGTGTGTGTGTATATCTTTTCAAGTCAGTGATTTTGTTTTCTTCAGGTAAATTCCAAGAAATGAAATTATTTTGTCATATAGTGTTTCCATTTGAAGGTTTTTGAGGAACCTCCACAGTGCTTCTCACAGTGGCTGGACCATTTTACATTCCCACCAATAGTATAGGAAAGTTTCCTTTTCTCCACATCCTCACCAACACTTGTTATTTCTTATAATTTGGATAGCAGCTAATCTGACTATTGTGAGGTGATATCTCATTGTGATTTTGATTTGCATTTCCTTGAAGATTAGTGTTGAGCATCTTTTTATGTGAACATTGGCCAGCTGTACATTTTGTTGGAAACAATTCAAGTTTTCTGCTCTTTTTAAAATGGGTTCTTTCTTTCTGTATTTGTTTATATTTGGTGCTGAGTTGTATGAGTTCTTTGTGTGATTTGTATGTTAAGCTCTTTTCAGACATATCATTTGCAAATATATTCTCTCATGCAGTAGATTGCCTTTTTGTTTTATTGATGGTGTCCTTTGCTGTGCAGAAGACTTTTGGTTTGATGTAGTCCCACTTGTTTATATCTGCTTTATTTGTCTTGCCTATGGAGATATATCTTAAAAATTTACTATTGCTAATCAAGACTTTACTACCTGTGTTTTCTTCCAGGAATTTTATATTTTCAGATCTTACATTTAGGTCTTTAATCCATTTTGAGTTTATTTTTGTGTATAAGACAGTGATCCAGGTTCATTGATCCAGGTTCATTGCTGTGTATATAGCTCTCTGGTTTTCCCAGTGCCAATTATTAAAGAGACTGTCTCTCCGCATTATATATTCTTGCCTCTTTTGTTATATTAATTGACCATATAGGTGTGTGTTTATTTCTGTGCTCTTTATTCTGTCCCGCTCATCTTTGTATCTATTCTTATCCCAGCACCATACTGTTTTGATTACTGTAGCTTTGTAGTAGAGTTTCAAAATGGGAAGCACGATGCTCCGAGATTTGGTCTTCTTGTTCAAGATTGCTTTGGCTATTCATGGTCATTTGTGATTGTATGCAAATTTTAGGATTGTTGGCTCTAATTCTGTGAAAATGCCATTGTTATTTTAATGGGCATTGGATTGAATCTGTATGTTGCTTTGGGTAGTGTGTACATTTTCACAATTTGAAGTCTTATCTGTTATATGGAATATCTTTCTATTTGATTATATCTTCTTTAATTTCTTTCATCAGTGTCATAGTTTTGAAAGCACAAGTCTTTCACCTCTTTGGTTAGGTTCATTCCTAGGTATTTCATTCCATTTGATACAATCCTAAAAGAAATTGTTTTCTTCATTTCTCATTCTTCTAGTTTGTCATTATTACATAGGAGGGTAAGGGATTTATGTATATTGATTTTGTATCCTGTGACATTGCTGAATATATTTATTAGTTCCAATATTTTTGTAGAGTGTTTAGAACTGTCAATAGTATCATGTCCTTAACCAACACTGACAGTTTTGTTTCTTCCTTTTATTTATTTTCCTTCTCTGGTTGCTATGGCTAGGACTTTCAGTACTATGGTGAATAAAAGTTGTGAGAGTGGATATCCTTGCCTTGTTCCTGATCTTAGAGGAAGAGTTTCCAGCTTTTTACATTGCATATGATATTAACTGTGGTTTTATCATATTTGGCCTTTATTATTTTGCGGGATATTCCTTCTATATCTGTGTTTTTGAGATTTTTTTATCATGATGGATGTTCAATATTTTCAAATGCTTTTCCAGTTTTTATTGATACTATCATGTGGTTTTATCCTACCTTTGATTATGTGGTGTATCTCATTGACTGACTTGTGGATGTTGATTCATCCTGGATCTTTGTGGATAATAAACCTCATTTGATCTTCATGAATGATAATTTTGATGTATTTTAAATTTGTTTTGCTATTTTTTTTATTGTGGATTTCTATATCTTTGTTCTTCAGGGATATTGGTCTGTAATTTTGTTTTTGTATAGTGTCTTTTTCTGGTTTGGGTAATGCTGGCCTTGTGGAATGAGTTTAGATGTATTCCTCTTCTACTTTTTAAAATTGTTTTGGAAGGATAGGTATTATCTCTTCTTAAAATGGTTGGCAGAATTCACCTGTGAAGCCATCTGATCCTAGAATTATTTTGTGGGCAATTTTTTGAAAAGCAATTCATTTTTTTTACTAGTATTCAGTCTGGTCAGATATTCTACTTCTTCCTGGGTCAGTTCCGGGAGACTGTTTCTAGGAATTTATCCATTTCTTGTACTTGTCCAAATTACTGGCACATAATATTTATAGAATCCTCTTATAATCCTTTGAATTTCTCTGGTGTAAACTGTATCTTCTTTTTCATTTCAGATTTTATCTATTTGATTCTTCTTGTTTCTTTATGAGTGTAGCTAAAGTGTAATCAGTTTTGTAGACCTTTTCAAAAACCAGTTTTTAGTTTCATTGATTTTTCTTGTTCTTAGTCTCTTTTTCATTATTTCTGCTATGATCTTTATTGTGTCCCTCCTTTTATATATTTTCTTCCTATATTTGGTGCATAGATATATACAATGGTTATATACTCTGTTGGACTGATCCCTTTATAATTATGTAATGTCCTTCTTTCTCTCTTGTTACTTTCTTTGTTTTGAAGTCTATTTTGTTTTATATAAGTCCTCCTGCTTTCTTCTCCCTTTCATTTGCCTTAAATATCTTTTCCCATCCCTTTCAGTCTATGTATATCTTTATGTTTAAATGAGTCTCTTGTAGGCAGCATAGAGATGCATCTTGTTTCTTTTTCCATTCTTCCACCCTGTGTCTTTAATTTGTGCATTTAGTACACTCATATTTAAGATAATTATTGATGGGTAGGTACTATTACACTTTTCTTAATAGCTTTCTGGTTGTTTTGTAATTCCCCCCTGTTCCTTTCTTCCTCTCTTCTACACTTCTCTTGTGACTTGATGGTGGTCTTTAATTTTTTCCTTGGCAATTAAAATTTTTTGTGTATCTTTTATAGGCTTTAGGTTTGTGGCTGCTATAAGATTCATTAGTAGTTTCCAAAATATATAACAGTCTATATTAAGTTGGTGGTCTCTCAATTTTGAACACAGTATAAATGTACTATTCTTAGATATAACACATGGTAGAAAAGGGACAGCATAGTATACAGATGGCCTTAGCTCATTGTCCTGGAAAGGGACATACTTGGGCAAGCAGTCTCTTGTCAAGAGGAAGAAAGTAAGACCCTAGGAGGAAGTAGCCTTCCCTCCACTGACACACCCTTTTATTTTCTATTTAATTGTGAGCCTAAGAGGAAAAGGAAAATTGAATTTATCCATTATAAAGGTAAATGATCTTTCATTCTTACAGTCTGAACAGCAAGGGCCATAATTTCATACCTGGGCCAGGTAGTTTCTACTGAGGTTCTGAAGACAATAAAAACAGAAGGATGTTCCATCTGATATTAAATGATACAGCAGTAAGGGCACTAATAATCTAGGAAATACAAGTGACAATATTGTTTTTTAAACTCTGGGTCATTCTTGGGGATGCCCAGGTTTTATCAATTATATTGGATTTTGTTTAATAAAGTGGTAATAAAAATAAAAGGTCAACATGTCATTGAGATGAAGATTTTTATTAACCTATCATTTCCCTTCCCTCTACCCACACAAACATGTATGCCTCAAAGAGTCAGAATTTCTTCTTTAAATACTGTGTATATTCAATACACATGGAGGGAACACATTACAAAGAGTCCTTTTATTGAAGATATTCTCAGTTTGAAAATTTCAACAATATGCTACATAAAAAGGAAGATATGAAGATAAGTGTGATTTTGTCTTCAAATTTTCCATAGGGATTCAAGACTGAACATCATCATTCTTTGTAGAACATAATAGGGGAATTTTCTATTTTATAGAGTAGAATTCATTCAAGGGGAGTACTACCTTTGGGAAAAGAAATACAGTAATTTTCCACCTCCGTTCTACGTATTTTCACTCTTCCCTAATTATAAAATGCTCATTTTTGGAATTAAGTTGGATTTTATGTATGTTATAAAATTAAAATGGCTATTTCCCCAATTAGAAAAAGAATATGGCTAGTGATTTAAAAAAAAAAAAAGATTACATAATATGTTGTTGGTAGTAGCCTCTTAAAGAGATGTTACAATTAGGAAGTCTAGATTAAAAAAAACATTTATTTATATTGCTAAAGAAATTTTGCTAGCCACTGACCAAAAGATACCACAGTAATAATGTTTCACTGATATGTCTTTTTTTCTGCCACTTATCTGAAGAACATTCTGCACTGACAGCTCTAGCATTAATCCCAAATACCTAAGGTAGTGCATTAATAATATGACACATCCCCTTTATATAAAGGGTAAAATTTGAAATGGATATGAACTAGAACTAAAGAGAAAACTCTGTCTAAACTACCCAAATATATTTAATTTCACTTAATTACTACAGTTCCAAGGAGTTTTCCTAGAGTTACCTTTATGTCCTTGTTTCTAAGGCTGTATATGATGGGGTTTACTGATGGAGGAACCACTGTGTAAATTATAGACAAAACCATGTCTACAACTGACTTCAACTCAGAGGCTGGCTTCAGGTAGGCCAATGAAGCAGTTAAAACAAACAAAGTCACAACAACCAGATGAGGGAGGCAGGTGGAGAGGGCTTTGGACCTTCCCTCCAGAGAGGAGATCCTTAAGACAGTAGAGAAGATGTGCACATAAGAATGTAAAATAGAGAAAAAACAAACCAGTGAGATACTTGCAATCAATGCTGTCACTGACACTTCACTTATGTTCATTTTGGAGTCTGAGATCAAAATAATCTGAGGGATATCACAGAAAAAATGATGGATTTTATTGGAACTAAAAGTTGTGGAAAATGTTGCTGCCGTGTGCATGACTCCATAGAGACCAACAGTTATGTATGAAGCCACCACCATCCATCCACAGGCCTCCTTGTTCATGATGGTCTCATAGTGCAGCGGACGGCAGATGGCCACATAGCGATCATAGGACATCACTGTGAGGATGGCCAATTCCGCAGAAGCTAAAATCACAAAGAACAGCACCTGGAAAACACATCCAAGGAAGGATATTGTTTTTCTATACATCAGAGAGTTGAGAACAAATTTAGGAACAGTGTCAGAAATGTAGCAGAGATCTATGAGTGACAGGTTCTTCAGGAAGAAGTACATGGGTGTGTGAAGCTGAGGATCCCATGTAATGAGCGTGATGATGAGTCCATTTCCAAACACGGCTGCCAGGTAAGCCACAAGGAGCAGGACACCCTGCAGAGTTTGCATCCTCGGGTCCTCAGAGAATCCTAGGAGAAGAAACTCAGTGACATCTGTATAGTTGATCATCTCATCCAGTGGTGTGGTACCAAAGAGTTAGCTGTTTACTGTAAACCAAGATATGCAAATAAATGAAAATGTTACCTAGTTGTGTAGATGGATTTGTGAATTATCTGTAGTGAAAATGTCACAATGTGTAGTGTGTCTTTGTGTATATGTATGTGTTTGTATAATACATATGTATGTCGATAGATGAAGATATACATATTAAATATATAAAATTTCTACTTGGCTGACCTTCAATTTAGTATACCTTCTAGGTCCATCTATTTTGTAAAAATATGTCAAGATTTCATTCTTTTTTAGGGCCAAATAATATTTAATTGTATGTATGCATCTCATCACCTTTATCCACTGATCAATTGTGGATCACTTTGGTTGCCACCATATCTTGACTATTCTAAATTAGATGCCAAAAAAACTTGTGTGCATATATAATTTCAATTTCTTAAATTTTTTTCTACCATATGGTTTCTGTTTGATGTGGAATCTGAGAAACAGAAATGAACAAACAAACCAAATGGAAATGGACAAAAACACAGAGAACTCATAGTTGGTTACCATGGTAGAGGGGATGGGTGAAATAGGTGAAGGGAATAATGATACAAACTTCAAATTATAAAATGGTTTAGTGGCTGGATTGGAAGTATGTCATAGGCAATATAGCTCATAATAGTTTGTATGGTGACAGATGGTAACTACATTATCATTTTAGGAGCATTAAATAATGTGTGTAATTAAAGAATTGGTAAGTCTTCATCTGAGATCAATAAGGTATTGTATGTAAGCCAATTTTCAATATTAAAAAAATGAAAAAATAGAGGAGAAAAAAGTTTGTCCTTTATACCTCAAAAGAACATGAAAAATAAATAATTGTTTTCTTTAAAAATTGAAGAAGAAGGTTGTGTTTTTAAGCAAGAAAAATTAACATTTGTAATGCAATTTGAAGATATGCTTTGATTTTTATAATACAGTGATGGTCTCACAAATGTTTAATGACTGTCTGGGATTAAAGGATGAGCTTATCTTATAGCATTTCCCAATTTCTGTGGTGTTAATATTCTCATTATATCTGTATCAATTAACCAATGTTATGTAGCCCAAAGCAGAGTGAAGTAGAAATGCTCAAAATTTCTCCCCAGCTGTTACAGGAAACTCCATCTTATTTCTCTAAAACATTTTCCAGAAAACCAAAGAAACATGCAAAATCAAAGGTATACATGGAAACTTACTTAAATACTCTTGAATGTTCATAATTGTTTAATTTTTATATAGTTTTATTCATTATCTTTAACTCTGAGTGAGATTTGAGCACATTATGTTAATTTAAACAATCCAGAAAATGACAAACACTGTATGATTCTGTTCTTAGAGTAGTAAAATACATATAGACAGACAGCAAATGGTCATTGTGAGGGACTGGAGCAAATTGGAGTTCTTGTTTTCTCAGTACAGAGTTTCCATATTGTAAAATGAAACATTTCTGGAGATGGATGGTGAGGATGGGTGCATAAAAATGTGAATGTATTTTGACACCACTGGATTGTACAGTTAAAAATAATTAAAATGGGAAAGTCATATTATATGTATCTGACCAGTTACAAATAATGTAACATGATGAGTAATTTTTTTAAGTTTCAGGAAGTATCTCCTCTGAAACTGATGAAGGTAAATGGTGGGACATATTTCAGTCAGGCCAGAAAAACCATGCCCATATTTTACAAGTCAGATAATTTTTAGAACATTCTTGATTTGTGCAGAAGGTAATAAAATATTTTTAAAAACTTGTGAATTTTAGCCAGCTTATTTGGGAAAAAGGAGAATTTCTTACAGGTTTATAGTGCGAACTCTGAAAGTCAGTTTAATATGGGAAAAAGAACCAGGGATTAGAAAAAGTTTTCAAGTGAGTGAATTACTTTGTGTCATTTCCTAGTATTTCAGATGACTTAATGTTACAACTAGCTAGCAAGAGATTATAATGTGGGATCCAATAGAAAATTATTAGGTGGCATAGGCATTGTTAGTGTATATTATTTGGAAAAAGGTAATATATATGTATCAGCAGATACTATACAAAACTATTATATTAAAATATTTGATAAAACTTATTTACTTTGTATTGTGTTTCAATGTTCAATATAGTGGTTAACAGCAAGGGTGCTAAATCCAAAATTTTTGGATATGTGCATTCTTCTTGTTCCCACTAGCTATAGACATTTGTCAAGTTACCTAAACCCTGTGTATGTGTTTCATTCATTTTCTAGCAAGACTGTTCTAGACACTGAATTAATTAATATATATTTTTTAAAGTTTTAAAAAAATTGTATAAAAACAAACAAAATAAAAATGAACAAGTGAGGCTACATCAAACTAAAATGCTTCTGTACAGCAAAGGACACCATCAGCAGAACAAAAAGTACTCCAACAGTAAGGGAGAATATATTCATAAATGACTTATTTGATAAAGGGTTAACATCTAAAATATGCAAAGAACTCATATGCCTCAATGTCCAAAAAACAAATAACCTGATTAAAATACTGTTTCTCTGAGAAAATATGACCTGAATAGACAATTCTACAAAGAAGAAATACAAATGGCCAACAGATACATGAGAAGATGCTCCTCATTGCTAATCATCAGGGAAATGCAAATTAAAACAACAATGAGATATCACCTCAACCAGTTAGGATGGCCACTATCCTAAAGACAAATAACAAATGCTGGTGGGGATGCTGAGAAATGGGAATTCTCCTACAATATTAGTGGGAATGTAAATTGGTGCAACCACTGTGGAAAGCATTATGGAGGTTCCTCAAAAACCAAAAAATAGAAATATCATTTGACCCAGTAATTCTATTCCTAGGAATTTACCTGAAGAGAACAAAATCCCTGATTCAAGAAGATATATGCACCCCTGTGTTTTTTGCTGCATTATTTTCAACAGCCAATATTTGGAAGAAACCTAAGCGTCCATCAGTAGATGAATGGATTAGAAGAGGTGGTACACATACACAATGGAATATTATTCATCCACAAAAAATTAAGACATCCTGCCATTTGCAGCAACATGGTCAGAACTAGAGTGTATTATGATACCTGAAATAAGCCAGGTGGGAAAGCATAAATACCATATGATTATACTTATATGTGGAATCTAAACATAAAACAAAAGGAACAAAATAGTGGTAGACTCATAGACACTGAGAGGTGCCTAGTGATTACCATGGGGAGGTGTTAAGGTGGGTGAATGAAATAGGTGAAGGAGATAAAAAGGTAGAAAATTTCAATCATAATGTAAGTTGGTCATTGGGAAGGAAGAGAAGCATGGGGAACGTAGTCAATGGTTTCTGTAACATTTTTCTACGTTAACAGATAGTAACTGGAGGGATTGAAGATTTAATAATATGGGCATCTGTTGAACAACTGTGTCATATGTTTGAAACCAAAATAAGAATGTATGTCAACAATATTTCAATTAAAAAAAAGATTTGGTAATGGCAATAGTAATCAACATTGAACTGTTGATGATATTGAAGTTGGCATTCATTCATCATTTTAATCTGCACATCAAGCAAGAGCGTGAAGTCCCAATGATTATAATCTCACAGCTGAAGAAGTAAGACACAGAGAGATTTGCAGCACACTTGCCGTACCCTAGTGTCTATTGGCATAACCAGTAATAGCACAAATATGACTGGACAATGGTTTCTTGAACGTTTTTGATGGCCTGTTTTCTGCAAAGACACCCTGCATAGAGATTCCTGGCCAGAAGTATGGAGTAGATTTAGCTTAGAAAATAATAAAAAGGTTAGGTTTTTTAGCTCAACATTAATTGGAAAATAATACCAGGCCATTTTATTGCTTCTAACTTCTTCATCTCAGTGGTTCCTGCCATTTTCACTGGATTGAATGATTGTGTATATGCATGTGCAACTCATGCACTTAAACATTGGTGAGTGAGGGGGAGAAACAGGAGGCTATTGTTTCCGAGGCTTGTCTAAAGTCTTCCAGGTTTTTAAATAAGCATTTATTATTGATTACATAATTTTTATACATTTTCAGAATAATTTCTTCCCAGATTATTTGCTTACTTCAGCCTGGGTCTATATGGCAATGTTCTACCACCTATGGTTTCAGCTATTTCCTAGCCTGTGGGAAACTCTGTCTAAAATAGAATGATGAAAATTCTAACTAAAAGTTCCAGGAGTCAACAAAAAATACCCTTTCTCCTGATCTGGTCATGATCAAAATACCACTCCCCATTGTTGAAACACATAGTTTTTGGCTTTGTTTAGTTTATGTGCCTTAATTCTCAGATACGTAATACAACAAATTCTAACTCACCTGTAAATTGTTTAGTGAACTCTGAACAAATACCAAGGGACTCATTCTATGAATGGACTCCACATAGTTACGGCTGGAAACATCTCTGGTACACCCTGAGAATATTTTCAGGTTTACAAATTCAACTAAACATGGATTTCATGCTTGTACAAATCAGAAAATGTAACTCAGTTTCCTATTATGACAAGTCAGTGTAGCTATTGTGCCTTAGAAACCTCTGTACTACATCTGAAGGCTTAAAACTCACCTGGTGATGCAGAATTTGACAAAGATAGTGGGCTGGGACATTCCCAGGCTAGGCTACTCCCACTTTGTCTGGTGTACTGCTGCCTGACACTCCCTGATCCAGGGCACCTGAGGGTTGAGAAATGAAAAATCTGTTGTTGTGTTTGTGTACCCTGGACACCATTTGTCTTGGTAACAGATTGATATGCTGAAGTATCTCTCTACAAAAGCAGTGTTTTAGTTACTGTGATGTAATTCTACACAATAAAATAATTTCTTTAGTGTAATGACCTCACAATTGCCCATTTTCTGACAAGGATAAAGTATAGTTCCATAAAGGAGATGATGCTGTAAAACAGATATTTACAAAATATGATGTGAATACATTTGGAAGATAATTTATAAGGGATTAATGAAAGAGTGAGTTTGTCTCTCCGAATCCTGTATGTTACATAGAGCCAAGGACAAATGTATAATGAAAAAGGAATCCATTTTTTTCTGTATTATAATTTTGATAACCACTGCTTCTAATGTTTGTTCAATCATGACTGACAAAAATTTGTGTATCATTTCACCTTCTTGCTTGCATATTGATCTGCAGGATTAATTTATGCATAAATAAAAACATTCTTATATTTTCAATTGGAACTAATTTGTAATGCACACTAACTTCGTCATAATTTACATTCAAAATATTGTCAGAATTTATTTGTATCCATTAATTTGGAATATGATTTTTCAGAATGTGTATGTACGCAGAAGTACCAAATACTGCAAGTACTGTAGGATATAAGAGAAGATATTATTTTAGTTTACTCTAGAGTTTTTAATATTTGGCAGAAAAAATTGCAATTACTTATTATATGTCAATGAGTTGAGTATAATTTGATAAAATTACTTTATACCACATTCCTAATTCAACTTTTCTATTTGTGTGCATATGTGTTTATATGGCCATGCACACGTGTGTATACATCTCTGTTTTATTTCCCTTATGCTCACACTGTTTTTAACACCAGAATTTTTCTCTTAATTGTATATGAGACAAAGCACTTGAAATTTTCAATAAAAATGATTTTAGAGAAAAACGCAGGTTTTAGATCAGTTTATGTGTATTTAAAGGTGAAAGTATCACACTTAATTATGTAATTGGATAATACGTTAGAGATATAATCCTTTTTCTATCATAGACAAGGAGTATATTTTACCCCCCAAAAATGACAAGTGTTACTCAAATGGTCATGTGTATTAAGCTCTGAAAATCTGGGATATAAAGAGACTATTCCTTATTCAAGTGACTTCACCTTTGTCTTGAACACTCCAACCTTCATAGATTTTCTTCATCGAGGAAGATTTGTTCTCACCTAATGTCAAGGAAGTACGTAGAAGGCTTCGTGCTACTTCAGGACTGGGGGAGCTTAGTTATCCACTCGGTGAGGGTAGAGCCACTTCCAATCTCTCTAAGGAAAAGGTGAATGATTGTATCTCTGAGACTGTGATGTGTCTCAGCATATTTTCAAGAACACCCATGAGAGGAAGGGGTGAGACAGGAGAGACCAAAATAGGTGGCTGTAGTTTGGGGACCTGGGAAACTTCAACAGATTTTCAACAAATTTCCCCTGGATCTATTTCAGGGGAAAGTATTGCTTTCATGTTATTGACTGTGAAGAAGGGAACATGATCAACAAAATAGGTCAACATGTAGCTCAAAATCTCCAAGAGATTTTCCTAAGAAATCCTTGATGCTGAGCTACCAAATGAAACATTTCATTACCTGAGGTGGAAACCTTGCCCATGAGCCATTAGAAAATACAGATTGTCCACAGAATAATTTGTATAAATAAAAGTTAAATATTAGCTCTTTAATATGTATCTCCATCTATATTTACATGGACATACACACTGAGTGTTCACAATATGTGGACTATACTAAATAGTTGATTTATTCCAATTTCTGCTTCCAAAGTACACATATCTTTAGTTTTATATTAAAAAGGTTATTGTTTAGGGGTCTTTAAAATTCCTTTTATATTTCAATTACAGAAATTTATATTTTTAAATTAGAGACTAGTGCTTACATATAACTGGCTCTGAAAGTCTACCATGATTAGCATATGTGTTCTGGAGCAATGATTAATTTCATGTAATTCTTATTTCTTCTTCCTGAAGTCCTTGTGTTACCTATTTTTGTCTTTTATAATTTTCATTAAAATTATGAAAAGTAAAAATAATAATTTCAAATGTACATTGTTTACAAAGTGCTTAAAATATTGCACAAATCACATAAGGAACACAAAATGTAATTCCAGACACACTATTTTGAGGAGGAAATGCACCATTCAGAAATCCAAATGCAACTTCCCAAAGTTCAAAAATATGAACTGAGCATATTAGATATGCAACTGCTATAAGGAGAAGGCTGAAGACATGGAAAAATAATTGGAAAAATCCTTTCTTTCTATCAAAAGAATACTGTTTCAATGAGAAAATATGTCAAAATGTTTTAAAGTATCTGTGTCCACTGAGACAAAGCTCAAAGAACTAAGAAAATTAAATGACCTCATCAGGGAAGCACTTGCTAACATCAAGTTCAAATTCCAGACTTTCCCAAGTGGTCCTTAATTTATGCTGTTTGCTGCTGAGCTCACAGTGCCCCACAATCATCACGGAATCTGGAGTCACCAGGTGCCTGAGCAAGGAATAGGGTCATGCAGTCAGGACTCAGGATCTGGGTCATCTACAACTTTCCCTGCTTTTCACAGCATCTGAGCCCTGAGGACAAAAAAATCACTGGAGAGTTTGTATGCATGTCTTTTATCTTTGACGAATTTCTCTTTATCTTTTAATGCCATTTAATTGGTGCTACCATTGCTTTGTTGATGTTTGTTAAAATTATCACTTAAAGATACCATCTCAGATAACGATTCATTTAATATACTTCCTGAGAACACATTATATCCCTGACACTCTATATCTAAAATTACATAAAGACTCCACTCTAATTTAAATAAAATGTCCCCTATTTCTTAAACCATCATCAAATTTTGACATTGTTTGAAACCTCTAGAAAGATCCAGACCTGTTCTCTATGCTATGAATGCTATCAACAACCTATAAAATTAGTTTAATATTTATTTGAATAAGTCCAAGTGCTTTAAAAGTAAACAAAGGGGGGCAAAGAAAAAGGTGGCAGACTAAGACGGCAAAGTGAAAACCTACTCCCCAAAACACATAAAACACAAAAATACAGCAAATACAACTAAACCTGAAAATGGCATGAAGACTGAAGAACAGGCTACCTAAATATGGGGAAGAAGAGAAGACCTCACAGAAAAGTGTCAGGAAACAGCAGAGCCATCTAATGCAAAGGAAGAAATAAGAAACCCTGACAAAATGAGGAGCCAGAGGAATATGTCCCAAAAAACTACAAGACACTAGAAAGAGGGCTAAATAAAATGCGGATTGCCAATCTTCTTCATAAAGATTTCAAAGTGAAAGTCATAAGTATGCTCCGTGGATCTACAGAAAAATATTCAAGATCGCAAGGATGATTTCAATGAAAAGATATAAGACCTGGAAAAGAATGATTCAGAGCTATAGAATACAGTATCTGAAATGAAACATAGAATGAAGGGATTTAAAAGTAGATTACCAGAGGACGAAGAAGTGGTAAATAATATGGAAATCAGGGGACAGGAAAACAGTGAAGCCAAAAACAGAAAAAAGGATCTCTAGGAATGAAAGAATGATGTGAAAGTTGTGTGAGCAATCCAAATGGAACAATATACACGTAATAGGGGTACCAGAAGGAGAATGGGGAGACAAAGGAATACAAAGATTCCCTTAGGAAATAATTGTTGAAAACTTATCCAATCTGGGAATTAATTAGACACTCAGTTCATGAAAGCACAGAGAGCCCCTAACAAATGAAACCCCAGGAAAAAAACACCAAGACATATAATAATTAAAATGGCAAATATCAAGAATAAGGGGAGAGTATTGAAAGCAGTCAGAGAGAGAAAAAAGATTACTTATAAAGGAAACCACATGAGACTATTAGTAGGCTTCTCAGCAGAAAATTTAAAGGCTAGAAGTGAGTGACATGATATAGTTAATGTAATGAAACAAAAGGACCTCAAACAAAGAATGCCTGGCAAAATTATCATTTAAATTTGAAGCAGGGATTAAACAAATTCCAGACAAGGAAAAGTTGAAGGAATTAATCACAACTAAGCCAGATTTACTGAATATTTAAAGGAACTGCTAAAGATGGACATGTTCCTAAGGATAAACAGCTTTCACCAGTGAAAAGAAACCCACAGTAAAGGTATTAGACCAATTAGTTACCAAACAAGTATGAAATTAAAACAAAAGAAGGAAAATTTACTACTCACAATATCAGTCAAGAAATAAGCAAGAAGTGCAGATCATGACATCTAAAACATTAAGTATGGAGGAGGAAGGAGAAGAAAAATGAACCTTTAGATTGTGTTTTAAAAGGAGTAATCAACAATTTAAGATAGATTGTTATATAATAAGGAAGCTGTCATTGAACATCTGATAAGCACAAAACTAAAGACTACAATAAATACACAAAAAAGAAAGAAAGAAGGAAAGAATGGAAAGTCCAAACACAACACTAAAGAAATTCATCAAAAACAACACAAGTGAGTAAGAGGAAAAAGGAAAAGAGAGAAGATATAAAACAACCAGAAGACAATTAACAAAATGGCAAAAAGAATATACCTGTTAAAAATCACCTAAAATGTAAATGGACTGAATGAACCCATGAAAATATATAGAGTGGCAGAATGAATTTAAAAAAGAGACTTATCTATATGCTGCCTACAAGAGACTCATTTCAGACCCAAAGACATACACAGACTAAAAGTGAAGGGATGGAAAAAGATATTTCATGCAAATAATAGGGAGAAAAAAGCAGGGTATGCAGTGCTTTACCAGACAAAATCAATTTCAAAACAAAGAAAGCAACAAGAGACAAAGAAGGACATTACATAATGATAAAGGGGTCAGTCCAACAAGAGGATGTACCCATTATAAAGATCTATGCACTCAATAAAGGAGCACCTAAATCTTTAAAACAAATACTATGAGAATTAAAGGGGAAATAGACTGCAACACATTCATTATAGGAAACTTTAACATACCACCCACATCAATAGGTCAACAAGACAGAAAATAAGTAATGAAACAGAGGGTCTTGTATCAGATAGTTTAACAGATATCTACAGAACATTCCATCCAAAAGCAACATCATACACATTTTTCTCAAGCATCTATGGAATGTTCTCCACAATAGATCACATACTAGGCCACAGTAAGAGCCTCAAAGAACTCAAAAATTGAAATTTTATCAAGCAGCTTCTCAAACCACCATGGTATGAAATGAAAAGTAAATTACACAAAGAAAACAAAAAGCCTACAACACATGGAGGCAAAACAATATATTTCTAAATAATATGTGGATCAATGACCAAATTAAAACAGAGATCAAGTGATACATTGAGACAAATGAAAATAAAAACTCAACAGCCCAAAATCTTTGGTATGCTTCAAGGGCAGTTCTAAGAAGGAAGGACACAGCAATACAGGCTTACCTCAAGGAATGAGACAAGTCCCAAAGAGTATACACACACAGTTAAGGAAATTAGAAAAAGAACAAATGAAACCCAATGTTAGTACAAGGAAGAAGATAATAAAGATCAGAGCATAAATAAATAAAATAGAGAAGAATAAAACAATAGAAAAATCAGTGAAATCAGGAGCTGGTTCTTTGAGAAAATTAGCAAAATTGATAAACCCCTAGCCAGGCTTTCAAGTAAGAGTGTACATGCATAAACAAAATCAGAAATGAAGGAGGAATAATCACAGCAGACACCATGGAAATACAAAGAATTATTAAAGACTACTATGAAATATAATATGCCAACAAATTGGACAATCTAGAAGAAATGGACAACTTTCAAGAAAAATACCAGCTTCCAAGACTGACCCAGGAAGAAACAAAAACTGAACAGACCAGTTACCGGCAATGAAATTGAACTGGTGATCAAAAAACTATCTATTTATATATTATATATCCACACTGTTTTCCACAAAGGTTTCACCAGTTTACATTCCCACCTAGAGTGTAGGAGGGTTCCCATTTCTCTGCATCCTCACCAGCATTTGTTATTTCTTGTCTTTTGGATTGTGGCCATTCTGACTGGTGTTATTTTCATATCTCATTGTGGTTTTAATTTGCATTTCCCTGATGATTGGCGATGTGGAGCATCTTTTCAAGTGCTTCTTGGACATTTGTATTTCTGCTTTGGAAGTGTCTTTTCAGGTCCTCCACCCATTTATTAATTGGGTTATTGTTTTTTGTGTTTTGAGGCATATGAGTTCTTTATATATTTTTGACAACCCCTTATCAGATGAATATATTCTCCCATACTGTGGGATGCCTTTTTGTTATACTGATGGTGTCCTGTGCTGTACAGAAGCTTTTAAGTTTGATGTTGTCCCACTTGTTCATTTTCGATTAGGTTTCCCTTTCCCAAGGAGATGTGTCCAGGAAAAAGTTGCTCATGTTTATATTCAAGAGAATTTTGCCTGTTTTCTTCTAAGAGCTTTACAGTATCATTACTTACACTCATGAGTTTGATCCATTTCAAGTTGACATTGTGTATAGAAAATAATTGAGTTTCATGCTCTTACATGTAGCTGTCTAATCTTGCCAATATTCGTTGAAGCGGTTGTCATTTCCCCTTTGTATATCCATGGCTCCTTTATCATATATTAATTGGCCATATATGTGTGGGTTTATGTCTGGACTCTCTTCTAGTCCATTGATCTATGGATCTGTTCTTGTGCCAGTACCAAATTGTTTTGGTTACTGTGGTTTTGTAGTAGAACTTGAAGTTGGAGAGCGTAATCCCCCCAGCTTTATTCTTCCTTCTCAGGATTGCTTTGGCTATTCGGGGTCTTTTGTGCTTCGACATGAATTTTAGAACTATTTGTTCTTGTTTGTTGAAGAATGGTGTTGGTATTTTGATAGGGATCACATTGAATTTGTAGATTTCTTTAGTCAGAATGAGCATTTTGACAATATTAATTCTTCCTATCCATGAGATGTATTTCCATTTATTGGGGTCTTCTTTAATTTCTCTCATGAGTCTCTTTAAGTTTTCAGGGACTAGTTCTTTCACTTCTTTGATTAGGTTTATTCTTAGGTATTTTTTGCTTTGTGATGCAATTGTAAATTAATTTCTTGATTTCTCTTTTTGCTAGTTCATCATTAGTATATAGGAATGCTACATATTTCTGTGTACTAATTTTGTATACTGAAACTTTGCTGAATTCAGGTATTAGTTCTAGTAGTTTTTTGGTGGATTCCTTAGGATATTTTATGTAAATTATCATGTCATCTGCAAACTTTGACAGTTTAACCTCTTTCTTTCCAATATGGATGCCTTTTATCTCATTGTGTTGTCTGAATGCCATGGCTAAGATCCCAAGTATTCCGTTGAATAAAGTGGGGAGAGTGAGCATCCTGTCTGGTTCCTGATCTTAGTGACAAAGCTTTCAGCTTTTCACTGTTAAGTACAATGTTGGCTGTGCATTTGTCATATACAGTCTTTTCTATGTTGAGGTACTTGCCTTCTAAACCCATTTTATTGGGAGTTTTTATCATAAATGGATGTTGAATTATGTCAAATGCTTTTCTAGAATCTATTGAGAGGATCATTTGATTTTTCTCCTTTTTGTTGATGTTGTGTATGATATTGATGTATTTTCAAATATTGGACTATCCTTGCATCCTTGGAATAACTATCACTTGATCATGATGGATGATCTTTTTGATGTATTTTTGAATTCAGTTTGCTAATATTTTGTTGAGTATTTTTGCATCTATGTTCATCAGGGATGTTGGTTTGTAGTTTTCTCTTTTTGTGGTGTCTTTGCCTAGTTTTGGTATTAGATGCTGGCCTCTTGGAATGAGTTTGGAAGTATATCCTCCTCTTCTACTTTTTAGGAAACCTTTAAGGAGGATGGATATGAGGTCATCTGTAAATGTATGATAAAATTCAGTGGTGAAGCCATCTGGCCCAGGAGTTTTGTTCCTATGTAGTTTTTTTATTAGAAATTTGATTTCATTGCTGGTTGTTCTGTTCAGGTTTTTTGCTTCTTCCTAGGTCAGTCTTGAAATGTATTTTTCTAGAAAGTTGTCCATTTGTTATAGGTTATCCAATTTGTTAGCATAAAATTTTTCATAGTATTCTATAATAATTCTTTGTATTTCTGGGGTGTCTGTATTTATTTTTTCCTTTTTCATTTCTGATTCTGTTTATGTGTATACACTCTCTTTTTTTCCTGGTAAGTCTGGCTCAGGTTTTATCTATTTGTTTATTTTCTCAAAGAAGAAACTCCTGCTTTCATTAATTCTATTTTATTCTTTTCAATTTTATTTATTTCTGCTCTAATCTTTATTATGTCCCTCCTCCTTTTTAGTTTGGGCCTCATTTGTTCTTTTTCTAGTTTCATTAATTGTGAGATTAGACTTTTCTTTTGGTATTTTTTCTTGAGATTAGCCTGTATTGCAATATATTTACTTCTTAGAACTGCCTTCATTGCATCACACTGGTTTTGGGCTGTTGAGTTGTTTTTATTTGTCTCCATGTATTGCTTGACCTATGTATTTATTTTGTCATTGTTCCATTGATCATTTAGGAGCATGTTGTTAAGCCTCCATGTGTTGGTGGGCTTTTTTGTTTTCTTTTGTGTAATTTATTTCTAGTTTCATACCTTTGTGGGCTGAGTAGCTGGTTGGCACAGTGTCAATTATTTTTATTTACTGAGGCTAGTTTGTGGCCTAGTATCATATCTATTCTGGAAAAAATTCCACATACATTTGAGAAGAATGTGTATACTCATGTTTTGAGTCAGCTCTTCTGTAGATGTCTGTTGGGTCCATCTGTTCTAATGTATTGTTCAGTGCCTCTGTTTCCTTATTTATTTTCTGTCTTGTTGATTTATCATTTGGAATGTGTGGTTTGGTGAAGTCTCCTAAAATGAATGCATTGCATTCTATATCCTCCTTTAATTCTGTTAGTGTTTAACATATTCAGGTGCTCCTATATTGGATGAAAAGATATTTATAATGATTATATCCTCTTGTTAGACTGACCCTTTTATCATTATGGAAAGTCCTTGTCTCTTGTTACCTTGTTTTGAAATCTATTTTGTCTGATATAAGTACTGCTTCTCCTGATTTTTTCTTCCTATTATTTGCAGGAACTTTTTCCACACCTTCAATTTTAGTCTGTGTATGTCTTGGGTTTGACGTGAGCCTCTTTTAGGAAGCATATAGACATGTCTTGTTTTTTATCCATTCTATAACTCTGCATCCTTTGATGGGTGCATTCAATCCTTTATCATTTAGGTGTGATTACCAGTAGATATATACTTATTGCCATTGTAGGCTTTAGATTTGTGGTTACCAATGGTTCAAGGGCAGCTTTCTTACTATCTAACTGTCTTAACTCACTTATTATGGTATTTCAAAGACAATCGAAAGGTTATTTTTCTTTCTTCTCTACTCTTTATAAATCAGGTGTCATATTCTGTATACTTCACGTATCCCTTGATGATACATGAAGTATACAGAATATACTTTGTGAGTAGTTGATTTATATTTGTATTTGCTTAGTAATTAATTGGTCTACTTCCTTTACTGTGGCTTTATTTTCTCTTGTGACCGCTGTTTACCCTTAAGAGCATTTCCATCTTGTGAAGTCCCTTTAAGATACAATGTAGAGACAGTTTGTGGGTGTTAACTTCCCTCAACTTTTGTTTATCTGTGAACTGTTTAATCCCTGTTTCAAATTTAAATTAAAATCTTTCTGGGTAGAATATTCTTGGTTGGAGGCCCTTCTGTTTCATTGCATTAAATATATCACACCACTCCCTTCTGGTCTGTAAAGTTTCTGCTGAGAAGCCTGCTAATAGCCTGATGGGGTTTCCTCTTATAAGTGAACTTTCTCTCTGGGTGCTTTCAATACTCTCCTTGCCTTTGATCTTTACCATTTTAATTATTATATGTCTTGGTGTTGTCTCCCTAGGGTCCCTTGTGTTGGGAGATCTCTATACTTCCATGACCTGAGAGACTATTTCCTTCCCAAGATTGGAGAAGATTTAGCAATTATTTCCTCAAAGAGACTTTCTTTCCCTTTTTCTCTTTTCTTCTGGTATCCCTATAATTCAATATTGTTCTGTTTGGATTGGTCGTACAGCTTTCTCTTCCTTAGCTTCTTTGTTTTCCTGTTCTCTAATTTCTGTTTCATTTAACATCTCCTCTACCTCATCTATTCTACTTTTAAATTCCTCCATTTTATGTTTCATTTCAGTTACTGTATTTGTCAAAGTTTCTATCTCTTTCTTGGAATCCTCCTGGAGATCTTGAATAGTTTTCTGTGGCTCCATGGGCATGCTGATGACTTTTATTTTGAAATCTTTATCAAGATTGGTGAATTCAGTTTCACTAAGCCCTCTTCCTGGTGTTCTTCTTGAATTTTTGTTTGGACCAAATTCCTCTGTCTCTTCATTTTCTTTTTAGTGTTTCTAATGAGATAATAGGTTTGTGTAGGAGGCACCCTCTAGTGCTCAGAAGCTTTACTCTCTGGAGCTGCTGAATACCTGCAGCAATGGCAGGGGTCACATTTGAGGTGATACAGTACTGGCCTGCTGGCAGTAGAGAGCTCTTTCCTAACTTCTGGCTGTAACACCTGCATCCACTGCCAGGTTTTGTGGGCTGAGCATGCAGGGAGAAGTGTCTGTGTTATGCCCCTGTAGTTTCCATAGGCAGGGCCACCCTCCCACTGCCCTTGCACAATGGTGGAGGCAGCAGATGGGCAGGACTGGTGCCTGCTGGGAGGAGGAACAGCAGGCTATGTACTTCAGGGTGCATCAGGGCTGCACTGCCAACTAGGGGGATGGAACATCTGAAGCTCCTAAGAGTTCCCAACCTGCTGCTCTGAGAGAGTCAGGAAGATTTTCTCCACATGTCCTTTGTCCTGAGCAGTGAACTCTGTGTAATCTTTGCCCCTTTAGCGCCCCTCTTGCTGCTGGGATGTCGTTCAAAGTGCCCACCTTTCCTTTGTTCCAGGGCAGCCAGTAGTGCATTACTATTCTCCACAAGCAGCTGGAATCTGTCTTTCTGAGTATTCTTCCTATCTTAGATTTCCAACCTCACAAGCCTTCAGAGCACCATGTCATGTGTGTTCATGCTCCTGGAGATCTCCAGAGCCGGTTTTTCAGCAGTCCTGGGATTCTGCTCTCTCCCTGCTCCTTCCTCTTCCTCTGGCTTTTGGACTGGGGTAGGGGGGCACTTGGGTGTCACCAGGTCACAGCTTTGCTGCTTTCCCCTTTTCTGTGAGGTCTTCTCTTTTCCCCAGATGTAAGCTGTCTGTTCTTCAGTCTTTCGGTTGCTTTTTCGGGATTAGTTGTATTTGCTGTATTTCTGTGTTTTATGGGATTTTGGAAGGAGGTTTCTGCCTCACTTCTCACACTGCCATCTTTTTATGACTCCTCTGATCTTTGTACTTTTTACTTCTCCTCCCTTTCACTTATAATGTAATGGACATTACAGTTTTTATATGCTTAAAACATTTTGAATCCAACAGATATATTTATTATGGTTATGTTTATTGATTTTGTTTTTAACTTTTGACCTAGAGATGTAAATGCAAGTTTCAAGTAACATCTTTACTGTATTAGAGAATCTCTCTTTGAATATATTTTAACCATCACCAGTGAATTTTACCCTATCTTCTTATATTATGATAATTCTACTCATTTTACTTCAACTCAGAGAACTCCCTTCAGCATTTCTTGGGATGCAGGTATAGTGGTGACAAACATTCTCAGCTTTTGTTTGGGAATGTCTTTATCTCTCATTCATTTCTAAACTACAGCTTTGCTATTTAAGGAAATCCTGCTTGACAGGATGTTTTTTTCATTACTTGATTATGTAATCCCAGCCTGGAAATTTTTATTGGCTGCTATAATTATGGTGTTTACCACGTAAATATTTATCTATCTTTGTTGTCATTTTTAAAGCTATATTTGTCACTGACTTTTTGACCATTTTCTTATAACATGTCTCAATGCAGTCCTAACTGAGCTCAACATTTTCGGGTTATTTGGTCTTATGGATCTTAATACATTTTTCTCCTTATGGCTGGGAGTTTCCAGACCTTATTGCTTTGAATATAAATTTTGGTCTTTCTCATTCTCTTCTTTTAATGGAATTCCCATAATGAGGATATTGTTACGTTTGATTATGTCTCTAATTCCCACAGGCTTTTTTCACTTTTTAACAGGCTTTTTCCATTTTGCCTCTCTGGCTAATCTCAACCATCTTGTGTTGTAGGTGACAGATTATTTCTTCTATATGGTTGTCATCTTTTGAAGGGAAACTAGTACAAGAAAAAGAAATTGTGGTACATATTGAGACCCTTCACCAAACTTGGTTGGAATGGATCCTAACATAAATGGAATGTGGCTCATAATGTTAGTATACCTCAGATGCGAAGTACAGAAGGAGTTTTTAGGGGAAAAGCCCAATTTGCCAATATTGTGTAGGTTCTAATTAGCAACTGTCTTCCAGAAAAAAGCATAGTGGAAATAGGAATCTCGAAGGAAATGAAAGTTCAAATATTGAAGTCTCTACTTCACCACTCCTAATGTTGACATAAAGGAAAATCCAAAAGAAATCCTACAAAGCTTATTGAGTAGTGATAGGAATTCAATTCCATGGTAGCAGGAACCCTCACCCTTGGTACAGGATGTTTTGTGCTTCATGAGAGTGGGGATCCCTGAGCAAGGTTTTCACAGAGTGTGAGATATTTTTTTCCATTTTTCTTGCTTAATGAGATATTAGTTGATATACTTAACTGAGTTTAAGGTATGCAGCATAATCATTTGATTTATATATATTGTTAAATGATTGCTATATGTATTATATATGGTAACATATATCATCTCATAAATACAATAAAAAAAGGAAAAACAAAAAAGACATTCTCTTTGTGATGAGAACTCTTACAATCTACTCTCTTCTTTCATATGTATCATACAGCAGTGTAGTCATCATGTCATACATTATTCCTACTATTTATTTTTCTTGTACCTAGAGGTTTGGACCTTTGAACACCTTCTCTAATTCCCCTTTCCACAGCTCCCCACATTTATATGCGTGTGTGTGTGTGTGTGTGGTTTCCATACATAAGTGAAATCATGCAGCATTTCTCTTTCTCTGACTTAATTCACTTAACACAATAACCTCAAGATCCATCTATGTTTTCACAAAAAGCAGGGTTTCCTACACTTTCATGACTGAATAACATTCAATTGTATATTTATACCACAAATTCTTTACCCATTTGTCTATTTATTGATGGACACTTTGGTTGCTTCCATATCTTGGTGTTAACTCTGGGGGGAAATGTGTTCCCCACTGGGGCCAAATAAACCTTTGAAGCTGAAATCAGTCAAAGCGAAAAACGAAGTGGGAGAAACCCTTTTATTGCTTCCAACAAGTCACTACTCCCACTTGCCCATGTCTCTCCTGATTCTGACTGGAGGAAGCCAGAAAAACCCTCTCCAGCACAGGTGCACAGTCTTCCCACACCCCTTATACATGTCTATTGATGTGGAGATGGACTACTTCTCTCCATCCCTTGGAAACACCTATTGATGTGGAGATGGGTTAAGGCCAGGTGAGAGACTCTGGAAACATTGCAAAGCTACCCACAGCCCACCCCTCCAGAAATCTTGTCTCACAATCTACTGTCTATCTTCCACAAGGGCTCCGGTGTGACAAAACTGGATCATTGTAAGCTGATTAATAACATACAATAAAAGCAATAAAATTATGATAATCTCCAATTTGGAGGACCCCGCTGGGTTCAAAGTCCTATGCAGATTAATTCCATAGCTCATGCATTTCACAGGAGGGCAGCAGCTGAACTGATAGAGATCTCTGTGCATTCTCAACAAGGGGGTGGGTCCTAGCAATAATGACTACAGAAGAAAATAACCTTAAGGGTGATAAGATACATGTTTTAATGATGCCAGCATAGGCTGATATTGTTCATCAGGGAGGATGTATGCATAAGAGTAGTCCTATGATAGGACATTGGCAGGCATGGGATCTCATTCTGGTCTAATACACAAGACCTTCACCCGCTCCCTGTGGGAGAGTCCTGTGACCAGCCATCCAGTTGGTATGGTACCATGTTTGTAGCCACAGTGTCAAACCCTGATAGATGGCCAAGATGTCAGTGTAAACAACTAGAGACAAGGGCTCCTGGGTGATCATGAGCCATACTGCCCAGAACACAGCCAGTTGACTGCTCTTCACGTCTCCATCCTTAACCCACATTGTCTCAATCTTAGGATGGAAAGCCACAGCCCTCCACTTGGGGTGCTTCCCACAACTGGAGCCATCTGTATACCAAGCATCTTCAGTTATAGGGGCTTTCCCCTGCTGATAAGGACTCTTGGTTTCCAATGGCTCCAAAACAAGTTCTTCCTACTTTCCACTGGTACATGTCACTGGCCCCAATAAGCATTGTTCTCCACTGAAAGGCCTAGTACAGAGGGCACTAAACTGATGTAAATATGTGCCCCCTTTGCCAGCGCAGGCATCAGAACCACACTGCTCTGTGGCCATTGGGTTCACTCTTGCACACATCCCATGTTGGGATAGGTGGTTATTACTATTACCTTGGTTGGAGCTGTTCCAGTGATGGGCTCCATAGCCAGCAAGGCATGGTACACAGCTGTCAGTTGCTTCTCTATCAAAGTGTACCAGACCTCTACTCCTTTCCATAGTTGTGACCAGAATCCAATAGGTGGAGAGGTCCATTCACGCCACTGCCAAAAGCCCCACCATAACCATCTTCAGTTACATGAACATCTAGCTCACAGGGCCTTGATGATAATGGTACACTCAAGGCCTGTAAGGCCTTCACTGCTCCCTTAGCATCAGTAAAAGCAGCTGCATATGTTTCATTCCAGTCCCACCTGGTGCCCTTTTGTACTAAACAGTATAAGGGCTTCAGAATTTGGGACAAGTGCAGCAAAAAAAGTCTCCAGTGGCCAAAAAGCCCCCCAAAATTCTTGTAATGGTGCCACAATCGTAGCGGTAGGGAAAGCCTGGACCTTGTCTGTGACTGTTTCTGGGATAGCTTTACTTTTACCTGACCACACAACCCCTAAGAACTTTATAGACAAAGCAGGTCCCTGAACCTTAGTGCTGTTCACAGCCCATCCTTTCTCCTGTAGATGTTGCAGCAGTCTAGGAAGTGCCCCTTCTGAATCTGCCAGAGAATCAGACGTGAGCATATCACCAACTTAGTGATGCAGCCTCACCATTTTTGGTTTCTTCCATGTGGCCAAGTCCTGGGCTACAAGTCCATGAAAAATGGTGGGACTGTGGATGTGTCTCTGTGGAAGGACAGGGAATGTCCACTTCTGGCTTTCCAAAATGAAGGCAAAATGTTCCTGACTTCCCTATGCTATGCCAATATGGAAGAAAGCAGTAGCAAGGTCCACAACATAATGATATTTCCCTAGTTCATGACTGAGGGTGTCCATAAGGGATGCTATACAGGGGTCAGCAGCATGCAAAGGGGGTGTGACTTTATTCAATTCCCTGTAACCTATGGTCATAACCAAGAGCTGTCTTGCTTTTTCACTGGCCACACTGGGGAACTCAAAGGGCAGTGAGTGGGCTTTATGATGCTCACCTTCTCCAGCCCCTATAGAGTTTCTCCAGTTTCCTTGTGTACCCCAGGCAATTTACAGTGATTAGTATTTGTCACCCACCTAGGAAGAGGCAGAGTTACAGATGGGTGTTTAGCATGCTGCTCAGAACTGCCTTTACCACATGTACCCTCAGTTTGAACTCACCTGCAATGGTCTGTAACCACAGGCCTTTCAGGATATCCACCCTCAAAATATATTCAGGGATGGGAGAAATGTGCACAATGTACTCCTTTGGCAGTAAATGCCCTCTCACCAGTGGGACTTGTGCTTTCTTCACTCTGAATGCCTTACCCGCACAGCCATCTATCACAGCAGGGATACCAGAAAAATGTTCGGGGTTGCCATAAAACAGAGAAAATTCAGCTTCTGTGTCCATCAGTGCCAGGACACATTGTACATTTGTGGGGGACCAATGAATTGCTAATTCTACATATAGCCTTGTGGCCCACCACATACCCCAAGATAGGGGCCCTGATCCCCCCTTAGTCAAACCACAGTTTCCAGTCATCATCCTTTGGGGTGAGGGCCCAGGTGGAGCCTGAGTACTGTACCCCAGGAAGTCTCACAGGGACCCAGGCCGGACATGGGGCTTTGCCTCCAGCTTCCAGGTCCTAGACCGCAGTGGCTGGAATGTCTGCTCTAGCTTTAATTGGTGCCACAGTCTAACAAGATCCTCTTGGGTTTTTCTTTTACTACCCTAGTCTTTATCAAGTTAACCCACATCTGGGTCCTTGAGACCTTCACCTAAGCCTTTTCACCTCTCCTTTCAGGTGTAGCCTGTACTTCCTTCTATGCTCTTATTGTTTGACACTTCCCCAAGATCTTCTAAAGTAGGAGTAGCCTCACTTATGGCTGCTGTGATTTATAACACTGAATGTGCAATGGTTCCCTTTCTTCACGTCCATGCCAGTATTTATGCAGTGGGCAAGAATAGTTTCTAGGGACACAAAGAGAGATCGGGGAACTGTATAGAGCACCAGAGTTCTCATTCTCACGGTGAACAACTCCTCATCAGGGTGCTGGGGCTCCATATTACAGATGACATCGTTCATGCCCTTCTCCCATAACACCTGCTGGAGCTCTGCCTACATTTTCTGGCAAATAAGTAACTAGTAAATCACCATGATTAGACCAAACTTTCCTGATGGCTGCTGTGAGCCAATCCAGATACGCATGATTCTGTGTGGTGTGACGGGCACTTTGCAACCACGGCTGTAGGGAAGGGTGAGTCATCAGGGAAGCCAGTCTACCCATTTCAGAACCTGACATAATGATGTTTTCCACCATCACATCCCAAAGATACAAAAGTCACGTTGGCAGATGTTCTGACGGCTTCTGCGAAAATTGGATACTCATGCCCACCAGTTCATCCTGGGTGTAGGGAGAGAGCATGGAGTGATCCCCAACCTGGTGTGGTAGCTGCTCCTCCCCCAAGGAGCCCACAGTTGTTGAATTTTTATTTTCTTAATTACAACTGGGCGGGCCTTTAATACAGGAGAGGCTGGTCCCTTGGGCTGTGGCCTCGGCAACAGTTCCACCTTGGGCCCACCTGCATCCTCCCCAGATATCTCCTGTACCATCTCCAGGGCTGAAGGCACCACTCCTTTCTCATCCTACCCCATGGCCTCCTGCAACTTGGATTCTCTTGCTGCCTCCTCCCTCTCTGTTAAAATATCTTCCAGGAGCACAATCTCACTTCTCAATATTCTCAGTACTTGTCTCTCTTTCTTAAAGGCATCTCATAGGTTGCTGCCCAGCTCTTCCAGGTCATGCTGGAGTGTGTCTCTCTCCTCAATAAAGATTTCCACTATCTCAGGAAACAAACATCCCACAATCCCAGCTGCTAAGTGGGCACTCAGGGTCTCTAAGCAGTCTTCTATCTCATGGAGGGCTAATGCCACAGCTTCCAGTGTCTCTGCCCTTCCCAATTCTGGGGAATGTCCCACCCATCTAGGAGGTACTGTACCCTAGACCAATTTCCCACCAGGGGATTCCGAAGTGGAAGCCCCAGGCTGAAGCCACACCCTCCACATCTGCCAGAGGTAAGGGTGAGTCATCAGCCCCTGCCACAGTAGCAACCAGAGATTCCCCACCATCCACAGGGGTTTCTGGGCCTCCCCACCATCTCTAGGGGAAGCCCACCTGAGTGTCACACCCATGAAGACAGATTTCAGGTTCAGAGATACTGCCACCTACTTCCAGGTGTAACTCCAGGGGAAAAATATTTGAGCTCAACCCACACCAAATAAAATGTTTTGAACTGAAATCAGTCAAATGGAAAAGAAAGTGTGAGAAACCCATTTATTGCTTGCAAGAAGTCAGTACTCCCACTGACCCGTGTGTCTCTCCCTGTCCTGGCTGGGAAGAATAAAAAAAAGACCTCTCCAATCTGTGTGTGCACTCACTCTGCCCCCACCCCTTGCAAGCACTTATTGTGATGGAGAAGGACTACTTCTCTCCACCCCTTGTAAACAACTATTGATATGGAGATAGACTAAGGCCAGGTTAGAGATCCTGGGAATACTGAAATTTTACCCACAATTGGAAATTTGTAATTAACGATGTTATGAATAGACAGGTGCATATAACTTTTCAAGTTAGTGTTTTCATTTCCTTTGGATATATTCCCAAAAGTGAAATAGCTGGATCATATATTTCTGTTTTTGATTTTCTGAGCATTCTTCAAGTTAGTTTCCATAGTGGCTGCTCTAATTTATAACAATGAACGTACAATGGTTCCCTTTCTTCACTTTCATGACTGTATTTATTCTCTGTCTTTTTGATTATGGCAATTCTAACTACAGTGAAGTGATATCTTATTGTAGTTTTGGTTTTCATTTCCCTAATTACTAGTGATACATAACATATTTTCATGTATCTGTTGCCCATTTTTATATCTCCTTTGGAAAATTGCCTTTTATATACTTTGTCCATTTCTTTCTTGGATTATTTTCTTTTGTGTTGTTTTTGCAGTGATGCTTCCCAATTTGATAAATTTCCACTTTATTTTTTTTCTTCTGTGAGTTTCATGGTTTCAGGCCACACATTTAAGTATTTAATGCATTTTGAGTTAATATTTGTGAGTGGTATAAAACACCAGTTACCTGTGCACAGATATTGGGTCATGGTGAGGCCATATTGCAGAGGGTGGCAAATGGCAACAGAGCAGTCAGAGGTCATGAAAACAAGGAGCAAGTACTCTGTGGTTTCAAAAAGTTAATAGGAAGCTCTGAACAGCATATGTTGTGAGAGAAATCAATTCACTGCTATATAGAGAATTCATGATGTATTTGGGATCACAAATAGAGATGGAACAAAAACCCAACTAGGACAAATTGCCTACAAGAAATTACAGTGGGAAGTGAAGATAGAGGACATTCAAATTTTTAGCCAGGGTTCCCACATAAGGTAGTAAGAACAACAGACCTTGAAAGACTTGGAGCTCCTGGGACCTTGAGATATTCATCAGGAGAAATTCTGTAAAGATGGTGAAGTTGTCCAGTATGTCCCTGGAGTCAAAGGATAAACTAAGAAGATGATACTACAAACCATAATGGAAAGTACAAACTATGCTTGTATGGAATGAAATGTCTGCTGTTTGTAATTCACTGCATTGATTTACTCTCACGAAGGCACACTGATGTACAGACCAATATCACTACCCTTCAGTCCTCTTCTTGAATGTATTTCAGAGAATCCTTTCTTACAGATAAATTTTCATGGTCACCCACATGAAGAAATGTGCATCAGGCTTCTCTGACTTGCTTATTGATCTCTTTCTGGAGGGCATTGCTGTGCTTGGATTTCTGACAAGCCTCAGAATAACTACTAATCACAGGCTCTTGAAAACCTGCAGACCTTCAATATCTTGTTTTCTATATAAACTCTGGCCAATCCATTGAAATTAATTAGATTGGCAGTAGGTATTTTACAGATAAGCTTTAAATAAGGATTTTTAAACTTTAAGTAAAGGGATTTAAATAGGTAAAATTTTGGAGAGCACAAGATCCCCAAAATAGCTTTTGGACAAGTGGTGGGATAATGATATCTGAAAATTGCTTCCTCATTATAATGAAAAGCAATATCATACAGGGAAAAAATTCATACATATATATGTTATATGATAAATAATGATGTTTATGAAACATAAAAATGTGGTAAAAAGAGATCAATTTACTAACCTATCACATCTATAAGAAAGTATTTAAAAAAGCAACGAAAGTCAACATTTATGATAAAACTTATGTAATACATTTGAAATTAACAGGCACAGAATAAACATTTTAAACTGTCTATTACTGCACAATGGACTCTGAACTTTTTGTGCCTATTAACGGATAGTGAAGAAAGAATCTTGAGATGATTGTGAGAATTCTAATTAATATGTGAGTAGACAGATTTTGAATAAGTTCATAGTGAGACAGGGACCGTGGGTGTAGTCAGAGCAGGGTGAGGACCTCCAGAAAAAGCAGGGCGGGATATTTACAGTCAAAGCAATATAACAATGGGCAAAGAAGTCCCTTTTGAAATTCTGTGTTAAGCATTATACAAAGTCAAGGTCACACTAATTCTCTAGGATCAAGATACCAGACTAAGAATATAGATATCTTCAGTGAGGTCAGTTAAAGGTCAAAAGGCCAGGAGCAACTTAGCCTAGAATGCTTGAGTGTTACACAAATAAAGAAGGGTATCTCAGCATAACCTGTGACTTCACTGTAAACAGCCCTAGCAAGCAGAGAACAGCCCAGCCCACCTTGAGGGCAGGACTGGTGGTACAAGTCCACACCCTAAGCCCTCAATCTCCAAAAGTCCTCAACTGCCTATAAATCCCCTAGACAATGCACCACCCCGGGCTCTCTTGTCCCCTCATGGCGTGAGCTGGGAGCTCTGTCCTCTCACTTTATCTCTAAATAAAAGCCTGTACCTTGCTCTCCTACCTTGAGTGTTTGTGAAGCTCATTCTTTGGCTTCATGAACAACAGCCCTGGCATCTATAGGATAAAATCATAAATGTGGCAGTGGCACGATTCTGCAGGGGTTTGAGCCCCGTGAGGAAAGATGTCATGAAAATGAAGACTACTACTTCATAACTGTGCTGGGTTTTAAGAAACAGAAGTACACGTATATATTTATTTGAATGGATCATATAACACAGAGGGCCATATGTAAATGGAATTTTACTGATGTAGCAACTATATTTGAAGGAGATCTGGTTTTTGGTCTGCCCAGTTAGGGCCTCAGATCATGGCAGGTCATAATTTGTTCAATTTAAGATTTAATTATAGGCTAGTTCAAGGTTATCCATATATCTGGAAATCATGGAAATAATAAAAGCCCATTTTTTCTGAATACAATTTCCCCTCTTCCCCTCAAATAAAATATTTAACTCAATACTGAAATAAACATTATACAAACAACTTCATGAAAATTTTTTAAGGGGATTGAAAACAATTTTTTTTCTCTGACTATAGTGTTACTGTCTGAGATGCTGTTTTTCCCAGATTCATGTCTTGGAGGCAACAAATAATGAAGCCAGAAGATGAGAGTATGGGGCAACCAGCAAGGTTTTTAATAAGGAGTGGGAAGGAAAGAAAGAGACTCCCTCTAAATGGGAGTGGATGCAAGAGTGGAGGCCACTGGGGCTTTAGTGTCTAGGGATTATAAACCAAAGAAAAGGAAGTTCACAGGGCTGTCAGTGGTTTGTTGCTAGGAAGACCCCTTTGTTTTTCAAGCTGAATTCTCCAGACACACAGGATGTAGCTCCTTGTTTACCATGAGGCCTTGACCCTATTTCCCTCCTGCCTTTCCATTACCAGGATCATGAGTTCTAATGGCTGCCTACATCTCACGACTTCTTGCATCACTAGGAATCATGTGATGTGTGTCAAGCAATGTTTTATATCCTACCTACTCCAAAACTAGCTTCTCCTGGACTAAGACCTGTGACTCCACCAGATGCCACCCAGGGTCCAAGGTGGACCCTCACCTTGCTAAACCTATGAAGGATGGAGAATCTGCAATATATTTTATGTACTATATGTTTATGCATATGGATGAAGTTGTTAATATAAGTATTCCTTTCTGTAATTATCTAATAAAATGACAGATTATCTGTTTATCTATAGAATGTGGAAATACACTGAAACAAAAAGGCTAGATGAAAAGGTTATTATTCTTGGTGTAAAATTATACATATGCATGATTTTTACAGAAAAATAAAAATGATTTTTTTCTCACCTTTGTGCATACCAATGTGTGCAAATGGCAAAGAAATTATTGTAGATGTTACTCACTTAAAATCCATGGGGCTACTACAACACAAAATATCCACTACATACCACAAAATAATTAGTAACTAAAAACAGTGTATATAAGAATAGTAAGCAAGATTTTTTATTAACTACTTAATTAACTACTGCTAATTTATTAATAGATCCATCTATTTATCAAATGACCAAATAACTTACAATTTTTATGGTAATGTTTTTGTACACAAAAAAATGTGTTTTGTATACCTTTCTACATTCATTATTGAAACATTAACTTCCAGTTAAGGGGAAATGTCTCTTCTGTGAAACTGGAAAGCTCTTTTAAACATTCTGTCCAGAGCAGACTTAATGTCCCTGTTCCTCAGGCTAAAGATGATGGGGTTACCTAAGGGGGGCACCGTGGAGTAGAACATAGCTGGGAGGAGAGTTTGAATACTTGATGAGTTTGAAATATGACCTAAACAACCAAAAAATTCAGAAACTATACAGAGAATAAATGTAGGTATCCGGGGAGAGCAAGTTGACAGCTCTGCTCCGGGCTTCTACAGAATGCATCTGGAGTACAGTTGAAAAGATGTAAACATATGAGGTTAATAAGATGACAAGGCAGAGTAACATGAGGTAAGAACTTACAGCAAAGGCCACAAACTCAGAAAACTGCACAGCGTTGGATGCTATGCTCATTCTTTGAGGTACATCACAGAAAAACTGTTGAATCTAAAACAGTGGACTTTGTGAAGGGATGAATGGATATAGTCCCTGTGTGGACAGCAGAATAGACCAGCCCACTGGCCCATGAGACAGCTGCTACTAGTGAGCACAGACGTGGGGTCATGGTGAGCTCATAGTGCAGAGGGTGGCAAATGGCAACATAGCGGTCATAGGACATGACCACAAGGAAAAATAACTCTGCAGATCCAAAGAAAATATATAGGAAAATCTGAGCAGCACATTCTCTGAGCGAAATCAATTTACTGCCCATTAAAGTGATGAATTTGGGAACAGTAACTGAGATGTAGCCAAAATCTGTGAGGGATAAAATGCCCAAAAAAAGTACATGGGGGAGTGAAGATGTGGATCTATAACAGTGATGGTAAATGTCAAAAGATTTCCAGCCAGAGCTCCCAGATAAACCACTAAGAATATCAGACCTTGCAAGACTTGAAGCTCCTGGGAGCTTGAGATGCCCATGAGGAGGAACTCTGTGAAGATGCTGCCATTGTCTGTTTGCTAACGTACTTCAGTGACCTGTAGTCAATTGATCAAAGGGTAAGATGATACTACAAACAAAACGGTGAGGGAACAAAATCCTCATATGCTATAAAAAGTGATAGAAATTGGCTTACCGAATTAAAATATATACAACACTTATATAATAATTGTACCTTGCAGAGTTCTTATTAATTAACCAAGTGAAATAATCAAAGTGTAAGAAAACACAGTATCAAATACAATCAATACACCTTGGAAAATATTAAATAAATATTGTCAACATACTTAAATACTGAAACCTTTCAATATAAGTGGGAAAAAAAATTTTTTTCCAATAGGGTCTAAAATCAAAACATAATCCAGTAAAGGAATGAGCAATGATTAAACAGAGATATACTGATGACTGAGACATGGGGTCTCTCTCTGCACATATCAGTGTTTCTCAAAGACACCCTGCTATAAAGGCTAATACCATTACCCTTTAATTTCTTTCATTGGGCACAGTTCAGGGAGTCCTCTCTTAGAGCTGAAGGGACTTTGACTCTAAGAGACATGAAATAAAATGCACTGGCTTTTCTGTTTCTTTAGGGAATCTCTTTCTGTTGGGCAATGATTTATTTGATCTATGACAAATCTCAGGGGAACTAGAAATTGCAGCCTCCAGGGATGCTGAAGGCCCTTCAGGCCTTGTTTTTCATAAATATCTTGGCTAATCCGTTGAGATTAATTAGAGTGGCAATAGTCTATTTTTAGAGATAACCTTTGAAGAGAGGTTTCATAACCTTTGAGAAAGCTATTTTAAACAGTTCTGGGCTTCAGATCTCAAAGGAATCAAAAGTAAAGGAGTGTGGAATGTAAAAATGACAAGAAAGGATAGAATAATATACTTATCACTGTTGAATATCTTTAACAAGTACATTGAATTAACAATAACAATCCTCCAAAATGGTTTATGGATCCCTCTTGGTTTAATGAGCAAATAAATATATTTGTTAAATGTGTGTTAATAATACCTAGCAGAAGAGATACCATGATCACGAAGGTGGTTTTCCCGAGGCCAGGCTCATCCAATTGCACTCCTGATGTGCTGACCCCTGCTATTTCCCCAAATGTGGGAAACTTGATTCCATAATTTGTGGTAGTGGGGGTTGCACTTGTGCTTTCCCCTGATATAATGAAAAGGGAAAAAATATGTGTTAATAGAATGGAAGTAAAATATATCAATGTGCACAACTCTCATATCTGAACTAATTTAACCAAAAATGTATAATACAGACTCACTAAATAAATAGTAAATTTAATGCAATCACTTGAAAGTTGGCATCCACAAAATGAAAAGTAAAATGGCTATCAAAGCACAATGTAAATGCTTATGTAAAACTTAAAACAGTCCCTGATTGTAACTAATGAAAATGACCTAATGAAAAAAGACAAATGGACAAAATACCAAGATGATCCTGAAAATTATCCCATGGAAAGGAGTAGAACAACCTTGAATAAGTTCTGGACAAATATCATCAAAATTCTATATTCTAAGATGCATCAGGTCAGTAAGAGATGTATTAACAAAGCAAATATACTATTTTAAACAGTTCTGGGCTTCAGATCGCAAAGGAATCAAAAGTAAAGGAGTGTGGAATGTAAAAATGACAAGAAAGGATAGAATAATATACTTATCACTGTTGAATATCTTTAACAAGCACATTAAATTAACAATAACAAAAATTAACCACCAAAGTTGACATGTCCTCAGAACTTCCTTGTGCGAATGGCAGGAGAATGGATTATACAAGTAGACCTCTTCAGACCTCATTAGGGCAGCACCCAATGTTTTGAAGCCCTGCTTCTGTCTCCTTACCCCAAACAAAGCCCTCTACTTAATCAAAAGCTGACACTCTGCCCATGCTTCCTTCATTATGAAAGCACAGTAGATTTCCTCTCAGCTGGGAAAGGGTAATTTACTTACTGAATTTAGGTTCAAGACCTTTTCATAGCAACAACTCTTCAATAATTTAACTGATTATTGTGGTTATCTGCTTTTTTCTAGTTTTTAGGCTATCATTTACAAATCATTAAAGTGAGTTCATAAATATCTGTTTTCAAAATCCACAAAATATTGCACCATTTTACATTTATGACGTAAAGTTCTCTTTTTAAGAGATTGATTTGATCTGAAACATAAAGTCAATAAAAATTTTTGATCCAGGTTTGCTTCCCAATATTTAGATGAGAATTTTCCATTAGTCTATCCCATCCCATGGAATAAATTGTTCATATTACTGCAATATTGGGCTAATTAAATCAGATGGAAGTCTAAGTAACCATACATTCAGATCTATCATCGAAACATTAAACCATTTCCCTGAACACAAGAAACCATGTTTGCTCTCTAAATAGTTATCAATACAGCATGCTGAATGCATCAACATTTTTCAGAATGATTTATTTAACCTAATACTTTTTAGTTCATTTCTTTCAGTATTTTTGCAACTAATCAACCCTAACACCACCAGTTGACTGAACTTCTATATATAGAGAAGTACATAATTAACCTGGGACCTAGTAAATTCCACTTTTGTAAGAGCATACAACCATTTTCATAATTAAATATCCTTCACCTAGGCCTTAAATGGTAGAGAAATAAAATGTGTTCTAATGATTTTTAAGGGCCTTCCAACTTTGTCACGGAGAAGAGTTAAGAGTTACACATAGATTTGAAACAAACACATAAAAAGCTTTGATGGCAGTTATTTTATGAATTGCAGCATGTGCATTCATCCCTAACTACAAAAGCTGTTGGTGGCTGATATTTAGATAATACTAGGAGAGACAAGTAAAATAAAATACATTGCACACATTTCCATCTTCGGAAGGCATGTTTAGTTCAGCTAAGTGCTGGTCCATTTTTAAAAATTTATTATTGAAGTATAGTTGAGATACAATCTTATATTAGTTTCAAATATACAAGACTGTGTTTTAAAAGTTACCCACATTATTAAATCCTCATCCCACTGCTTAAGTTACTGTCAACATAGAAAGATGTTGTAGAATATATTGTACATGCTTTACTATCATTCTTGACTAACTTATGATAGTGAATTATTTGCCCCTTTATCCCCCACCCCTTCCCCCCACACCTACTCCAACTCCTCCCTCTTGGTAACCACTAGTCACTTCTCAGTGTCTATGAGTCTTCCTTCTGTTTTGCTTTGTTTTTATAGTCCACAAATAACTGAAATCATATGATACTGGTCTTTCTCCACCTGTCTTATTTCACTGAGCATAATACCCTTTAGGTCCACACATGTTGCAAATGGCAGGATTTCTTTTTTTTAATGGTGGAATAATATTCCATTGTGAATATGTGCCACTTCTTCTTTATCCATTCTCCTACTAATGGATGCTTATGTTGCTTCCATAACTTGGGCATTGTCAATAATGCAGCAATAAACATAGGGGTGCATATATCTTTTCTAATCAGGGATTTTGATTTCTTGGGGTAAATTCCTAGAAGTGGAATTAGTGGGTCAAATGGTATTTCTATTTATAGATTTTTGAGGATCTTCCATACTCCACAGTGGATGGACAAATTTACTTCCCCCCCAAAAGTAGAGGAGGGTTCCTATTTCTCCAAATGCTTGCCAACACTTGTTCTTTCTTGTCTTTTGGACAGTGTCCACTCTAACTGGTGTGAGGCTCATTGTGGTTTTGATTTACACTTCCTTGATTATTAGTGATCTAATCATATTTTCATGTGCCTTTTGGCCATCTGTATTCCTTTTTTGGAAAAATGTCTGTTCATGTCCGCTGCCCATTTTTAAATCAGGTTATTTGTTTTTGGTGTTGACATGTTCTTCATATATTTTAAATGTTAACCCCTTATTAGATAAATTGTTTACAGATATATTCTCCCATACTATGGGTTCCCATTTTCTTCTGCGGATGGTGTCCTTTTCGGTACAGAGGTTTTATAGTTTGATGTAGTCCTGCTTGTTTATTTTCATTTCCCTTGCCTGGGGAGATGAGTCCAGGAAAAAATTACTTATGCTTATGTTTAAGAGACTTTTGCCCATGTTTTCTTCTAAGAATTTTATGGCTTTGGGTCTTGTATTAGGTCTTTAATCCTTTTCAAGTTTACTTTTTTGTTTGGAGTTAGACAGTAATGCAGTTTAATTCTCTTGCAGGTAACTGCCCAGTTTTCCCAACACCATTTACTGAAGACATTGTATTTTTCCCATTATATACTCCTGGATCATTTATCATATATTCATTGACTATATATGCATGGATTGATATCTCGGCTTTTTATTCTGTTGAATTGACCTTGAATCTGTCCTTGTGCCAGTACCATACTGTTTTGATTGTCATAGCTTTGCAGTGTAGCTTGAAGTCAGAGGCCTAATGCCCCAGCACTGTTCTACTTTCTCCAGATTGCTTTGGCTATGTGGGGTCACTTGTGGTTCCATATGAATTTTAGGATTCTTTACTCTAGTTCATTGAAAAATGCTACTGGTATTTGAAAAAGACTACATTAAATTTTAAATTGCTTTGAGCTGTTTTGCTCAATCCAGTTATTAGTTTTTGTAGATTTTTGGTGGAGTCTTTAGGGGTTTCTCCATATATATTATGTCATCTTCAAATACAGTTTAACTTCTGCCTTTTATCTCTTTATCATGTCTGATTGCCATGTGTAGAACCTACAGTACTATATTGAGAAAAGTGTTGAAAGTGGACATCCTTGTCTTGTTCCTTCTCTTAGAAGAAAACCTTTTATCTCTTTGCCATTGAGTATGATTTTAGCTGTGGGCTTGTCATTTATAGACATTATTATATTGAGATACAGACCCTCTCCACATTGTGTTGAGAGTTTTTATCATGAATGGATGTTGAATTTTGTCAATTGTTTTTTCAGCATCTATTGAGAGTATCATGTTATTTTATCCTTTCTGTTGAGGTCATCTATGACATTGACTGTTTTATGAATACTTTACCATCCTTGCATCCCTGGAATAAATCACACTTGGTTGACATGGGTGAACATTTTATGTATTTTTTAATTTGGTTTGTTAATATTTTGTTGAGGATTTTTTCATCTGTGTTCATCAGTTATATTGGTCTTTAATTTTCTTGTAGTGTCTTTATCTGATTTGGGTATTATAGTGATGCTTGCCTCATAGATTAAGTTTGGAAATATTCTCTCCTCTTCTACTTTTTGGAATACTTTAAGAACAATGGACTTTAGCTATTGAAATGTTTGGTAGAATTTTGCTGTGAAGACATCTGGTTCTGGAGTTTTTGTTTCTTGGGGTTTTTTTGACTACGAATTAAATTTTGTTACAGGTAATTTGTTCACATTTTGTTTCTTCCTGGGTCAGTCTTGGAAGATTGTATATTTCTACGAATTTGACTATTTCTTCTAGGTTGTCCAATTTATTGGCATATATTTTTTCATAGAATTCTCTAATAATTCTTTGTATTTCTGTGGTATCCATTGTGACTATTCCTTTTTTGTTTCTAACTTTGTTTATGTGTGTACTCTCTGTTTCTTGACAAGTCTGGCTTGGGATTTATCTCTTTTGTTTATTTTCTCAAACAAGTTCTTGGTTTTGTTGGTTTTTTCCTACTGTTTTGTTTTCTCCATTTTATTTATTTTTGCTCAGATCTTTATTATGTTCCTCCTTCTACCAACTTTGGACTTTATTCTTATATTCCTAGTTCATTTAATTGTGAAGTTAGACTACTTGGGATTATTTTTTTCCTTGAGGTGGGCCTGTATTGCTACATACTTCGCTCTTACAACTGCTTTTGTGGCATCCCACAAATTTTGGACTGTTGTATTTTTATTTTCATTTGTCTCCATGTTTTGTTTGATTTCTATTTTGATTAGTTCATAGATGCATTGGTTGTTTAGAAGCATATTGTTTAGCCCCCATTTGTTTGTGGGATTGTTTTTCTTTGTGTAATTTACTTCTAATTTCATACTGTTGTGGTATTCAAAGTTGTTTGATACAATTTCAATCTTTCTGGATTGAGGATCTTTTTTGACCTAGTATGCAATCTCGTCTGAAGAAAGTTACAGGTACACTTGAGAAAAATGTGTATCCTGCTTCTTTTGCGTGTAATGTTCAGTAGATATCTGTTAAGTCCCTGTGATCTAATGTATCGTCAATTGCTTGGGATTGTGTCTCTGTTTCCTTATTTATTTTGTCTCTTTGATCTGTCTGTTGATGTGAGTGGTGTGTTATAGTCTCCTAAAATGAATTTGTTGTATTCTATTTCCCCCTTTAATTCTGTTAGTATTTTTTCACATATTTAGGTGCTCCTATATTGATTGCATAGATATTTACAATGGTTATATCCTCTTGTTGGACTGACCCTTTTTTAATTATAGACTGTCCTTCTTTGTCTCATTACTTTCTTTGTTTTGAAGTCTATTTTGTCTGATATAAGTACTGCTATTCCTGATTTTTCTCTCCCTATTATTTGCATGAAATATCTTTGTCCATCTCTTCCCTCTCTCTGTGTATGTATTTGGGTCTGAGATGAGTCTCTTGTAGGTAGTTCATAGATAGGTATTGTTTATGTATCTATTCTGACACTCTAGGTCTTCTGATTGCTGCATTCAGTCCATTTACATTGAAGGTGATTATTGATAGATACGTACTTACTGCCATTTTATTAATTGTATTCTGATTGTTTTTGTAGTTCTTCTGTTCCTTCCTTTGATGTTATACACTCCTATTGTTATTTGATGTTTTTATTTAGTGTTGCATTTGGATTTACTTTTTTGAATTTTTGTGTAATTATTATAGGCTTTGGGTTTATGGTTACCATAAAGTTCATGGGTAGCTTCCTGACTTTATAACAGTCTATTAAATTGATGATTGCTGTATTTCAAACACAATTTAAAACATTTTTTCTTCTTCCTCTTTCACACTTTATGTATTAGATATCATAATCTGTATTTCTTAGATATCCTTTGATTTATTTTTATATTTAGTTTTTGTTTTAATTTCATACTTGATGGTTAAATAATTGATCTACTATATTTGTGGGTTTTTTCTACTGTTGAAAACTAGTCTGAAGAACATTTACATCTATAGAAGTCCCTTTCAAATTCTTTATAATGCCATTTTGCTGGTTATAAATTCCTTCAGCCTTCATTTATCTGAGAAATGTTAATCTCTACCTCAAATTTGAATGATAATATTCCTGGATAGAGGATTTTTGGTTTAAGGTTTGTTTGTTTCAATATATTAAATATTTCATGACACTCTCTTCTGGACCATAAAGTTTCTGCTGAGGAATCTGCTGATAGGTGTTTCCCTTGTAAGTAATCTGCTTTCCCTTATAAGTAATTTTTTGTCTCTCTTTCTCCTTTCAGTACTCTCTCCTTATCCCTAATCTTTGTCATTTTAGTCATTATGTTTTGGTATTGTCTTTGTGGGGTTCCTTTTGTTGGGCTCTCTGCACTTCCATGACCTGAGTGTCTATTTTCTTCCCCAGAATGGGGAAGTTTTCAACAATTATTTCCTCCAAAAGACTTTCTATCTCTTTGTCTCTTCACCTTCTTATACCCTTATTATGCAAATACTGTTTCATTTGGAATTGTCTCACAGCTCTTTTAGAATACTCTCATTCCTAGAGATCCTTTTTTCTCTCTGTTCATCAGCTTTATTGTTTTCCTGTTCTCTAATTTTCACCTCATTGACTTCTCTACTTGGAGAATCTACTATTCCTTCCCTCCATTGTACATTTCATTTCAGTTACTGTATTCTTCATCTCTGAGTGGCTCCTTTTCAGCTCTTTATCTCTTTGTTGAGGTTCTCCCTGAGATTTTCAATACTTTTCTGCAGATCAGTTAGCATATTTATGACTGTTACTTTAAAATCTTTATCCAGAGGGTTGATGACCTCCGTTTCATTTAGCCCTCTTTTTGGTGTTTTATCCTATAGTTTTGTTTGGGATTTGCTCCTCTAGCTCCTGATTTTCTCAAGCTTTCTGTGTTTTTACCTTTGTATTAGGGGAATCTGCTATGCTTCTTGGTCTAGAAGAAAATGGCTTTATGAAAAATGCATCCTATGGTGCTCAGAAACTCATGAATTTTTACTGTCCAGTGTTTGGTTCTCCTTTGTGTTGGAATCCCAGTTGCTGTTTGTGGGCTATGGATGGGGATGCCTTTTTGACTGTCTGCTGACAGTCTCTCAGTCAGCTATGCAATCAGTTCACCTCAGCCAGCCCTTTGTAAGCAGAGCACAGGTGCATCTGCTGGTGTTATTGTGGGTGGGCCTGCCCTCTGCCTTTCCTAAAATGGGGTGCACTGCTGAGCTAAAGGGATGGGAAGGGCAGTTAGGTGGCACAGGGCTAAACTACCCTTGAGAATGAAAGAGTGCTCAGAGATGTTCATGCAAGTACATATTTATTTTGGCTGAGAGGGTGCTGAAAAACATGGGAAAGCGTCCCTCTTCCTGCCAGGCAGCAAAGTCTAATGCTGCTGGACCATGCATCTGGGTTGGAGAGCAGGTTCACTGGAGTGCACGTCAGGACTGAGCTGCAAGTAAGGTGAATGGAGCATTTTGGGCTTTCAAGAACATCCAACCTGTTGTGCTTAGGGAATGGTTGGGAAGTGTTGTCCACCTGCTCTTTCTCCTGTAGAGAAAGCTCCACCCATCCTTCACACCTCTGGCAACCATCCCACTGTTGTAAAATCTTTCAAACTGTCACTACTGTGTTAGGTCCCAAAGGGACCAATGGAGCATGCCTGTTCTCCAAAAGACACAGGAGTCTCAGCCTCCTAGAGTGCTCCAACTCTCTCTGAGCCCCAACCCTGATAATCAACAGAATCCAATGCAATGTGGACTCATGTTTCAAGAGCTGATCACCAGAGCCGAGAGTGCTATGTTCCTGAACACCTACCCCTGCCAACTTTAATCCTTTCACTCCTGCCTGTGGGCTTGAATAGGGGAAGATCTGGGTTTCTGATTGATATTGGCTGTGCCAATTTACTGTTATCTGCGTGGTCTTCTCTTTATCACCAGGTATAAGTGGCCTGTTCTGCAGTCAGGTAATTTTCAGAGTTAGGTGTATTTGCTGTAGCTCCTTCCTTGGCTGTGTGTGATTAGAAGTTTTCCCCCTTGCCTTCCTACTCTGCCATCTTTTTCCCCCATCTCCATGGTTTTCTTTTATAAAAGAAAAATACACTAGCAGATACCTTGCCTTTATTCATTCACATCATATGGTGTAAAGATACCTAGGTATAGAACCTGTAGGCCTCTTAATCACCAAGAAGTATAGTTGATTTTACCATCAAATCCAATTTTTACAGAGGGGGAAAATGCAAAATCCACTCCATCAAGCCCTTAATAAATCCATCTTAAAAATTTTTAAGTATAGTTATGGTTTTTATGCTCATTCCAGGACCCCCCTGCTGAGGCCCTGGTCTGGGCAACAAAACCTGATCTAAATAGTTGAAAAACCTAAAGTATCCAAAGATTTTATTAATAAATGCATTCAGCAAAGTTGCAAGACACAAAAGAAATATACAGAGATCTGTCACACTCCTACCTACTGATAAAAAGATAGTAGAAGCAGAAATCATGAAAAATTCCATTTTCGTTTGCAAAGAGAATAAAATACCTATGAATAAACCTAATCAAGGAGGTGAAAAACCTGTCCTCTAAAAACTATAACACTGATGAAAGAAATTGAAGAAGGCACAAATGAATGGAATGCTATCCCATGTTCATGGATAGGAAGAATTAATATTACCAAAATGGACATCTTGCCAAAGACAACTTACAGATTCAACATACTACCTATGAAAATACCAGAGACATATTTAATGAACTATAGCATATAACTCTAAAATTTATGTAGAGGTACAAAAGACCTCAAATCATGAAAGTGATATTGAGAAAGAGCACAACTGAAGGTATTACAGCCTGGTTTCAAATTATACTACAAAGATACAGTGATTTAGATATGGTACCAGCACATGAAAAGACACATAGATCAATGGAACAGACTAGAGAGCCCATAAATAATCCCACACCTATATAGTCAATTTATATATGACAAAGGAGGCAGATCTATTCAATGGGAAAAAGAGAGTCTCTTCAATAAATGGAATTGGTAAAACTGGACAGCTTTGTGCAAGAAAATGAAACTGAATAACTAACACCATGAACAAAAGCAAACTCTAAATGGAATAAAGACTTAAATGTAAGACATAAAATCATAAAACTCAAGAAAACACAGGCAAAAATCCCTTCAGCTTAAGCATGAGTAAATATTCTATGGGCAAAGGAAACAAAAGCAAAACAAACACGTGTGGTATATCAAACCAACAGTCTTCTATATTGCATAGGAAACCACCACAAAACCAAAAAGCAACCTGATGTATAGGAAAATATATTAGCAAATGATATATCTGATAACGGGGTAACATCGAAAATATATAAAAACTCATGAGTCAATAACAACAAAATAACCTAATTAAAAAATTGGAATAGGATCTATATAGACATTTTTCCAAAGAAGACATACAGATGGCCAGCAGGCCTGATGAAAAGATGCTTCACGTCACTGATCAAAATGGAAATGCGAATTAAGCCCACACTGAGATATCTCCTCACTTCAGTTATAATGGCCAAAATCCAAAACACAAGAAATACCAAGTGTTGGTGAGGATGTGGAGGAAAGGGAACCCTCTTATAATGTTTCTGGGAATTAAAATTCATGCAGCCACTATGGAAAGCAGTATGAAGCTTCCTCAAAAACCTGAAAATAGAAATGCCACATGGCCCAGTAATTTCACGTCTAGGAATTTACCCATATAAAACAAAATCTCTGATTTGCAAAGATATAAGCATTCCTATGTTTATTGGTAAATTATTTACAATAGGAAATATATGGAAGCAACCAATGTGTTCCTCAATAGATGAATGGACTAAAAAGTTGTAGTACATATATATGATGAAATATTATTGAACCATGAAAAGAAAAAGTCCTGCAATTTGTGACAGCATTGATAAACCTAGAAAGTATTATGCTAAGTCAAATAAGTCAGTCATAGAAAGACAAATAGCCTATTATTTCACTTATATGTGGAAACTAAAGGCAAAACAAACAAAATTAATAAAACAGCAGTAGACTCATAGACACTGAGAACTGACTGGTGATTACCATGGAGGTAGGGTTGTGGTGGGCAGACGAAATGATTGAGGTAGATTGAGAGGCACAAAATCTCAATCATAGTGTAAATTTGTCACGGGATGAAGGTAGAGCATAGAGAATATAGTCAACAATTCTGTAACATCTTTCTATGTTGACAGATAGTAAATGCTACACTAGTCAGCATAAGTATTTAATGTACACAACAATCAAATCACTATATTATAAACTTGAAACCAATTTATTATTGTATATTGACTAAACTTCAATAAAAAAGAAAGGAAGAATGAAATACATGACATCTTGCCATTTGTAAAACAAGAATGGAACTAGAGGGTATTATGTTAATTGAAATAAATCAGATGTAGAGAGACAAATGCCATATAATTTCATTTATATGTGGAACCTAGGTGACAAAGCAAATTAACTAACAAAACAGAAATATACTCATAAATGCACAGAAAAAGAACTGGTGGTTTCCATAGCTGAGGGTTGGTTAAGATGGGTGAAATTGACAACTGGGATAAAGAGGTACAAACTTCCAATTTTAAAATGTGTAAGTCATGGGGATGAAGATGCAGCTTAAAGAATATAGTTAATAATAATGTAATAACTTTGTATGGTGATAGATGTTAACCTCACTTATTGTAATGAGATTTCATAATGTATATAGTTGTAAAACCATTATGTTGTACACTTGAAACCAATATAATATAGTATAATGAGTATATTTATATAAAATAAAAATGAAAAATATCACTGAATTAAAATGAAAAAAAATCCAAGAAACCTAGTATGGTCCAAGGAGGATGATTCCAAGGAGACATACTCTGAAGCACATGATAATTAAATTGTCAAAAGTTATAAAGAATAAACATGTTTCACCATAAATTTTGTAGGCCAGAAGGGAATGGCATGATATATTCAAAGTACAGAAAGAAAAAAATCTTCAAAACTAGAAAACACTACATGGCAAATTTGTCCTAAGAATTAAAGGATAAAGTATTTATCATATAATCTAAAGCTAACAGACTTTAATGCCCACTTATACCAATGGATAAGTCATCCAGACAGAAAATCAATAAGGAAATATTGGCCATAAAAGACACATTATACTAGATGGACTTAAAGCATATATGCAAAACATTTCATCCCAAAATATAGAAAACACATTCTTTTCAAGTGTACATGAAACACATTCCAGAATAGATCGTATGTTAGGCCATAGAAAAACTCTCAATAAATTCAAGGTTATTGAAATCATACCAAGCATCTTTTCCTGCTACTAAAGTATGGAACTAGAAATCAATTACAAAAAGAAAAGTGGAAAAAAGCTCCACACACATGGAAATTAAACTGCACACTACTAAATAACCAATAAGTTAATAAAGAAATCAAACAGGATATTTTAAAATAACTTGAGGCAAATGAAAATGGAAACAGATACTGCAAAATCTATGGGATGCAGTAAAAATGGTTCTATGAAGAAAGTGCATAATGATTCAGTCCTGTCTCAAAAATCACACAAAATCCTAAATAATCAATTTACCTTTACACATAAAAGAACTAGAAATAAAAAGCCCAAAGTTAGTAAAAGGAAGGATATAATTAACATTCAGTGGAAATAAATGAAATAAAGATTATAGAATAATCAATTGGAAAGATCAATGAAATTAACAACTGGCTTATTGGAGAGATAAATAAAATCTTTAAAGCTCTTATCAAAACCAGAGAGGGAGAAAGGGAGGCCAAATAAATAAACAGAAATGAAAGTGTAGGACTGATAAATTACACCACAGAAAACCAACAGGTCATAGTGAATTCTGTGAACAATTATATGCCAAAAATTGGTAAACCTTGAAGAAATGGACAAATTGTTAGAGTCATAAAATATTCCACAAATGAATCATGAAGAAATAGGAAATATGAATACACTGATTACAATAATAAAATTTGAAATAAAGTCCAGCAAGAAAAAGCTTTACAAGCGAATTCTATCAAAGATTAAAAGAATTAGTGCTAGCCTTCTCAAATTACTCCTAAAAAAAAACAACAACTTCCAAACTCATTTTACATGGCCATTATTACACTGATTGCAAAACCAAAGAACTACAAAGAAAATTACAAGCCACTAATTCTGATGAGCATAGATGTAAGTCTTCAAAAAATATTTGCAAAATAAAATGAACAATGCATTAAAATATCATACACTGTTATCAAATGAGCTGTTCCTAGTATTCATGGATGGCTCAATATCTGTAAATCAATCAGCTTGTTACACAACATTAACAAAATGAAAGATAAAAGTCATATGATCATCTCAATAGATATAGTAAAACAATTTGACAAATGCAATGACAACTTAATTGAATAACTCTCAACAAAATGGGTATTGAAGCAAATAATAAAAAAAACTTAAAGTCCATATATGAAAAACCCACTGCTAAAATAATACTCAATGGTGAAAAAAAGCTGAAAGCTTTTTCTCTAAGGTCAGGAACAAGACAAGGAGGCCCACTCTTGCCAGTTTTCAATTTACATAGAATTGGAAGTCCTAGACACCACAATCAGAAAAGGAGAGAAATAAAAGACCTCTAATTTGGAAAGATAGAAGTAAAATTGTCACTACTTGTAGATGACATGATACGTTATATGGAAAACCCCCAAAACACCACCAAAATGTTATTCTAATTAATAAGTATATTAAATAAAGTCACAGGATACAAAATTAATACACAGAAATCAGTTGTGTTACTTTACACTAATAATGAACTACCAGAAAGAGAAATTAAAAAATGTCTTTAAAATGGAAAAAAAAATAATTAAAAAATTAACCAGTGAGATAAATGACCTGTGTAATAAAAACTATAAAACTGAGCAAAAAAGTGAAAAACACACAAATGATTGTACAGATGTTCCATCATACATCAATGGAAGAGAATAGCCCAGATATAATCCTACATATGTGTGGTCAGTTAATTCATGACAGAAGGGCCAAGAATTTACACAGGGGAAAAGACAATTTCTTCACTAAATGATGGAACTGGACAATAACATGCAAAAGAATGATACAGGGCCATGATCTTACACCCTTCATACAAATTAACTCAAAATGATTTAGTCTTGAATGTAGGAACTGAAATGATAAAATTCCTAGGGAAAAAATGTGAGCTCCTTGACTAACAGCTCTGTTGGAGGTGATATTTGTATATGACACCGAAAGCAGAGGCAAGAAAACCATCTACTATACCTAGCTTCTTTGTTTTGCTTTAAAAGATTAATTAAGCTGTAATTGCCATACAATAAACCAAACATATTTACAGTACTTAGATATGTTTAGGATATTGTATATACCTTTGACACCATCTCAAGTTAGGATAATAAATTATGCACCCCAATGGTGCCCTTGAGCCCTGTGCTCATCCCCCTTTTCTGAAATGTCCCCCAGTCCCACCTTCGGATTTGTTTTCTTTTATTGTAGGTTTGTATTTTCTAGTTACACATCAATGACACAAGGAATTATTTATGACTGGCTTCTTCAGAGAACATAATTATTTTGAGATTCATCCAAAATGTTGTGTGTATCAATAGCATATTCCATTTGTTACAAAGTAATTTTCCAATGTATGGATTTACCACAATGAACCTTTCCATTCTCTATTTTTGGATATATGTGTTTTTTCTAGTGTCAGCCTATTATAAAGAAACTTCTAAAAGCACTTCTGGTCAAGTTTTCTTTTTTTTTTTACTTTCCTGGATAAATACCTAATTGTGGAATGGTTGCATCATATTTTTTGTCAGTGTTTTAATTTTTTCTGAGTTATGGGAATTATGTACATGTTCTGGATAACAGATTATTTGTAGCGGCTAACTGACAAAGTTTTACATCTCTATATACTGAAATGTGTAATTTGCTTGCTGAGCATTAGGGGTATTACCTTCTTGGAGGTTGCCTAGCTTAATGTTGAACTGCTTTGTTGAACCTGTCTCTTTCTCCCCAACCAGCATCAAAAAAACCTTTCCCCTATGTATGCCTATGGGATTTTCTCTGGTTTAATTCCCCAAGTCCCTGAGCTGCAGCTACCTCTGTGACCCTTCCTGTCCCACCTCTTCTTCCCCTGGGAGTTCTTGAAAGGACTTACGGGAGACACCACCACCTGAGAGTTGCAACCATATTCTTAGGGCACCTTGAAGTGGTTCTTGTCTCAATGACAGGATAATTGAGTTCTCCCAGTTCCCATTGGGGTACAAGCCTGCTACTTCTTCCTACTACATTAGATGGGAACAAGCCTTCCTGGACAAAGAGAATATATGAAGATTGGAGAGATGAAGTCACATGTGAAATTACTGTAGTAAGGAAATAGTCTATAGCCGAGCTTTTCAGATATTAATATATGATTGCCATGTGAGTAATACGTATTTGGCACATTTTGGGGAAGATAAAATACTCTGTCTATGGAAGGAAAAATTATTTTTCTGAAGTATTATCTAAATAGATGCATGTCATTCATATGTAGATGTGTAGATGCTGATTTTAAACCTTTATTCTAAAACTAACCTGAATCAATGAAAATTCTAATTATTCTGTTTCAAATATAACTAAAAGAGCAAAATCACACATAGGAAAAAAGACAGTTGTGAGCTAAAAGGAAAACACCTGTATACATATGCATGCATTCCCTCATACACACATATACAAATAAGAAAGTAGAATTACTTATAATAAATAAGAAAATAGAATTAGGAATGTGATACAGATGAAGTCATTTTGTCAAAATATAATCAACTCACTGAAATAAAGTAAGTGGAAATTTTTCCTGTCCAAATTCTTATAATAGCTAAATATATAACTAGAATATATATATTGCTTCCTATATATAACTTAAAAATTTTACAATAAAGTTAAATCAAAATATCCCTTTTGAAATATCTTACAGGAACTTGTATTTTTTGGTATTTCTGCCTATAAATTGTTAAAAGTAAATTCAGATAATATATTACATTTAATCTGTGAGAAAGTTAGTTTTAATTAATTTAGTACTTGGAACAGTTCTGCAACAAACTGATGACTTAGGCACAAAGGCTTTAATACTTCACAATATCTGTAACTAGAAGGAACAACAAAAAGGTACATACCCCCCCAAATTTTATTTCATTGGCTTTGTATTTAACTATACTTACCTTTCCCTAAGACTTCATAAATCCTATATAAATGTACCCTATTATTTTAATTATTTGATTTAGTAGCTGTTAATAGACATTGATGTTTACCTCTTTCCAAATATGTATATGCACATATGCCTATTCCACTTACAGACATAGTCTCTTGCTAATTAGTTGTACAACTAAGTTAACTAACTACCTAAAATATTATGCAAGTTTCCCAAGGTAACTCACTCAATATGTGGTAGACTCAGACTGAAAACAAGAATTTTTCTAATCCCTGGTCCTTGTCTTTTTCTCCTATATTACACTGACTCACAGTGTCTTCATTATAAACCTGTAAAGAATTTCTTTTTTTCCCAAGTGAGATGGCTAAAACTCAGAAATTTATTAATTTTTAAATACCTTTTATACTAATCAGATATGTTGAGAAAAATATCTCACATATGTAGAAAAATGGGAATGGTTTCAACAGCTATGACTAAAATATATACTGTCATTTAACTATCTTCAAACATTCCCATTACAAGAGACACCTTCTAAAGTTAAAAAATTTGGCTCATCAATGTGAAATAATTTTTAACTGTGATAAAATATACATATCATAAATTTCCCATCCTATTTTTGAGTATACAGTGCAGGGGTTTAACCTGCATTCACATCGTCGTGCAGCCTTCTTCTCCATCTCCAGTAACTGATTTTGCAAAACCAATACTGTGTACCCATCACACAGCAATGTCAAGTTCCATCATTCTTCTGCCCCTTTCCCAATCACCATTTACTCTCCATATGAATTTAACTACTCTAGTTATCAGATATAAGGGGAATCACAAATTATGTCATTATGTGACTGTATTATTTTTTAGCTTTTTACTGAAAGAGTTGATGTTCAGTATTATATTGGTTTCAGATATACAACACAGTGTCTCAATAATTATGCACATTATTAAATGCTCACCATGGTAGGTGTAATTACCCCTACTTATCATACCAAGATACTACAATATTTGGTTATATTCTTGTTGTACTTCAATTCCTATGTCTAATTTATTTTAAAACTTGAAGTTTGTACCTCTTTATCCCCTTCACCTATTCCACCCATCCCCCACCCCACCTTATGATAACCAACAGTCTGTTGTCAGAATGTATGGGTCTATTTTCATTCGTTTTGTATTTAGATTCCACTTATAAGTGAAATTTTATGATATTTGTTTTTATCCACATGGCTTATTTCATTTAACATAATACCCTCTAGGTTCATCCACATTGTTGTAAATGGCAGAATTTGTTTCTTTTTTTATGGCTGAATAATCTGTTGTGTGTATGTACCACATCTGCTTTATCCATTCATCTATCATGAACACATGGGTTGCTTCCATATCTTTGCTATTTCAAATAATGCTATAATACATAAGTATGTATATGTATTTACAAATTAGTAATTTTGTTTCTTTACATATATTCCCAAAAGTTGAATTGCTGGGACATATGATATTTCTATTTTTAGTTTTTTGAGGGAACTTCATACTGTTTTCCACAGTGGCTGAGCAAATTTATGTTCCTATCAACAGTGTAGGAGGGTCCTCTTTTCTTCACATCCTCACAAACACTTGTTAATTCTTGTCTTTCTGATAGCGGCCATTGTGACAGGTGTGAGGAAAGACCTCATTGTGGTGCTGATTTGCATTTTGCTGATGGTTAATGATGTGGAGCATTTTTTCATGTGCCTGTTGGCCATCTATATATCTTCTTTGGAAAAATTCTATTCTTCACCTCTGTCCATTTTTTAAATTCAGTTATTTGTTTTTTTGTTTAATTGCATGAGTTCTTTATATTTTTATTTTAGCCCCATATCAGATACACCATTTGCAAATATATTATCCTGTGCAGTATATTTCCTTTTCTAAAATACTTTTATTAAATTATAATTGGTATACAATATTATATTGGTTTCAAGTATACAACAGAGTGACTTGACAGTTACATACTTCATTAAGTGCTCATCCCAAATGGTGTACTTACTACCTGTTCCCATAGAAAGGTGTTACAGAAATATTTACTATATTCTCTATACTGTATTTTCATCCCACTAATTTATATTATGATTGAAAGTTTGTGTCTCTTTATACTGTTCACCCATTTTGTCTGCCCTCAACCACACCCCTGTAATAATCACCAATCACTTCTCAGTGTCTATGATCTACTGCTGTTTTGTTCACTTTTTGTTTTGATTTTAGATTCCACAAAAATTGAAATCATATGGTATTTATCTCTCAAATATCATATGAAATCATATTAATATTTGAAATAAGTGTGGCTTGTTTCACTTAGCATAATACTCTCTAAGTCCATCCACATTGTCAATGACAGGAGTTCTTTCTTTCTTATGGCTGAGTAATATTGCATTTTATATTCCAATGTACCACCTCTTTTCTTTTGTTCTTTTATTAAGGTATCATTGATATACACTCTTATCAAGGTTTCACATGAACAACACTGTGTACCACCTCTCCTTTATCCATTTATCCATTAATTGTCGCTTTGGATGCTTCCAGATCTTGGCTGTTGTACATACAGCAGAGGCAATAAACATAGGAAAGCATATATCTTTTCAAATTAGAGATTTTTGTTTTCTTTGTGTAAATTCCTTTGCCTCTTTCTTTGGTAATGGTTTTCTTTGCTGTGAAGAAGCTTTTTAGTTGGCTTATGTTTCCCTCATGCAGGAAAATATATTCACGGAGAAATTTCTCATATGTAAGTTCATGATATTCTTGTTTATGTTTTCTTCAAAGAGTTTTATGGTTTCATGTCTTACATTTATTTCTTTAATCCATTTAGAATTCACTTTTGTGTATGGTGTGAAACAGTGATCTAGTTTCATTAGTTTCATTCTCTTGCATGTAGCTCTCTGGTTTTCCCAATATCATTTATTGAAGGGCCTGAATTTTCCTCATTGCATATCCTTACTTCCTTTGCCATATATTAGTTGACTACATATGCAGTGGTTTATTTCTGGTCTCTTTTTGCTGTTCCATTGTTCTATGTGTCTATACTTATAGGAGTACTATCCTGTTTTAATTACTATAGCTTTATAGTATAGCTTGAAATCAAGCAGTGGGATAACCCAAGGTTTATTTGTCAAGATTGCTTTGGCTATTTTGGGTCTTTTGTGGTTCCATACGAATTTTAGGGTTCTATTCCCTAATTCATTAAAATATATCACTGTTATTTTCATAGGGATTGCACTGAATCTTTATTTAAAACAAGATGGTCATTTTAAGAATATTAATTCATCCTTTCCATAAGCATGGAATCGATTTCCATTGATTTGTGTCTTTCTTCAGTTTGTTTCATCAGTTTCTTACAGTTTTCATAGTACAATGTACTCATGGTTAACACATGTTTAAAGGTAATAAATAAAACCAAGAAGCAAATTTGAAGATTATGCACATAATGAGAATCTTTAAATAAATTTCCAGGAATACTTAAGTTTTTACTTGCTGCTTGGATTTTCTGTGAGTCTATCTTAAAGTGATGGAAATATGGAGCATGTCTTCCTCACTTTGTGCTACACAGCGCCACATTGGTAACGATATATCCGTGATGGGAATCTTAATACAGAAATTGAAAAACATGAAATTATCACCTTTACTATTAATCTAATCCTTTATGAACCCATCACAATAACCAAGGCATCATTGCAGCAGAGAATTTCTAAGGTTAATTTCCTCGCTAGAGTTTTAAATTTCATACCTTATTTTTTTTCTAGAAGCTACTGTTTGCTTTGTTGTCTATCTTTTTGAAATATAACTGAAAAAAATTTATGTATTTAAAATGTACATCCTGATATATACATATACATATGCCTTATATTTACTTACACACACATTGTGAAATAATCACCAAAGATAAGATAATTAATATATCCATTTAAAAAGTAGGTACCATTTTCTATTCTTTGATTATGATTACAGAAAGATTTACTCTTGGGGAACATCCACTGGACAAATGATCAACCACGCAGGTGTTACTGAATTTCTTCTTCTGGGATTTTCTAATGACCCCAGGATGCAAACTCTATAGGGTTTCCTGTTCCTCATGGCTTACCTGACAACTGTGTTAGGAAATGGACCCATAATTATCCTTATTACTTGGGATCCTCAATTTCACACATCCATGTACTTCTTCCTGAAGAACTTGTCATTCATAGTTCTCTGTTACATTTCATTCACTGTTCTTAAATTTGTTCTCAACTCACTGAAGAAAAAGGAACACAGTTTCCTTTCTTGGATGTGATTTCCAGGTGCTTTCTTTTGTTTATTTTGGTGCTGCTGAATTGGCCGTGCTTACACGGATGTTCTATGACTGCTACGTGGCCATCTGCCATCCATTGTACTATGAGACCATCATGAACAAGGGGGCCTGTGGGTGGATGGTGGTGGCTTCATACATCAGTGGGGGGGGGGTCTCTGGAGCTCTGCACACAGCAGCAACATTTGACACAACTTTTAGTTCCAGTAAAATCCATAATTTCTTCTGTGATTATTTTGATCTCAAATTCTGAAATGAATATAAATGAAACATCAGTGACTGTATTTACTACAAAGATCTCCCTATTTTGTTTCCTTTTTATTTTATATTCCTATGTGCACATCTGCTCGGCTGTCTCAAGGATCTCCTCCCTGGAGGGCAGGTCCAAAGCCCTCTCCACTTGCCTCCCTCATGTGGTTGTTGTGACTGTGTTTATTTCAACAGGTTCCTTTACCTACCTGAAGCCAACTTATACGTTGAGGTCACTTCTAGGTAATATTTTGCCTATATTTTACACCATGGTACCTCCATCATTGAATCCCATCATATACAGCATTAGAAACAAAGACATTAAAGTAACTCTGGGAAAAGTCCTTGGAACTGTAGTATTTATATCCAATTAAATATATTTGGGTATATTTTAGAGAGAATTTTCTCTTTAGTTCTAAGGCATTGTTATCAAATGTTACCCTTTATATAATGGGGATTTGTATTCACATTAATGCAGTAATGTAGCCATTTAGGATTAGTGATAGGGCTGTATTGCAGAATATGCTTCAATTATTATGGTTTATTTTGAGCAGTGGCTAAGAAAATTTATTTAGCAATATTAATAAATAGAATTTAAAAAGTCAGATGTCCTAACTGGAAAGACAGCATAAAAGAATACTAATAATATCATTTAACATATTTTTTAAGTGTATTGCATCAGCAGTGTTCTTTATTAAACAGAATCCAATGTAATTTGCACAACCTGGCTATCCAGAATTCAGAATGATTCTACACTATAGAAAACAATATTGCTGCTCATATTTCCAGATGATGGGTGACCTTATTGCTTTATGATTTCTTGGCAAGTGGAAGCACAACCATCTGTTCCCAGAATCTCAATGTTCACAGCTTGGCCCAGATATGAAACCCAGACCCTTGTGTTCAGGCTAATATTCCCTTTTATCTTTATTATGTATATATAAATGATGTTCTCCTACCTCTCCTAGGCTTACATATAATTGGAGATTGCAGGAGTGGAAGAGTGGAGAAAACGCTGTGTCTTAGTATTTTTCTTTCTTTCTCTTGACAACAGCCTGCATGCCCAAGTATTACCTTCCAAAGGACTATGAGGCTAAGGCTGCCGAAGTACTGTGCTTCTCCCAATGCTACGATATGTTGTTCACAATACATGTTCTGATATATACAACATATCACTAATGCTATAATTTGCTTGTGCTGTTCATGACATTTTATTTTATGAAAAGCCTCCATGGCAATTAGATGTGAACATATGATTAAGTTCTGGGCAATGTCTGAGGCAAAGTGATATGAACCTTAAAATATATGTCACCATAGGTAAGGAGTTCACTCCTCCTTCCTCCATCGTACTATCTGGAATATGGCTGTGGTGTTGAGGCGGTCGGGAGCATGCCACTAGCTTGGCATCCTGTACATTCACTTGGCCATGACACAGCCATTCTATGCATTTCCAGTGGAAACGCCTATCTATATTCACCAAAAGACACATACAGCAATCTTACATTGCACAAACTAGAAGCTAATACAATGCTGAACACTAAGTAGTTATTATTTGTAGTGACATTGAGAAAATTAATATCAAATCATCATCATAACCAAAGAGACTGACAAAAAGCAAAATTCATAGGATGACTCCACTTATAAAAAACATAAAATATGCATACTAATTGATAGTTTGAAGGAACTTTATTGTTTTACCTTGTGGATTTAATGATTAAAAAGGGACAAAATGATACCGTTGGAAGAGTAGTTATTTTTTTTCTTGATTTGTATGCTTGTTACAATGGTATTCTGAGTTTGTAAAAGTTATCAAGCTCTACACTTACAATTTGTGTTATTTCTCAGATAGTACACTTGATATAAATAGTGAAGTATGTATAAGTTCAAAAAAAGAAAGTAACAAAGGTATCTGAATTATAGTGGGCATCTCTTTGAATTAATTAAAATGTAAGTACTCTTTAGTGTTTCTCATAGAATATTCCTAAGACATGATCAAATAAAAATGGTCAGGTTTAATGTTACATATTAGAAATTTTTAAAGAATGGAAATTAATGATCTAATCATTAACATTTTTTTAAAAAACAGACAATTATAAACAAAAGTGAAGAAACAATGCAAGAAAGATAATATCAGTAAAATCAAATTAGAAAATATAACACATTATAAAAGTTAAACAAGGGAAAATTATAGGAACTTTGAAAACACTAACATAGTTGATAAAATGGATCAAGATATCATCTCCATCATCCATTGAAAAGGGTTAAAGAAAGACAAGCTCTGCTCTGTATATGTGCTCTGTTGCATTTTGTGTGTGGGCAATATAGGGGTATTTTTATTTCATGATATTTTATTGATTTTTAAACATGCACTGTGCAATTTTTAGGGGAATATATCAAGCAGAAAGATATGTACATATTTTATTTGTCAATCATATCTGTACTTAAGATTTTGTAAAAATGAAATATCCTAAAACACTTTAAGAAACTGCCATTAGAAAATAATAGGAAAAATCATATTTCTGCATTTATTAAATAAATTGAATTATCAATTAAAAGCATTGTACATGAATATTAGTATTTCATTACTGAATTCTAACAAACATTTAAGACCATAAAATATCTCTCCAAAATATAGAAATTATTTCACAAAATTGAATTAAAAAATAATTAAGTAAATTTCATAATTGAAAAAGTTTCTCAGCAATAAAGCCTTCTTTAGTTTTATAAATAGTAACTATAACAACAAATGTTAAAATTAATACATAAATATGAAGTAAGGTTTGCTAAGATTGTGAATTGGAGAACAAGACAGTGATGTAATCTATTCTTGTTGTGAATTTCCTGGCCAGTGAAATAAAATATATGATACTTACAACAAAAATTGGAAAAAAGAAAAAAATCTGTACTTATTGTATATATTGAAAATGTTATAAAAATATTTGGCCTCTAAATAATAGGAAAACCTGCCATTTTTGACAACATGGATGACCGTAGTGGACATTATGCCAAGTGAATAAGCCAGACTTAGAAAGACAAATACTGCATTATGTCATTTATGTGGACTCTAAAACAGTCAAACTCATAGAGGCAGGTGTGAAATGGTGGTAACTAGGGGCTGGAGAGAGTGGGAAGTGGATAGGTGATAGTCAAAGGGTTCAAACCTTGAATCATGCAAGATCAATACATTCCTCAGGTACATTATACAATATACAATCTATAGCTAACAATACCATACACTTAAAATTTGTTAAGTAGGTAGGTCTTATGTTAAATGTTACCACAAAAAGACAATAATAAGGGGGCCTGAGGAAATTTTGGGAGGTGATGGATATGTCTATGGACTTGAAGGTGGTAATGGTTTCATTGATATATACTTAACCATATTATCACTGATTTGTATGCATTAAATATATACAGATTTTTATTTGTCAGTCCTATCTGTACTCAAACTACTGGAATTATGAGAAATCCACATATACCAATGATGTCATTATAAACAAAAAATGCTATTATAAAATGATTTTAAAATATTTACAAAAGGACAAAAGAATAAACACTTAGAAATAATCTACTGAAAAATTGCAAGTACTTACCCAGCAACTATACAATTAAAGAACACCTATTTAAATGAAGGTATATTTTTTTCATGATTTGAACTTTGAATCAATGTTTGTATTAAAGTACCCTGAATCAAGATGTTTTAATGCTCATACTAAAGTTTACATTGAAGGTGAAATGCCAACAAAAAAATAAGTCTCAAAAAATTCTAAGGGCCAAGAAGACAAAGAATTCTTGAAAAAAAGAAAAAACAGCTGGAAGATGTACACAATCAGATATCAAGACTTACTACACATGAACAAGAATGTAACAAGAGAAAAACAAAACATTCTAGAATGATAAAGGGGTCAGTCCAACAAGAGTATATAACCATTATAAATATCTCTGCACCTGGATACAGATGAAAGATCGCAGCATGAAAAGTGAGGCAGAAACTTCCTCCCAAAACTACATAGTACACAAAATTACAGCAAATAAAACTAATCCTGAAAGAGCCACCAGAGGATTGCACAACAGACTGCCTACATCTGGGGAAAACAGAAGACCTCACAGAAAATGGTAAAGTAGGAAAACTGCAACCTGGAGCGATCCAAGACCTCCCCTCACCCCAGCCCACAGGCAGGAAGGAGACAAATGTAGCAGGGAGGGAATATAAGCTCAGGATTGCTGAACACCCAGCCCTGATGATCTGCCCTGGGAACATGGAACCACATTATATGGTGCTCTGGAGATTAGTGGTGTTGCAAAGCAAAGGCAGGGAGAATACTCAGAGAGACTGTGGAGAACAGCTAAGCACAACCAGCCCCATGGGACAAAAGAAAGAGGGGCAGTTTGAAAGACTTCCGAGTAGCGAGACGGGCGCTAAAGGGGAAAAAATTTCACAGTGCTCACTGCTCAGGAGAAGGGGCAGGTAGATAAAAATCATCCTGGCACAGTGAGCCCAGTAGGCTGGGAACTCTCAGGAGCTTCAGATGCTCCATACCCCTGGCTGGAAATGCAGCCCAGAGGCCCCCAACTGTGATATGCAGCCTGCCACTCCATCCTCCTGGCAGACACTGGTCATGCATAACTGCTGCCCCCATCATTGCACCAGGCCAGCTGAAGAGTGGCCCCAGCTCTGGCAGCTGCAGGAGCCTATCATAGAGGGTCCTCCCTGCATGCTTGGCCCACCGAACCTAGCAATGGAAGCATGCACTACAGCCAGGGAGGCAAGAGCTCTTTCCTTCTGACAGGCACTGAATGTGTTCACCTGTGACTTCCACCATTGCTACATGTGCTTGGTAGCCCCAGAAAGTAGAGCTTATGGGCACTAGAAGGCACCTCCTTCACAAATAAATTATCCCTTAAGAAACACTATTAAAAAAAAGAAGAGACAGAGGAATTTTATTCAAAGTTCAAGAAAAAATTCCAGAAGGAGGGTTTAGTGAAGTGGAAATCACCAATCTTCCTGATAAAGATTTCAAAATAAAAATCATAAACATGCTCATGGAGCTACAGAAAAATATTCAAGAGATCAGGGAGGACTTCAAGAGAGATAGAACCTTTGAAAAATACAGTATCTGAAATGAAACATACAATGGAGGGAGTTAAAAGTAGATTAGAGGAGGGAAAGGAGATGGTAAATGAAATAGAAATTAGAGAATGGGAAAGCAAAGAATCTGAAGCACAGAGAAAAATAAAGGCTCTCTAGGCATGAAAGAATAATAAGAACTCTGCATCCAATCCCACCAGAACAGTATTTGCATTATAGGAGTACCAGATGAAGAAGAGGAGGAAATAATTTCTGAAAACTTCCCAACCCAGGAAGGAAATAGTATTTCAGGTTGTGGAAGTGCAGAGATCTCCCAACACAAGAAACCCTAGGAAGACAGCACCAAGACATATAATAAAATGGCAAAGATCAGGTATAAGGAGAGAGTATTGAAAGCAGCCAGAGAGAGAAAAAATATCACTTATGAGGAAATTCCATCAGGCTATGAGCAGACTTCTCAGCAGAAACCTTCCAGGCCAGAAGGGAGTGGCATGATATATTTAACGCAGTGAACCAAAAGGGCCTCCAACCAAGAATACTCTACCCTTAAAGATTATCACTTAAATTTGAAGCAGAGATTAAACAGTTTCCAGATAAGCAAAAGTTGAGGGAATTTATCACTCAAAAACTGTCTCTATGGTGTATTTTAAAGGGACTGCTCTAGATGAAAGTGCTCTTCAGGCTAAATAGCTGTCACCAGAGAAAATAAAACAACAGTAAAGGAAGAAGACTAATTAATTATTAAGCCAATGCAAAATTAAATCAACTAGTCACAATGTCAATCAAGGGATACACAAAGAGTACAGAATATGACTCTAATATATAAAGAGAGGAGGAGGAAGAAGAGGGGTGGAAAAAAGAACCTTTAGATTGTGTTTGAAATAGCATAAGTGAGTTAAGTCAGACTTTTAGATAACAAGGAAGCTGCCTTTGAACTTTTGGTAAACATAACTAAAGCCGACAATGGCAGTAAGTACATGTCTATTGATCACCCTAAATGTAAATGGACAATGCACCAGTCAAAAGATATAGAGTTATATAATGGATAAAAAAAAATAACACCCATCTTTATGCTGTCTACAAGAGATTCACTTCAAACCCAAAGACATACACAAACTAAAAGTGAAGTGATGGAAAATGATATTCCATGCAAATAATGGGGAGAAAAAAGCAGAAGTAGCAGTAATTGTATCAGACAAAAAAGATTTCAAAACAAAGAAAGTAACAAGAGACAAAGAACAGTCTATAATGATAAAGGTGTCAGTCCAACAAGAGGATATAACAATTATAAATATCTATGCACCCAATATAGGAGCACCTATATATGTGAAACAAACACTAACAGAATTAAAGGAGAAATAGAATGCAATTCATTCATTTTAGGACATTTTAACACTTGATTAACATAAATAGATCAACCAGGCAGAAAATAAATACAGAAAAAGAGGCACTGAACAATATATTAGATCAGATGGACTTAACCGATATCTACAGACCATTTCACCCAAAAGCACCAGGATAAATATTTTTCCTAGTGAGCAGGGAACTTTCTCCAGAATAGATCATATACTAGGTGATAAAAAGAGCCCAAATAAATTAGAGAAGATTGAAATTGTATTAAGCAGCTTCTTAGATCACGGTGGTGTGAAACTAGAAATAAATTACACAAAGAAAACAAAAATCCTACTGAAACATGGAGGATAAACAAAATGCTTCTAAATAATCAATGGATCAATGAACAAATAAAAACAGAATCAATCAATACATGGAGAAAAATGAGAACAAGAATTCAACAGCCCAAAATCTGTGGGACACTGCAAAGTCAGTTCTAAGAGGGAAGTACATAGCAATACAGGCCTACCTCAAGAAACAAGAACAATCCCAAATAAAAGTCTAAATTCACAATTAAAGAAATAAGGAAAAGAAGAACAGATGAAATCCAAAGTTGGGAGAAGGAGTGACACAATAAAGATCAGAGCATAAGTAAAATAGAAAAAACTAAACAATAGAAAAAAAATCAATGAAACCAGGAGCTGTTTCTTTGAGAAAATAAACAAAATAGATAAACCCCTAGCCAGACTTATTAAGAAATGAAGGAGTACATACAAACAAAATCAGAAATGAAGAAGGAATAACCACAATGGATGCTGCAGAAATACAAAGAATTATTAGAGAATTCTATGAAAAATTATATGCCAATAAATTGGACAATGTATGAGAAATGGACAACTTCCTAGTAGCAAATTCAAACTTGAAAGGTTTTCCCAGGAAGAAACAGAAAATCTGAACAAATTACTAGCAATGAGATTGAATTGATAATCAAAAAACTCCCATCAAAGAAAGTTTCAGTACCAGATAGCCTCACAGCTGAATTCTGTAAAACATGTAAAGAAGAGCTAATATCCATTGTTCTTGAAGTATTCCAAAATGTAGAACAGGAGGGAATATTTCCAGACTCATTCCATAAGGCCAGAATCATTGTAGTACCAAAACCAGACAGTGACACCACAAAAAAGAAAATTATAGACCAATATCCCTAATTAACATGGATGCAAATATCCTCAACAAAATATTAGCAAACCAAATTCAAAATTCATCAAAAAGATCATCCGTCATGAACAAGTGGGATTTATTCTGGGATGCAAGGGTGGTACAATATTCATAAATCTATCAATATCATATACCACATCAAGAAAAAGAAGGATAAAAAAATCACATGATCATCTCAATAGATCCTGCAAAAGCATTTGAGAAAATTCAACATCCGCTCATCATAAAAGCTCTCAACAAAATGGGTAGAGAGGTCATGTATCTCGCATGATAAAGACATATACACCAAACCCACTGCTAATATCATACTCAATGCTGAAAAGCTGAAAGCTTCTCCTCTTAAGATCAGGAACAAGACAAGGATGTCCATTCTTACCACTTCTATTCAACATAGTACTGGAAGTCCTGGGCATAGCAATCAGATAAGATAAGGGGAACAAGGCATTCAAATCGGTAAGGAAAAAGTGCAGCTATCACTGTTCTCTGATGACTTGATCCTATATATAAAGAACCCTAATAAATCCACCAAAAACCTATTATGATTAATACTAGATTCAGGAAATGTGCAGGATACAATATTGTTACACAGATATTTGGTGTCTTCCTAGGTACTAACAATAAATAAACACAAAGATAATCAGGAAAACCATTATATTGACAATTTTATCAAAAAAAATACCTAGGAATAAATCTAATGAGGTGAAAGACCTGTACTTTGAACACTATACAACACTGATGAGAGAAATTAAAGAAGATACAAATAAATAGAAATCTATTCCGAGGATAGGAAAATTAGTATAGTCAAAATGGTCATCATTCCTAAACCAATTTACAGATTCAATGCAATCCCTATCCAAATATCAATGACATTTTTCAGTGAAGTAGAGCAAATAATCCTAAAATTCAAATGGAGCCACAAAAGACCATGAACAGCCAAAGAAATCCTGAAAAGCTAGAACAAATCTGGGTGTATTATGCTCCCTGACTTCAGGCTCTACTACAAAGCTACAGTAATAAAAAGAGTATGGTACTGGAAGAAGAAAAGACCCATAGATCAATGTAACAGAATCAAGAGCCCAAAAAGAAATCCACTCATATACAGTCAAATCATGTATGATAAAAGAACCATGAATATACAATGGAAAAATACAATCTCTTCAATAAATACTATTAGGAAAACTGGACAGTTATATGCAAGAGATTGAAACTGGAATACTGTCTAACTCCATATACAAAAATAAACTTGAAATGGATCAAATACCTGAATGTAAGTCAGGAAACTGTTAAACTCTTAGAAGAAAATATAGGTAAAAATCTCTTGAACATAAGCATTAGAGCAATGTTTTTTCTGGACACATCTCCCAGGCAAGGTAAACAAAATAGAAAAATGAACAAGTGGGACTACATCAAACTAAAAAACTTCTGTACAGCAAAGGACACCCTCAGCAGAACAAGAAGTCACCCTACAGTATGGGAGAATATATTTGTAAATGATTTATCTGGTGAGGGTTTAACATCCAAAATATATCAAGATCTCATAGGGCTTAATACACACACACAAAAAATAACTTGATTAAAGAAATTGTCCAAGGACATGGATATACATTTTTCAAAAGATGAAATGCAGATACCCAACAGGCACATGAAGAGATGCTCCACATCATTAATCATCAGGGAAATGCAAATCAAAACCACAAAGAGATATGACCTCACACCAGTTTGAAGGGCCACTATCCAAAAGACAAGAAATAACAAGTGTTGAGGATGTGGAGGAAAGGGAACCCTCCTATACTGTTGGTGGGAATTATTAAATCCCCATTATTTATTAAATCTCATTATTTATTAAATTGGTACAGCTACTGTGAAAAGTAGTACAGAGGTTCCTAAAAAAAACAAAATACAAATGCCATATAACCCAGTAGTTCCACTTCTAGGAATTTACATGAAGTAAAAAAATTCCTGATACAAAAAGATATATGCACCCCTATGTTTACTGGCACCCTATTTACAATAGCCAAGATATGGAAGCAACCTAAGTATCTGTCAGTAGATGAATGGATAAAGAGGTGGTACATATACACAATAGAATATTAACCATAAAAAAGAAAGAAATTCTGTCATTTGCAACAACATGGATGTACCTAGAGGATATTATGGTAAGTGAAATAAGCCAGTGGATAAAGACAAATGCCATATTATTTCATTAATTTGTGGAATCAAAAAACAAAAGGAATAATATAGCAGTAGGCTTATAGATACTGAGAAGTGATGGTGTCACTATGGGGAAGGGGCTGAGGTGGGTCGATGGGGAGGGTTAAGACAATAAAGGGGCACAAAAATTCTCAGTCATAATGTAAGTTGGTCCTGGGGATGGTAGCACAGCATGGAGGATATAGCCAATGATTCTGTAACATCTTCCTATGTTGGCAGAGAGTAACTGCACTATTTGGGGTGAGGATTTAATAATGTGAGTAACTAGAGAACCATTGTGTCATATATTTGAAGCCAATATAATGCTGTATATCAACTATACTTCAATAAAAAATTAATTTTAAAACTTGCCTGTTTTTCTTTAGTAACTTCTCAATTGCTGTGACATTTTCACATTTTGTTAATTTTAAGCTTTATATGGTTTTCCGGTGTGCCATAATTTTAGTCCACAGAATTAAGAAAAAATATTTTTACTGGGTGTGACATCATTTTATTGATTTAATAAAATGTAGAAATTATCACTTCTGTCATCAGACAAATTTGAATATTTATTGAAATTCCAGTGACCTAAGAACCTTTTAAAAATATTTCTCAGTAACACAAAAACTTCTTTACTAATTTTATTGCTAAGGATTATTTCTAAAATTTAACAAATCTCTAGAGAATTGTGCAGAGCTGGGGGTCAGCTGGCCTCTGGAAGTTGAAATCACCAGGTCACCAGGTGTGCCAGAGGGTGACCCCTAAGGCATAGTGCCTGGAGATCACTGTTTATTAAGAATCCAGAAGCAGAATTGCTCACGTTATTGATGGTGAGCGCAAATCTTCCTGCAAAGTGACTGAATTTCATTGAGAAAGAAGCAGGTCACAGAATTTGCAAACCTCTTTAATATGAACAAAGCAATATTGCTGTTAGGGAAGGTAAGCTGGTTACCTCACTCCTTAGGAAGTTTGTATGTTTGATTGCTTTTTTAAAATTTTTAATGAATGATTCATTTCACTATGTGTGATGGAGCTACAGATTATTTGTATACTTCATTATTCCTGCCTCAATGATACATTTATTCATAAAATAGACTGAATCCTTCCAATCCTATTTTTTCAGTTGTTTTATTTAAAAAAATGGCACCTGAAGATCTGTTGGTGACATATGGTGTGGTCAAAAGATTGAAACTAATGACACAAAAATTTCCTAGGAATGGAAATACTGCACATATAATCAACGAAATCTTTCTTGAGCTGGATTTAGAGGATAACTCTGATGGCTATAGGCATTTCATGGAAATTAAATCACGTCAGAAAACACAGCCTCTAAAATATTCGGATAAATGTTGCAATGTCTAATATAGCTAATGCTATGAACATTTTTTTCATATTTCTTGCATATTATGAGCCAGAGATGCTGAATGCTTATCACTGAATATTATAATTCATGTTTTATAATTAACAAGGAAACAGAAAACTTCTAATTATGTTTCATCCAAATTTAAAAATTGTGAAGTAAAATATTTGTAAACATCACTAAAGTAATTAAGGAACTGAGAAAATATACTTTCAGGCCTAAGAGTATTCTTTTTCTTTAAACAGTAATACATTCCAAAAAATATGTCAGTTAATTTTAACAGAGGAAAATGTGAGAATTTATATAGACTTAAGAAAATTAGCATGAAATCAGAAAAGATTGAGCATGGGAATTAGACTTCTAATAACCAATATTGGTGTGCTGTATTGATAAAGCAAGTTAAAGACAGCTTTAAGTCTGATTTGCTTCAATAACCTATGTCAGAATTAGACAATATTAATTGAATCACTGAACATTGTTTTCTGATCATTAATAATTATCTTTTTAAATAAATTTTTTCCATTTTAAAGTGAAAGTTTTCAAAGGAAAAAAGAGAAAAATTAGCATAAAACAATTTTTGTGAAGCAACTGAAAATTCGTGAGTGCCAATGAAAGCAACTCATTATTCTTATTAAATATAATAGAAAATTAGAAGAATTCCATTGATATTTTAAAGTCAACATCTTGCAATTTAGGTATCCACAGAAGATAATTTAATAGTACTGAATTATGTCTCCAAAATATTACTTTTTGTGTAGAAATGAAAACTGAGATTAAAACAAGTTTTCCTTATTATTTGGAATGCTTCAACATAGAGCAAAATAAATAGACTGAAATTAGAAGTTATCTTTGAATGAGAATATTTCAGCAAAATCTAAGAATATAAGTAAAAGAGTGGTCTGAATAGAATATTAAACATTCATTAAACATTGAAATTCATGTGTGGCCAGAGAAGTGACACTTATTGGAAGTATGCCAGGTGGGATACTTTTCATAGATAATTTGTGAAAAAAAATGAAGTACAGTTAGGGAAATGAATACCCACTGCCAATAGGCCAATTGAATGAGATTCTCAATCAAATCATACCATTTTTGGATATTGAAATGAACGAAAAAAAGCTCATATGCATGTCTTAGAAAGCAGCTGAATTGAAAGTAAAGTGAGGCATAATCTAACTTGTCTCATTTGGATTAGAATCACAGTCTGCACAAACTCAGCATCATCATTAAATTTATTAAACCATGTATAACTGCTGGCCAGAGAAGGGGAGATAACAAAAGTCATTCTAGGCCACTGGTACATGAGGAGAATGAGTAACTGTGTAATGCTCAAACCCATTTGGCTGATACAAATCTGAGCAGTCTGGCTGACCACCTGATATAGAAGGAAATGAGAATATAAACCCTTCAGGTGCCCAGGCAGAATGAAAAGAAATTGAGAGAAAATATTGTAATTGTATTCAATAACTATAGGGCTGAGAGTCTTGATTTCTTATTACATACTTTATGTGCTTTGTTCTCTGATCCTTTGATTGTTGAAATTAGCACAATATCTCAGTAGAGTTGGAAAGAACCCCCCAAAATGGAAATACAATTTATTGATTTCAAACTATTCTCTTTTCATCCCTCTTACTCCTTCTATGCTTTCTAGTTAGAAACCACGTAGTGTGGAATGGATTCCGCACTGTTTCAAATGGCTGCATTTATTTGGAAGTGTTATGAATGGTTTGCATTTTTTATTTTCTTTCTCTTAACACTTTCTGCATTACTCCAGGTTCCTTCAGCATATTGGCTGACACGGGCAACCTCACCATCTTCACAGAATTCCTCCTCATGGACATTTCAAGCTCTTGGGAGCTACAAATTTTGCAAGGTCTTTTATTCTTGTTGATTTACTTAGGAGCACTGGCTGGAAATCTTCTGACCATTACCGCCATTGTGACAGGCCCACACCTTCACTCTCCAATGTAATTTTTTATAAGCAATTTATCCCTCATAGACCTTTGCTGCATCTCAGTTAGTGTTCCCAAACGGATTGTGAATTCCCTGACAGGCAGTAAGTCCATCTCAATGAAAGAATGTTCTGCTCAGATTTTCCTTTACATTTTCCTTGAATCTATAGAGCTTGCTTTCCTTGTGCTCGTGTCCTATGACCGCTATGTTGCAATTTGCCATTCTCTGCACTATGGGTTGACCATCACCCCACATGTGTGCACATGGGCAGCAGGTGGATCACGGTTCACTGGGCTGGTCTATTCTGCCATCCACACTGGGAACATGTTCAGGCTTCCCTTCACCAAGTCCAATGTGATCAACCAATACTTTTGTGATGTACCTCAAGTTATGAGAATATCATCTCCAGAGGTTCAGTTTTCTGAATCTTTCATCCCTGCATTAAGTGCTTGTATTGTCTTGGCATGTTTTACTTATGTGGTTATGTCATATATAAATATATTTTCAAATGTGCTTAAGATCCATTCAGTGGAAGCCTGGAACAAAGCCTTATCCACATGTACCCCACAGTTGCTAATTCTTCTTTTGTTTGTAATTTCTGGATTGATTGCTCTCTTGGGTCCTATTGCAAATAAAGCATCTCTTAAAAATCTGCTGACAGTCGTGTTCTACACTATGTTGCCCCCATTCATAAACCCCATCATCTACAGTCTGCAGAACAGGGAGATAAACACTGCTGATGGCAGAATGTTGAGCAGATACTTGGAGTTCCCAACAGGCATTTTATCGAGTAAAAAGTGCTTAAAAACAAGTTTACTTGAGAAAAGTTTACTTTATATTTGACATATGTTCTTAAATTGGAATATATCTCTATGAATTATCTAGTGTTACTTGCCTGTATATATTTTTACTGTACAACTATGTGTTACAAAATTTTACTAAATTTTCTTCTCAAAACTGTATTTGTGTAATGCATAATAAATATTTCTTGGAAACACCATACACCTGGGCTACATTGTGAAAGTGTTTTGGAAAACTTTGGAGTGATTTTGAGTTAAACATATGTAAGAACATCATGTGTGGAAGCCATACTTTATATATCAGTACCTTATCAGGTGCCTGTACTTGAAAGAACTTCAGAGTACTAGATACTGCTGACCTGGAAGATAGTAACGAGTGGCTTGGGAAAGAGAAGTCTACTGTCTAAATTATTCTTTTTGCACTCACTCCCTATACAAAGGCTGGATGAAGTAACAAAACATTTAGGGCTGGAACATAACCAAGAGATTGAAGACACAGCAAGGAGAGAGCAGAAAAACCACTAGCAATCCCTTGAAGCCAGTTTCCCAGAGGTTCCTGGATCCCCTGAAGAGTTGCTTCACTCCATGAAATTGTGGATTCTAAAACCAGTGGTCGTCAACTGTGAGTAGGTTTTATACATTTATCCTCACCCTGATCTCTGGATGAAAGGATAATGTCATGCTTGATTCATTCAAACTTTTATCATTAACGAAGAAAAGGAAATCAGTAGTTGAAGAAGGTATTGAAATGTTTTAGCAACCATATTATTTCACCTGGCGAGAGCAAGATATTTATTAGACTAGACAGTACAATTTTCAGAGTAAATGTGACATAAAAATCTCAAAATTGAAACAATTTTTTTCTTTCCAAAAGGCTAAGGAAGCATTTTGCTGACTAAAGATTTTTTTTTCTTTTCAGAATTTAACCCCAAAGGGTCAGCCTTTATACTTTAGAACCCTATCTAGAAAAACTCAGAATTTAGTAGCAATGCTCACTTAACTTCAGTTTTAAACTGGTACAACAGATACAACATGTTCACTATGTTTCAATACATAGAAGCAAAGAGTAAATGAAGATTACAAGTTGCGTGTGTACCAAAACAAATAATCCTCAAAAATATGAATTTGGTGATATTCATTTAATGCCTGTAGTAATCCTCATAATTTTAATATTTAATATTTGAGGACTCTATTATGTTTGTTTATATCCTCTATTTGTCCCTTCCTCTGTTATTTGTATAGCTGTTTCCTTGGAAAATACATTACCACTCAATTTCACATTCAAGTAACACTCTTACAAGTGTTGAGATTTACATTTCTGAATCCATGTGTGAATATTCTTTCATTGCATCATGTCTCTTCATTTATATTTAAATATGTGTCACTCAGACATATAGCATCTAAATTTGTCAGAAGAGGAAGAAAAATTCCCCTGTGAATAAGTAAACTGGTAAAATAACCAAGTAAAAATCATACAAAACAGTTCATGATGGGCAGCTCTAGTCTTGCAGGCACTTCATGTACCATGGGTGGTCTCTAAGCCTTCATTCAGTAAGGCTTACACTTGGATGAGGCTATTTCTCAATTACAGAAACATTATGTCCCAAGAAACAAAGGGACAAGGCATACTTATTTTATTAAAAAATAAAACTGTAACTCTTGTGACAAAAAGATAAAAGACAATTTTAAAACAATTTAACAGAAATTGTGACAAGTTCTCCCTTTTCCTGTTCTAATAGGCACTTTCTGCATTAAATATAACACTAACCCAAAGCGCCTAATCTCATTGGCCAAAAACAACACAAATTTATTTCCTACTCAAAATATTTGCCCATTGTGTGTTGGTTATATACATTTTTATCTTTAATAGGATGTGGTTTATGTAGTGGGCATTATTCATAATACTGTAGAGCCCTGTCCTATGAAAAAAATTTAGCTTTTTAATCACATTGAATTAAGCTTGATTGAATAGCAGGTTTGGGCAAAATAAATGACAAAGGAAGTAAAGAGTGAATTTAAGCTGGACTGTTTTGAAATATTCTTTTCCCTTTGTCCTTTGATTAATTTACCAGATTGGATTCTGGAGTTAAGAGGTGTAGACAGCACACAATATATTTATATTCTTTGTTTTCTTAAATAGTTTCTTTTGGTGTCATTAATTTACAATTACATGTGCAATATTATGGTGATTAAACTACCCCCTTCATCAGGTCCCCCCACCAACCCCATTACAGTCACTGTTCTTCAGCATAGTGAGACGCTATAGAGTCACTACTTGTCTTCTCTGAGTTGTACAGCCCTCCTCGTGCCCCCCCAACATTACATCTGCTAATCATAATGCCCCTTTTTCCCCCTTGTCCCTCACCTCCCACCCAGCCTCCGCAGTCCCTTTCCCTTTGGTAACTATTAGTCGGTTCTTGGGTTCTGTGAGTCTGCTGCTATTTTGTTCCTTCAGTTTTTTCTTTGTTCTTATACTCCACATATGAGTGAAATCATTTGATACTTGTCTTTTTCGGGTTGGCTTATTTCACTGAGCATAATACTCTCTAGCTCCATCCATGTTGTTGCAAATGGTAGGATTTGTTTTCTTCTTATGGCTGTATAATATTACATTGTGTATATGTACCCCATCTCCTTTATCCATTCATCTACTGATGGACACTTAGGTTGCTTCCATTTCTTGGCTATTGTAAATAGTGCTGCGATAAACATAGGGGTGCATCTGTCTTTTTCAAACTGAGCTGCTGCATTCTTAAGGTAAATTCCTAGGAGTGGAATTCCTGGGTCAAATGGTATTTCTATTTTGAGTTTTTTGAGGACCTCCATACTGCTTTCCACAATGGTTGAACTAATTTGCAGTCCCACCAGCAGTGTAGGAGGGTTCCCTTTTCTCCACATCCTCGCCAACATTTGTTGTTGTTTGTGTTTTGGATGTTGGCCATCCTCACTGGTGTGAGGTGATATCTCATTGTGGTTTTAATCTGCATTTCTCTGATGATTAGCGATGTGAAGCATATTTTCATGTGCCTGTTGGCCATCTGAGTTTCTTCTTTGGAGAAGTGTCTATTCATGTCCTCTGCCCATTTCTTAATTGGGTTATTTACTTTATGTTTGTTGAGTTGCGTGAGTTCTTTATATATTTTGGATGTCAACCCCTTATCGGATTCGTCATTTATGAATATATTCTCCCATACTGTAGGATGTCTTTTTGTTCTACTGATGGTATCCTTTGCTGTAAGGAAGCTTTTCAGCTTGATATAGTCCCACTTGTTCATTTTTGCTTTTGTTTCCCTTGCCCGGGGAGATATGTTCATAAAGAAGTCGCTCATGTTTATGTCTAAGAAGTTTTTGCTATCTTTTGTCCTAACAGTTTTATGGTTTTATGACTTACATTCAGGCCTTTGATCCATTTTGAGTTGACTTTTGTGTATAGGGTTAGATAGTAGTCCAGTTTCATTCTCTTACATGTAGCTGTCCAGTTTTTCCAACACCAGCTGCTGAAGAGGCTGTCATCTCCCAATTGTATATCCAAGGCACTTTTATCAAATATTAGTTGACTGTATATGTTTGGGTTAATGTTTGGATTTTCTATTCTGTTCCACTGGTCTGTGGGTCTGTTTTTGTGCCAATACCAAATAATCTTGATTACTGTGGGTTGTAGTAGAGCTTGAAGTCAGGGAGCGTAATTCCCCCTGTTTTATTCCTCCTTCTCAGGATTGCTTTGGCTATTCGGGGTCTTTTGTGGTTCCATATGAATTTTAGAATTATTTGTTCCAGTTCATTGAAGAAAGCTGTTAGTATTTTGATAGGGATTGCGTTGAATCTGTAGGTTGCTTTAGGTAGTATAGCTATTTTGCCAATATTTATTCTTCATAGCCAAGAGCATGGGATGCATTTCCATTTGTTAGTGTCCTCTTTAATTTCCCTTAGGAGTGTCTTATAGTTTTCAGAATACAGGTCTTTCACTTCCTTCTTTAGGTTTATTCCTAGGTATTTTATTCTTTTTGATGCAATTGTGAATGGAATTGTTTCTCTGATTTCTCTTTCTGTTAGTTCATCATTAGTGTATAGGAAAGCAACAGATTTCTGAGTGTTAATTTTGTGTCCTGCAGCTTTGCTGAATTCAGATATTAGTTTTAGTAGTTTTGGAGTGGAGTCTTTAGGGTTTTTTATGTACAGTATCATGTCCTCTGCAAATAGTGACAATTTGACTTCTTCTTTACCAATCTGGATGGCTTGTATGTCTTTGTTTTTTCTGATTGCCATGGCTAGGACCTCCAATGCTATGTTGAATAACAGTGGAGAGAGTGGACATTCCTGTCTTCTTCCCGATCTTAGATGGAAAGCTTGCAGCTTCTCGCCGTTAAGTATGTTAGCTGTGGTTTTGTCATGTATGGCCTTTATAATGTTGAGGTCCTTGACCTTTATGCCCATTTTGTTGAGAGTTTTAATCAGGAATGGATGCTGAATTTTGTCAAATGTTTTTTCAGCATCTATGGAGATGATCATGTGGCTTTTTTCTTCTTTTTGTTGATGTGGTGGATGATGTTGATGGATTTTCGAATGTTGTACCATCCTTGCATCCCTGGGATGAATCCCACTTGATCATGGTGTATGATCCTCTTGATGTATTTTTGAATTCGGTTTGCTAATATTTTGTTGAGTATTTTTGCATCTTCATTCATCAGGGATATTGGTCTGTAATTGTCTTTTTTGGTGAGGTTTTTGCCCACTTTTGCTATTAGAGTGATGTTTGCTTCATAGAATGAGTTTGGAAGTACTCCCTCCTTTTCTATTTTTTGGAAAACTTTAAGGAGAATGGGTGTTATTTCTTCTCTATATGTCTGGTAGAATTCAGAGGTGAATCCATCAGGTCTGGCTGGTTTGTTCTTGGGTAGTTTTTTTATTACCCATTCAATTTCATTGCTGGTGATTGGTCTGTTTAGTTTTTCTGTTTCTTTTCTGGTCAGTTTTGGAAGGTTGTATTTTTTTAAGAAGTTGTCCATTTCTTCTAGGTTTTCCAGCTTGCTAGCATATAGATTCTCATAGTATTCTCTTATAATTCTTTGTATTTCTGTGGGATCCGTCGTGATTTTTCCATTCTCATTTCTGATTCTGTTTATGTGTGTAGATACTCTTTTTCTCTTAATGAGTCTGGCTAGGGGTTTATCTATTTTGTTTATTTTTCCAAAGAAATAGCTCTTGGTTTCATTGATTTTTTCCTATTGTTTTGTTCTCAATTTTATTTATTTCTTCTCTGATCTTTATTATTTCCCTCCTTCTGGTGACGTTGGGTCTCATTTCTTCTTCTTTTTCCAATTTCAGTAATTGTGTCTTTAGACGATTCATTTGGGAATGTTCTTCCTTCTTTAAATAGGCCTGCATTGCAATATACTTTCCTGTTAGAACTGCCTTTGCTGCGTCCCACAGAAGTTGTGGCTTTGTGTTGTTGTTGTCATTTGTCTCCATATATTCTTTGATTTCTGTTTTGATTTGGCCATTAAGCCACTGATTAATTAGGAGAATATTGTTAATTCTCCATGTATTTGTGAGCCTTTTTTGTTTCCTTTCTAAAATTTAATTCTAGTTTTATACCTTTATGATCTGAGAAGTTGGTTGGTAGAATTTCAATATTTTTGACTTTATTGAAATTCTTTTTGTGGCCTAGTATGAGGTCTATTCTGGAAAATGTTAAACGTGCACTTGAGAAGAATGTGTATCCTGTTGCTTTTTGGTGTAGAATTCTGTAGTTGTCTGTTAGGTCCATCTGTTCTAGTGTGTTGTTCAGTGCCTCTGTGTCTTTAGTTATTTTCCTTCTGGTTGATCTGTCCTTTGTTGTGAGTGGTGTGTTGAAGTCACCTAAAATGAATGCATTGCTATTTCCTCCATTAATTCTGTTAGTATTTGTTTCACATATGCTGGCACTCCTGTGTTGGGTTCATATATATTTATAATGATTTTATTTTCTTGTTGGACTGATCCCTTTATTATTATGTAATGTCCTTCTTTATCTCTTGCTACTTTCTTCGTTTTGAAGTCTATTATGTCTGATACAAGTACTGCAACACCTGCTTTTTTCTCCTTGTTGTTTCCATGAAATATCGTTTCCATCCCTTCACTTTTAGTCTGTGTATATATCTTTGGGTTTGAGGTGAGTTTTTTGTAGGCCGCATATAGATGGATCTTGCTTTTTTATCCATTCTGTTACTCTGTGTCTTTTGATGGGTGCATTCATTCCATTTACATTTAGAGTGATTATGGATAGAGATGTACTTATTGCCATTGCTGGCTTTAGATTTGTGGTTACCAAAGGTTCAAGGGTTGCTTCTTTACTATCTAACAATCTAACAACTTTCTTGTTAAGTTATTGTAAAGACAATCTGATGTTTCTTTATTTCTCTCCCTTCTTATTCTTCCTCCTCCATTCTTTATATACTAGGTGTTTTATTCTTTGCCTTTAGTTAGTATTTGGATGGTTTGCTTTTTTGCTATGATATTATTTTCTCTGGTGACTTTTTTTAGCCTTACGAGTGCTTCCCTCTAGAGCAGTTCTTTTAAGGTGTCCTGTAGAGTTGATTTATAGGAGGCAAATTCTCTCAGCTTTCACCTGTCTTGAAATTGTCTAATCCCTCCATCATATTTAAATGATAATCGTGCTAGATACAACATTCTTGGTTCGAGGACCTTCTGTTTCTTTACATTAAATATATCATGCCATTCTCTTCTGGCCTGTAAGGTTTCTGTTGAGAAGTCTAATGGGTTTTCCTTTGTAGGTGATCTTTTTTCTTTCTCCAGCTGCCTTTAATACTCTGTCCTTATCTATGATATTTGCCATTTTCAGATGTGTTTTGGTGTTGTCTTCCTTGGGTCCCTTGTATTAGGAGATCGGTGGGCTTCTGTGGACTGTGAGACTATTTCCTTCCCCAGCATGGGGAAGTTTTCAGCAATTATTTCTTCAAAGACACGTTCTATCCCATTTTCTCTTCTTCCTCAGGTACTCCTATAATGCAAATATTATTCCATTTGGATTGGTCCCAGAGTTCTCTTAATATTCTTTCATTCCTAGAGATCCTTTTATCTCTCTCTGCCTCAGCTGCTCTGTATTCCTGTTCTCTGATTTCTATTCCATTAACAGTCTTTTGCATCTTGTCCAGTCTGCTGCTAAGCCCCTCGATTGCTTGTCTCATTTCTGCATTGTCTTTCCTGACTTCCCTCACTTCCTCCCTCAGCTCTTGCATATTTCTCTGTAGATTCATCAGCATGGTTATGACTTTTATTCTGAATTCTTTTTCAGGAGGATTGTGCATTTCCATCCCTTCAGGCTCCCTCTCAGGTGTTGTCTGGGTCTGGGTGATCTGTGTCTGTACCATGTTCTTCTGTCTTTTTCATGGTGATAGAAGTCATCGTTGGTAGGTGCCTCGTATGTCAGTTGGGCTCTTTAGGACTTAAAAACAAAAACAAAGACAAGAAAAACAAAAAAACAAAGAAAAACAAGAACAAGCAAAAAAAGAGAAGGAAGGGAAAGAAAAGAGAAAAAAAAATAAAGAAAGAAAAGAAAGGGGGAAAAAAAACGCCCACAGGGTGTGGATTCTGTAAGGATGCTGTAGGTGGCACTGTTGCTCCACTATTCCCCAGCGGCAACCGTCCCGCTCTTTGTAGCTCTGGCCAGGGCAGGAATGAATAGGAGGCTATTGTTCTCTGTGTAAGGTTTCAATGTGGCTACCTTTTCCCTGTCGCCAGCCAAGGGGTTCCAAATTCGTCAGGACTCCCAGCCCGCTGGGCTGAGTGTGCCGGGTCAATCGTGTTCCCTCACTCGGCCCCCTGCCTCTCTTTGACCGCTAAAGACAGTGCACGCTTTTCCTTTGTCCCAGAGCGCCGGCTGCACAGACCCAGCTGCATTCCCAGCCAAAACCTGAACCTTCTGCCTCTCCAACATCCAATGCACCACGCGATGTGTGTCAGCGTTCCCAGAGCAGATCACCACGGCTGGTTATTTCACGGGGTGTACTTCCACTCCCTCCCGGCTCTGGATCCTCTCCTGCTGGTGTGCTGGGTTGGGGAGTGCTTGGGTCCCGCTGGGACTAGGCTCCATATCTTACCCCCCTTGTGGGGTGCCAAGTCCTCTCAGGTGCAGATGCAGGCTGTGCGCTGTCCTGTAAATTCTTGTCTCTCTTTTAGGAGTAGTTGTATTTGCTGTATTTTCGTAGATTTATATGGTTTTGGGAGGAGGTTTCCGCTGCCCTGCTCATGCCGCCATCTTCCCGTAACCTCAAAGCCAATAGATATATATTCTGATTGAAAAATAAGCCTGTACTGGGAATTGGAGGTTTTCTCTAGTATGACATAGGCTAAGTCTTATGTCACCTTATATTAGATTGACACAATGTCCACAATTCCCTAAAGTGTAATGATTAATATTCATATTACTGGTATTTGAGAGTTCTCTTTGCTCAATTTTCTCCTCAATACTTCATATTTTCATATATTTAAATATTTCCCAATGTATTGAGTCCATAGATATACCTCATTTTGATTTTATTTTAATATGTTTAGTGCTTATCTGGAGTCCTTTTATGATTTTTCTATTTTATTCGTGTGACAGATATCCTCAATCGGTTTTTGACACATATTTTTGTTGCTTTTCTGGTGTCTCCGGGGAAACACAAACTCTCAACTTTAATGTAGTCAAACATTTTTCCACTGTGACGTGTTTGTTTCTTGAGTAAATTAAATCTTATGTATATTAATGTCCTGAAGTTATTTGACTTTGTTAGTCTCTAAAAGCATTATATTTTGACTTTTATGATTTTGTTGTTCAATTACATTTGTGCATGGTGTGAGTCAAGTCACCTTACACTAGATTCAATATTATTACTTACTTTTCAAGCCCCATTTATTGAAAAGTACGTAAGTTTTCACTATATTACTACATGTTGACCTGTCATATAGTAAGTGTTCTTATATGAACAGGATTGTAGCTTTGGTCTTTCTTCTGTGGACACTGGTCACTTTGCCTATTTCTACATCCTTGACACATCATTCAATTAAATGATTTTATAGTAAAATGTGACCCTTAGTTCAACCATTGTGGAAAACAGTATGGAGGTTCCTCAAAAAACTCAAAATAGAAATACCATTTGACCCAGGAATTTCATTCTTAGGAATTTACCCTAAGAATACAGGAGCCCAGTTTGAAAAGACATATGCACCCCTGTGTTTATCACAGCACTATTTACAATAGCCAAGAAATAGAAGCAACCTAAGTGTCCATCAGGAGATGAATGGATAAAGAAGAGGTGGCACACATACCCAATGGAATATTATTCATCCATAAGAAGAAAACAAATCCTACCATTTGCAACAACATGGATGGAGCTAGAGGGTATCAATCTCAGTGAAATAAGCCAGGCAGAGAAAGACAAGTATGAAATGATTTTACTCATCTGTGTAGTATAAGAACAAAGAAAAACTGAAGAAACAAATAGCAGCAGACTCACAGAACCCAAGAATGGACTGTCACCAAAGCCAAAGGGACTGGGGAGGATGGGTGGCAAGGGAGGGATAAGGGGAAAAAGGAGCATTATGATTAGCACACATAATGTAGCAACACAGAGAAGACAGTAGTGATTCTATAGCATCTTGCTATGCTGATGGATGGTGACTGTAATGGGGTATGTGGTGGGGACTTGATGGCGGGGGAGTCTAATAACCATAATATGCTCATATAATTGTACATTAATGATACCAAAAAATAAAAAATAAATAAATAAATAAAATAAAATGTGACTTTGTGTAACAAATCTTCAATTTTTTCTTCTCTACATCCTCCTACTCTATAGCTATATATATTGTCATTTAAAATTTATAGTTTTTATTTTCTAAAGAAAAGTACCCAGTGAGATAATAGATTTCAATGAATCTAAAAATCATTTTTGTGGAAATAAATGCCTTAACACCCAAGGTATATGCCTTCTTACTTATTTACTTACATTTCTTAATAAATTAAGTAATTATAATTTTCTTAAAAGATTTATATATATATAAGTATATATATATATGCATACAAACAGATATATGTAGAAATACACATACATTAGCTGTCAAAGAATCAAGTTTTAAAGAAAAGGAAAAAAAGTTTGATCAAAGAGTCTATATAAAATGGATTTAAAGAAGAATTTGAAATTCACATAAGGAACACTTAAAAACAACTTTAAATGGAAATCCTATCTCTCTGTCACCAGTGTCTTCTTGTTGGGGTATAGTGCAGTGAGGGTGCAGAATCCCATGACCACTGGACAGCCTTGATTTGAAAGCCAGCAATGGCTTGACTTGTGCACCAATATGGTGACTTCAACTGGCCAAAAGCTCAGTATCACATAGGCTCACAGAGATGTCTATATATGTGTGTATTACTACATATTTTCATTCAACTGTTGCGGTATTTTTAATTAATTTTTTTATCATACATATGAATATCTACAGAGATAAAGATATATAAACCTAGTATGTTAATTGACTTCACATCAATTTAATATTCCAAATCATACTGTTAATTCTATACATGTATCTTTAGATTTCTTTAAATTTGTTACATACACACTTTATTTGCTAGTAATAGTGGCAGTGCAATTTTGTCCTTTTCAATCATTTCTTCCTCACATTGTAGTTGGTAGAAGTATAAACAGAAGTAATATTCATAGGTATATTATTCAAGGCCCAGATATTAAAAAACACAATTGTTTTTGTTTACCAATATGTTTAAACTCATTGTGTTTCTTATTTTATCCTTTTGAGAAGAAAGTTACTCCCTTCTAATACCTTAGCAACCACCAATCTACTTTCTGTGTCTATAGATTTTCCTATTCTGAATTATTCACCTAAACAGAATCATAGAACACATTATCTTTCGTGACTGATTTTTCATTTTGCACATTTTCATACTGTAACATGTATCAGTGAATCATTCTGTGTGTGTCCAGTCCTGCTGCCCCACCAGGGCAGAGCAGCTGATTCATAGCTCCTCCTACTGCTGCGTGGAGGACTCAGTCAGTTCTGGCTATCTAGTAAGCCTCACCAGAGAAGCCAGGCAGTCACAGAAACCACCCCGCAACCTTACCTGGGCAGGTAATCCAGCAGGGACTCAAAACCAGCTGCTCTCATCCAGTGACACAACCCCTAATCTCACACCTTGGGAAGCAGCTGTTTTGAAAACCCAGAGCTGGTGTGTTAACAATATGAATGTTCTTACCTGCTGAATGAGGAGGCACAAGCCACCCACACGGGTCTGGCAAATTGCTCCCAATTTCCAAGCTCCCTCTCTGGGCAAGTGAAAACAAGACCGTTTTATTGAAGGCACAGTTTCAGCACACCCATACAAAGGAACTAAAGACACAAGTTTATTAGGTTTATTATTTTCAAATCCCCAAGGAGGGACACAATGAACCAGGGGAGGGACAGCCCTCCATTTCAGGCAACAAGTGAGCAGGACATAGAGAGCAAGGTAGCAAGCACCTATTACTTATAAGGTGGTTGGGATGGTAGTTCCTAATTTTTAATGGACTCAAATCTTAAGGGTCATTTTTAAAAGTCCAAGAAAAGCAAGGCAGAAATTCACTGTGGGAATCTTAGGCTTGGGTCCTTACGTAAAAGCCAAGATTGTGGGTCTAAGCAGGGTTGCCATACTGTAAAATGTCTAGAGAGCAACTCAGTTGGTTGATTTTCCATTGCAGTGTCTTTGCTAAATATAGACACTGATAGTTGGCCCCATACCCAAGGATATTACCAAGAAAAAGTCCAGAAACCCAAACTTAACTAACTGATATTATTGAAACTCTCAGGCAAACTGAAGCTGAAAAGTCTGGAAAAGGAGGTAGATGATACATGCAGTAATAAATGTAAGGAAACAAGTATCATGAAAAATCAGGAAATATGACACTGTCGAAGAAACAAGAAAGCTCCAGTAAGAGACACGTATTGAAATGTAGAGCAATAAACCATCAGACAAATAATTCAGAATAATCTGATTAAGTATAGTAAGCTACAAGAACACACACAGAGACAACTAAGCAAATTTAGGAAAAAAGAGTTGTGAAAAAAATGAGAAGTTCAACAAGGAACAGAAAAAATCAATCAAACAAACAGAGATCCTAGAACTGAAAAATACAAGTGGACAGAATGATTCAAAAAGAAGATAGAATCATGCAAAAATCAGTAGCCTGGAAGATAAGACTCTTTAAATTGCCCATTTGAAGGCACAAAAAGAAAGAATGACAAAGAGTGAAGAGAGATTATAGGACTTAAACACGATCAAAAGAAACAATATCACCATTATTGGAATTACAGAGAGGGAAGAGGAGACAGACTTTTTAAAGCAATAATGGCTGAAAACTTCCAAAACATGGAGAGTAAAATTGATAACCAGATCCATGGGGCCAAAAAGATCCCAAATAGGCTGAATATGAATAAGACTACATTAAGAAACATAATTTTCAAAAGAATATCATTTAAAAGCAAGAAGAGAAAATTTAGAAATTATATACAAGGGAATCCCCATAAAAAATATCCAGAGAATCATCAATAGAAACTTCAATATTCACCCATATTATCGAGTCCCCCAGCCCAACATCCCATTGCAGTCACTATCCATCAGAATAGTAAGATGCTAGAGTTACTACTTGTCTTCTCCGTGCTATACTACCTTGCTCGTGATACCTGTACATTATGTGCGTTAAGCATAATGCCCCTCAATCCCCTTCTCCCTCCCTCCCTATAGACCCTCTCCATCCCCTTCCCTTTGGTAACCACTAGTCCCTTCCTGGAGTCTGGGAGTCCGCTGTTTTGTTTCTTCAATTTTGCTTTGTTGTTATACTCCACAAATGAGTGAAATCATTTGGTACTTGTCTTTCTCCCCCTGGCTTATTTTACTGAGCATAATACTCTCTAGCTCCATCCATGTTATTGCAAATGTTAGGATTTGTTTTCTTCTTATGGCTGAATAATATTCCACTGTATATGTGTAGCAAAAATTTATCCACTTATCAACTGATGAACATTTACACTGCTTCCATATCTTGGCTGTTGTAAATAGTGCTGTGATAAACATAGGGGTGCATATGTCTTTTTGAATCTGTTATCTTGTTTTCTTAGGGTAAATTCCTAGGAGTGGAATTCCTGGGTCAAATGGTATTTCTATTTTTAGTTTTTTGAGGAACCTCCATATTACTTTCTACAATGGTTGAACTAATTTACATTCCCGTCAACAGTGTAGTAGGGTTCCCCTTTCTCCACATCCTCACTAGCATTTGTTGTTCCTTTTCTTTTTGGATGTTGGCCATCCTAACTGGTGTGAGGTGATAAGTCATTGTGTTTTTAATTAGTATTTTCCTGATAATTAGTAATGTGGAACATCTTTTCACGTGCCTGTTGGCCATCTGAACTTCTTTTTTGGAGAAGTGTCTGTTCAGATCCTCCACCCTTTTTTTATGGGTTATTTGCTTTTTTGGTATTGAGGTGTGTGAGTTCTTTATATATTTTGGATGCTAACCCCTTGGATATGTCATTTATGAATATATTCTCCCATACTGTAGAGTGACTTTTTGTTCCACTGATAGTGTCCTTTGCTGTATGGAAGTTTTTAGTTTGATGTAGTCCCATTTGTTCAATTTTGCTTTTGTTTACATTGCCCAAGGAGATGTTTTCTGGAAAAAGTTGCTCATGTTTATATTCAATAAATTTTTTCCTATGTTTTCCTCTATGAGTTTTATGGTTTCATGACTTACATACAGATCTTTGATCCATTTTGAGTTTACTTTTGTGTATGGAGTTAGACAGTAATCCAGTTACATTCTCTTACATGTAGCTGTCCAGTTTTGCCAACACCAGTTGTTGAAGAGGCTGTTGTCTTCTCCATTTTATATACATGGCTCCTTTATTGCATATTGCTTGACCATATAGGCTTGGGTTTTTTTCTAGGCTCTCTATTCTCTTCCATTTATCTAGGGGTCTGTTCTTGTGCCAGTACCAAATTGTCTTGATTACTGTAGCTTTGTAGTAGAGTTTGAAGTTGCGGAGCATAATCCTCCCAGCTTTATTCTTCCTTCTCAGGATTGCTTTGGCTATTTTCAGTATTTTGTGGTTCCATATGAATTTTGGAACTATTTGTTCTAGTTCATTGAAGAATGCTGTCGTCATTTTGATAGGGATTGCATTGAATCTGTAGATTGATTTAGAGAGGATGTCCATTTTGACAATATTAGTTCTTCCTATCCATGAGCATGGGATGTATTTCCATTTATGGTTGTCTTCTTTAATTCCCCTCAGGAGTGTCTTGTAGTTTTCAGCGTATAGAGGTGTTTCACGTCCTTTGGTTTGTGCTCCTAGAGGAGACCTTGAAGCCTGGGTTTTCAGCCTTCCTGGGATTCTACTCCCTCCCTCCTCCATTTCTCTTCCTCCCATATTTGATCTGGGGTGGTGGGAGGGCTTGGGTCCTGCTGGATTGTGGCTTTGCTACTTTACCCTTTTCTGTGAGGTCTTCTGTTTTCCCCAGATGTAGGCGGTATGTTCTGCAGTGTTCTGTTCATTCTTTAAGGATTAGTTGTATTTTCTATATTTCTGTGTTTTATGTGGTTTTGGGAGGAAGTTTCTGCCTCACTTCTCATACCACCATCTTTTTCCAACCACTACCATTTCTTTCAAAGTAGGTCAAATAGTGATAAACTCCCTCAGCTTTGATTTTTCTGGGAAGGTGTTTAGTTTCTTCTTTTAATAATTTCTGTTTGTTGAATTTCTCATTTTATTTTACATTGTTCCTGAGTTCATTGATTCATCTATTTTTGTTCCCTTGAATCTTATTGAGCTTTCTTAAAATAATGCTTTTAAATTATTTGCCAGGTCTTTGACAGGTCTCCACTTATTTGGGTTCAGTTACTAGAAATGATCATGTACCTTACTGGTGTCACTTGCTTATTCATGGGAGCAGTAGCTTTGTTCTGTTCTCTGTGCATTTTAGGGTACGTTCACCACTATCAACATTTTTGGTATGGGTTGGTACGGAAAGAATTCTGCATGAAAGCATTTTAAGAGGCTACAATAGCATAGTCTCTGTTATGCTTTTAGCTTAATTTAGTGTAAATAAAATCTGTATGGTTCTTCTGTGGCCAACACTGCAGGCAATTGGTGTCTAGGTAACTGGAGTCTTTGGAGTCTAAGGCTGCTCAAGTCCCACTGGTCTTTTTGCTTTTAAAGGAGGTTCTAGCCATGTGGATGCCTCTTAGCTCCAGGCTGACCATGCATTCACTGAAACCTGCAGTGGGACTTCTCTATGGTATCAGGTGCATATGGAACTACTACATTGCCTGATTACTAAAATTTAGGTGCACTTGCTGAGGAAATAGTTTTGGTGATTGAGGTATAGTTGTTTTCAGGTTTTCTGTGAAACTGAAGTCTTAGTCTCTAAGGTTTGTTGCAGATACAGGGCTCTGTGAGGAAGGGAGGGATGCAACGGTGACATGAACCCCGAGATGACTTGGTACAGCAATGGCTTTGTTCTAGGTGTCAAATAGCAGCAATAGATGCTCCAGGAATAGTGGGTCAAACTCGAAATGCTGACTCTATGGGGCAATTGAAGAATAGCGGCATCTCAACCCCTGTGACATCAGCTCAAATCCATGTCTTAAAATCTCAGGGGTGGGGCACAAAGCTGCAGAAGTACAGCCCTTTGATGTGGTGCATGACTGCGATGACTTGGGGCTAATAAGACAGACATAGAACATCAAAAGCTTAGTCCCATCAAAAGTAGAGAAAGTAATGACTTAAAATGTCACAGGCAGGTCATAGACCTGCAGCCCAGCCTTGATAATGCCAGTTCAAAGCCACAACTTAGGGCATAGAGTATAGTTGCAGAACAGCTATTCAGGCTGTTATGGCAAGTCAAAGCCCCAACCTGAGGCTCAGAGGGTAGGGTGCAGAGCAGCAGAAGCATGGCCCTGTTTATAACAGGTCAAAGCTGTGACTTGGACCCAGGGCTTGAGTGTAGAACACAAACATCTCTGGACTATTGATAACAAAGTGATATGGCATTCTAATCCCTGAGAGTAGAGAGAGTAGAGCATATCAGTGACAGGACCACTGGGGAAGGTCTCACTGGAGCAAAACTCAAGCCCCATAAAAGAGGTGTAATAGTGAGGACTGCAGGTAGCTTCATCACCAGGTTCAGCAATGGGGAGTTATATGGTTTCTCAGTAGCAGAGGCTGCAAATGTCCATGGTGGTAAGGCTTGCTGGGATCTCCCTTTTTCTTTTTCTCCACTGGGGGAAACTCTTCCCAAGAGGATTCCTCTGGTTGCTGAGCTACTATAGAACTGGGACAGGGGTAATACAGAAATGATAATTTCTATGCTTTTGTAGTTTATTTATTGTTTGTGAAGGAAACAAATATTAGGACCTCCTACCCACAATTTTGCTGATGCCATTTCTGTTTGTTAGTTCAAACTTGTGGGGTTTTTCTTGTTTTTTTTTTGATTCTAGGCTTTTCTTTATTATATAGAGTCATGACATCTGCAAACAGAAAGTTTACCTTTTCATTTCTGATTGAGATGGCTTTTTTTTCTTACTTTTTTCATCTTGCCCAATTGTTCTGTCTAGAACTTGTCTAGAAGTGTTGAATAAAAATGGAGAGTTGTCATCCTTGCCTTCTTCTTGATCTTAGAGTAAAGGCTTTCCATTTTTCACCTGTCAGTAAGATGTTAACATGCAGTTGTCATATGTGATTTTATTATGGTTAGATGCATTTTTCTTTACATATGTTGAAAATTTTTATCATGAAATGGTATTGAGTTTTGTCAAAACTTTTTCAGAATCTATTCAGAATATGGAATAAAGGCTGAAATATAAGACCTGAAAATGTAAACCAAAAGGAAAACACAGGGGGAAATTTTGTTTTTAATTATGTTGGCAACGTTTCTTTTTATGACACTAAAATCAAAAACAACAGAATAAATATAGACAAGGGGGACTATTTAAAACCAAAAGTTATGCACAGCAGAGACTTCCGGGAAGATGGTGCTCTGAGCAGGGCATCAGAAATCTCCTCCCAACACTATATTTATCTACAAAAATACAGCAAATACAACTACTCCTAAAAGAGAGACCAGAATACACAGGAAAGCGCAGAGTGTGCAGCTACACCCGAGAGGACTCGGCACCCCAAAAGGCAGGTAAGATACAGAGTTGTGACCCGGCAGGACCCGAGCACTCCCCAACCCCAGCACGCCAGCAGGAGGAGAGGATTCGGAGCTGGGAGGGAGTGGAAGAGCGGGTCCGCAAAATAACCAGCCCTGGTGGTCTGCCCCGGGAACACTGACACACATCGCATGGTGCATTGGTCATAGGAGAGGCAGAAGGTGCAGGTTTAGAGCCGGGAACGCGCTGGGACCATGCAGCCAGCACCCAGGGAGAAGAGAAAAGCCCGTGCCGTTTGTAGCGGTCTCAGAGAGGTGGGGGCCCCAGCGAGGGAACACCATCGCCTCAGCGAGCTCATCCCTGCAGGCTGGAAGTCCTGGAGAACTTCGGTCCCCATTGCTGGTGACGGAGAGAAGGAAGCAGACACACTGGAACTTTATACAGAAAACAATAGCCTCCCATTCGTTCAGAACCGGGCCAAAAGCAGCATGGCAATGACTGTGGATTAGTGGAGCAACAGTGACACCTACAGCATGCTTAGAGAATCCACTCCAGGTAGGCTTTTTTTTTTTTGCTCGTTTGTTTTATTTCTTGCCAACCCCTTTTTTTTTGCTCTTTTGTCTTATTTCTTGCCCTTTTTTTTTCTTTTTTCTTTACCTTCCTTTTCTTTCATTTCATTTTTTTCTTCTTTATCTCTTTTCTTTCTCTTCTTTTTTTTTTGGCTTGCTTGTTATTTTGGGGGGTGGTTCTTTTTTTTTTTAAATCTTAAAGAGCCCAGCTGACATATGTGGCACCTACCAGCGACCACTCCTATCAACAGGGCAAGACAGAAGAACATGACACAGACAAAAATCACCAAGACAGACACCCTCTGAGAAGGAATCTGAAGGGATGGAAATGCAGCATCTTCCTGGAAAAGAATTCAGAATAAAAGTCATAACCATGCTGATGGATCTACAGAGAAATATGCAAGAGCTAAGGGAGGAAGTGAGGGAAGTCAGGAAAGATAATGCAGAACTGAGACAAGCCATCGACGGGCTCAGCAGCAGACTGGACGAGATGCAAGAGACTGTTAATGCAATAGAAATCAGGGAAGAAGAACACAGAGCAGCTGAGGCAGAGAGAGATAAAAGGATCTCTAGGAATGAAAGAATATTAAGAGAACTGTGTGACCAATACAAATGGAACAATATTCGCATTATAGGGGTACAAGAGGAAGAAGAGAGAGAAAAAGGGATAGAAAGTGTCTTTGAAGAAATAATTGCTGAAAACTTCCCCATGCTGGGGAAGGAAATAGTCTCACAGTCCATGGAAACCCACAGATTTCCTAACACAAGGGACCTCAGGAAGACAACACCAAGATACATAATAATTAAAATGGCAAAGATCAAAGATAAGGACAGAATATTAAAGGCAGCTAGAGAAAGAAAAAAGATCACCTTCAAAGGAAAACCCATCAGACTAGCATGAGACTTCTCATCAGAAACCTTACAGGCTAGAAGAGAATGGCATGATATATTTAATGCAATGAAACAGAAGGGCCTCGAACCAAGAATACTGTATCCAGGACGATTATCATTTAAATATGATGGAGGGATTAAACAATTTCCAGACAAGCCAAAGCTGAGAGAATTTGACTCCCATAAACCACCTCTAAAGGACATCTTAAAGGAACTTCTCTAGAGGGAAGCATTTCTAAGGCTAAAAAGCTGTCACCAGAGAAAATAAAATCATAGCAAAGAAAGCAAACCATCCAAACACTAACTAAAGGCAAAGAACAAAACACGTAGTATATAAAGAATGTAGGAGGAAGAATAAGAAGGAAGAGAAATAAAGAAACATCAGACTGTGTTTACAATAACTTAACAACAAAGTTAAGTTAGATTGTTAGATAGTAAAGAAGCAACCCTTGACCCTTTGGTAACCACGAATCTAAAGCCAGCAATGGCAATAAGTACATAACTTTCGATAATCACCCTAAACATAAATGGACTGAATGCACCAATCAAAAGACACAGAGTAACAGAATGGATAAAAAAGCAAGACCCATCTATATGCTGCCTACAAGAAACTCACCTCAAACGCAAAGATATCCCCAGATTAAAAGTGAAGGGATGGAAAAAGATATTTCATGCAAATAACAAGGAGAAAAAAGCAGGTGTTGCAGTACTTGTATCAGACAAAATAGACTTCAAAACGAAGAAAGTAACAAGAGATAAAGAAGGACATTACATAATGATAAAGGGGTCAGTCCAACAAGAGGATATAACCATATTAAATATATATGCACCCAACACAGGAGCGGCTGCATTTGTGAAACAAATACGAGCCGAATTAAAGAAGGAAATAGACAGCAATGCATTAATTTTAGGTGACTTCAACACACCACTCACTCCAAAGGACAGATCAACCAGACAGAAAATATGTAAAGATACAGAGGCACTGAACAACACACTAGAACAGATGGACCTAACAGACAACTACAGAACTCTACACCCAAAAGCAACAGGATACACATTCTTCTCAAGTGCATGTGGAACATTTTCCAGAATAGACCACATACGAGGCCACAAAAAAACCTCCGTAAAGTCGAAAATATTGAAATTCTACAAACCAACTTCTCAGATTATAAAGGTATTAAACAAGAATTAAACTTTAGAAAGAAAACAAAAAGGCTCGCAAATACATGGAGACTTAAAAACATTCTCCTAATTAATCATTAAGTCAATCACCAAATCAAAACAGAAATCAAAGGGTATATGGAGACAAATGACAATAACAACACAAAGCCACAGCTTCTGTGGGATGCAGCAGAGGCAGTTCTGAGAGGAAAGTATATTGCAATCCAGGCCTATCTAAAGAAAGAAGAACATTCCCAAATGAATAGTCTAAAGACACAATTACTGAAATTGGAAAAAGAAGAACAAATGAGACCCAAAATCACCAGAAGGAGGGACATAATAAAGATCAGAGAAGAAATAAATAAAATTGAGAAGAACAAAACAATAGAAAAAATCAATGAAACCAAGAGCTGGTTCTGTGAAAAAATAAACAAAATAGATAAACCCCCAGCCAGACTCATTAAGAGAAAAAGAGGATCTACACACATAAACAGTATCAGAAATGAGAAAGGAAAAATCACGATGGACCCCACAGAAATACAAAGAATTATAAGAGAATACTATGAGAATCTATATGCTAGCAAGCTGGGAAACCTAGAAGAAATGGACAACTTTTTAGAAAAATACAACCTTCCAAATCTGACCAGACAAGAAAAAGAAAAACTAAACAGACCAATCACCAGCAACAAAATTGAAGCGGTAATCAAAAAACTACCCAAGAACAAAACCCCTGGACAGATGGATTCGCCTCTGATTTCTACCAGACATATAGAGAAGAAATAACACCGATTCTCCTTAAAGTTTTCCAAAAAATAGAAGAGGAGGGAGTACTTCCAAATTCATTTTATGAAGCCAGCATCACTCTAATACCAAATCCGGGCAAAGACCTCACCAGAAAAGAAAAATACAGACCAATATCCCTGATGAACATAGATGCAAAAATACTCAACAAAATATTAGCAAACCGAATTCAAAAAATACATCAAGAGGATCATACACCATGATCAAGTGGGATTCATCCCAGAGATGCAAGGATGGTACAACATTCGAAAATCCATCAACATCATCCACTACATCAATAAAAAGAAGAACAAAAACCACATGATCATCTCCATAGATGCTGAAAAAGCATTTGACAAAATTAAGCATCCATTCATGATTAAAACTCTCAACAAAATGGGTATAGAGGGTAAGTACCTCAAGATCATAAAGGCCATATATGACAAACCCACAGCTAACATCATACTGAATGGCGAGAAGCTGAAAGGATTTCATCTAAGATCAGGAACAAGATAGGGATGTCACTGTCTCCCCTGTTATTCAACATAGCATTGGAGGTCCTAGCCACTGCAATCAGACAAAACAAAGACATACAAGGCATCCAGGTTGGTAAAGAAGAAGTCAAATTGTCACTATTTGCAGATGACATGATATTGTACATAAAAAACCCTAAAGACTCCACTCCAAAACTACTAGAACTAATATCTGAATTCAGCAAAGTTGCAGGATACAAAATTAATACAGAAATCTGTTGTTTTCCTATACACTAATGATGAACTAACAGAAAGAGAAATCAGAAAAACAATTCCATTCACAATTGCATCAAAAAGAATAAAATACATAGAAATAAACCTAACAAAGGAAGTGAAAGACCTGTACTCTGTAAACTACAAGACACTCCTAAGAAAAATTAAAGGGGACACAAACAAATGGAATTGCATCCCATGTTCTTGGCCAGGAAAAGTAAATATTGTCAGAATGGCTATATTCCCCAAAGCAATCTACAGATTCAATGCAATCCCTATCAAACTACCAACAGGTTTCTTCATTGAACTGGAACAAATAATTCTAAAATTCATATGGCACCACAAAAGACCCCGAATAGCCAAAGCAATCCTGAGAAGGAGGAATAAAACAGGGGGAATTATGCTCCCTGCCTTCCAGCTCTACTACAAAGCCACAGTAATCAAGATTATTTGGTATTGGCACAAAAACAGACCCACAGACCAGAGGAATAGAATAGAAAATCCAAACATCAACCCAAACACATACAGTCAATTAATATTTGATAAGGGAGCCTTGGATATACATTGGGGAGATGACCTCTTCAGCAGCTGGTCTTGGAAAAACTGGACAGCTACATGTAAGAGAATGAAACTGGACTACTGTCTAACCCCATACACAAAGGTAAACTCAAGGTGGATCAAAGACTGGAATGTAAGTCATGAAACCATAAAACTCTTAGAAAACAACATAGGCAAAAATCTCTTGGACATAAACATGAGCGACTTCTCCCCGGGCAAGGGAAGCAAAAGCAAAAATGAACAAGTGGGACTATATGAAGCTGAAAAGCTTCTGTACAGCAAAGGACACCATCAGTAGAACAAAAAGACATCCTACAGTATGGGAGAATATATTCATAAATGACATATCTAATAAGGGGTTGACATCCAAAATATATAAAGAACTCACGCACCTCAACAAACAAAGAGCAAATAATCCAATTAAGAAATGGGCAGAGGACATGAATAGACACTTCTCTAAAGAAGAAATTCAGATGGCCAACAGACACATGAAAAGATGCTCCACATCACTGATCATCAGAGAAATGCAGATTCAAACCACAATGAGATATCACCTCACACCAGTGAGGATGGCCAACATCCAAAACACAAACAACAACAAATGTTGGCGAGGATGGGAAAAAAGGGAACCCTCCTACACTGCTGGTGGGAATGCAAATTAGTTCAACCATTGTGGAAAGCAGTATGGAGGTTCCTCAAAAAACTCAAAATAGAAATACCATTTTACCCAGGAATTCCACTCCTAAGAATTTACCCTAAGAATGTTCCAGCCCAGTTTGAAAAAGACAGACAGATGCACCCCTATGTTTATCACAGAACTATTTACAATAGCCAAGAAATGGAAGCAACCTAAGTGTCCATCAGTAGATGAATGGATAAAGGAGATGTGGCACATATACACAATATAATATTATTCAGCCATAAGAAGAAAACAAATCCTACAATTTGCAACAACATGGATGGAGCTAGAGAGTATTATGCACAGTGAAATAAGCCAAGCCAAAAAAGACAAGTACCAAATGATTTCACTCATATGTGGAGTATAAGAACAAAGAAAAAACTGAAGGAAAAAAAACAGCTGCAGACTCACAGAACCCAAGAATGGACTAATAGTTACCAAAGGGAAAGGGACTGGGGAGGATGGGTGGGAAGGGAGGGGAAATGGGAAAAAGGGACATTACTATTAGCAGATGTAATGTTAGGCGGGCACGGGGAGGGCTGTACAACACAGAGAGGACAAGTAGTGACTCTATGGCATCTCACTACGCTGATGGACAGTGACTGTAATGGGTTGGGGGGGGAACCTGATGAAGGGGGTAGTGTAATCACCATAATATTACTCATTTAATTGTAGATTAATGATATCAAAATAAACTTAAAAAAATTTTTTTAAGTTATGCACAGCAAAGGAATAATCAGCAGAATTTAAAGTCAACTTATGGAAAGGGACAATATATTTGCAAACTAAGAATACAAATATGAGGAATTCATATTTCTCAATAGGAAAACAAATAAGCAAACTGAATAACTCAATTAATAAAAGGGAAAAGGACTTGAACAAACATTTCTCCAAAGAAAAAATAAAATTGTATATGCATCAGGCATATGAAGAGATGCCTGATGTTATTGATTATCAGAGAAATGGAATCAAAACTACAAGGAGATACCACTTTACCCCTGTTAGGATGGTTATTGTTAAAATACAATAACCACTTCCAGTTATATGATATAAATAAGTCATGGGAATGTAGGCACAGTGTAGGGTATGGGTAAAATTGCAGTATCTTCAGAATCTTTCACCTGACTTTAGTGCATCTCTGTGTCAATAGGTGTTTCCAAGGATTGGAGAGAAGTAGTCCACCTACATATATGTAATTAGAAGGGCAAGTGAGGGCATAAGTGGACCTGAGAGATTGGGTGGGGCCTCTTGTCCTGCAGCTGGGTCACAAAAGATATGGGAGAGCAGAAGTGGACTGCTTGTAAAAAATAAACTGGTTTCTCCCACTTTCTTTCTCCCTTGACTGATTTCAGTTTCCAAGGTATTTTGCCCTAGGATTTTCCCCCCAGATTTACAAGGGAATATAGTCATTAGTATTGCAATAACATTATGGTAACAGATGGTAACTAGACTTTCTGTGGTGATCATTTTGCAGTGTATATAAATATTGAATTACTGTGTTGTATACCTGGAGCTAATATGATATTGTATGTAAACTACTTTAATACAAAACAACTATTGACAATGTTGTGAACTAGTTGGAAACTTGTAAACTGTTGGTAGAAATGCAGAATTATGAAGCAGCTATGAAAAACAGTATAGAGAATCTCAAACTTAAAAAATACAACTACCATATGATCCAGCAACTCCACTTCTGGATGAAGAGACAAAATAATTGAAATCAGAATCTATAGCTGCATACCCATGTTCATTGTAGTATTAATATGCATAACAGCCAAGATACAGAAAAAACCCAGGATTCCCTTGACATGTAATGGATAAAGAAAATGTGGTGTATGAATATAACTAATTATGATTCAGCCATGAGAACGTAGGATAGTATACCATTCACAATAATATGGAATAACCAGAGGACCTTCTGCTAAGTGACATCAACCAGTCATTAAGAGCAAACACTGTGTGATAACACTTTGCAGGAAGAACGTAAAATAGGAAACTCAGAGAAGTGGAGAATAAAATGGTCAATGCCTGCAGATGGGGGAAGAGGAAATGGGAGTTTTTAAGCTGATATTAAGTTTCAGTTATGCAGATGAATAAATTCTAGAGTTCTGAATCCAACACAGAGACTAGATTAACAATATGAGGCTGTGCATTTCAAAATTTATTGAGAGATATATTTTTAAGGGTTCTCACCAAAAAAAAGAAAAAATACAAGGAAAAAATAAAAGATGCATGAAAGCTCTGGGAGGGGCTGGATATGTCTGTTAACTTGATAGTGGTGATGGCATATGTATAAAATAATCAAACTGTGCACTTTAGATACGTGCAGTTTTTGAATATCAATGATAACTCAAAGTTACTACAACTAGTTATAGTGCTAGTAATGAAATAAACAAATAAATCAGTGAATACTGTGGGTTCTCCAGCGATGTGATCTAAAGGCAACCCACATATAATATATGATCAGGATCATCTTAAGATTGTTTTCTTACTATAAGAAGCAATGAGTGTTCAGAGACTTTTCTCAGTTTTATACTAGGATATTATATCATGCAGAAATGGAAATTTTATATTTTATTCTGTGCCTTTAATTTTCAAACTTACTACATAAGCTTTACCATTAATGTTGGTATTGTTGAGGGTGTCAGACCCTTTATTGTACATGTGAGAGGTGAGCAAATTGTCTTACTTCATATTAGTTTTATACATTTTATAAATATATTTATTTGTCATACAACTTATGTATGTATACAGTGCTTTGATTTTCCCTGTAAGGACCTTGTTCCCATTATGATGAGATGATAACTTTGAAATATCTTTATGCCACTAGTCACCCAGAATCCATCTGGGGAACTCTTGCTTTCTCAAGTCTTATAAACCCTTAATCAAAGTTTATCTATTTAAAAAAGATTGGCAATCTAATTAATCTCAATGGAATGGCCAAAATTTCTATGGAAAGCAAGGCGCTGAATGTCCACAGCTTTTCAAGAACCCACAGTTCATAGTCGCCCTGAGGCTTGTCAGAGATACAAGCCCAGCAGTGCCCTCCAGATAGAGATCAACAAGCAATGCAGAGAGACTGAAGCTCATTTCTCCTTGAGGCTTAGCATAAAAAAAATGTCTCTGAGAAAGGATTATTAGGAACACTGCCAATGAAGAGCACTGAAGGGTAATCATGTAGATCTGTGCATCAGTGTGCCCTGTGAGAGATACTGCTATACAGGAGGAGAGAACTCACATCACAGTTCTCAGGGATATTTTTGTTTTTGATCTGTGGCTTGGTCTTTATGACTCTATGTTTTGATTTTTAAATCAAATTGGTCAGACTCTAATTGTCCAATATAATGACAGGGCTCATCAATGTCACTAGACTCTTTTAGTTTTTCCAAAATCCTAATTGCTTAATTTTGTCACTTTCTAGTTGAACATGTATACATCATATGTAATTACATTTGAGGTATGATTTTTTAATGCACTAAATCAACATAAAACAGACATTTCATTCTATATGAGCATAGTTTGTACTTCCACTTTGGTTTGTAGTATCATTTACTAACTCATCCTTTGACTCCAGGGAGACTACAGCATATTAGCAGACATGGACAATCTCACCATGTTCATGGAATTCCTCCTCATGAATTTCTCCAGTGCAGGAACTCCAAGCCTTCCAAGGCCTGATGTTCTTTTTGATTTATGTAGGAGCCCTGGCTGGCAATATTTTGACCTTTATTGTCATTGTGACAGACACTCATTTTCACTTCCCTATGTACTTCTTCATATGTAATTTATTCCTGTTAGACTTTGGCTCCATCTCAGTTACTGTTCCCAAACCCATCATAAATTCCCTAATGGGCCGTAAATTGATTTATTTCACAGCATTGGCTGCTCAGATTTTCCCATTTATTTTCTTTGGATTCATAGAGTTCTTTTTCCTTGTGGTCATGTCTTATGACTGCTATGTTGCCATTTGCCACCCTCTGCACTATGGGCTCACCATGACCCCATGTCTGTGCTCACAGGTAGCAGGTGGTGCTTGGGCCATTGGGCTGGTCTATTCTCCTGTCCACACAGGGACCATGTTCAGGCTTCCCTTCACAGAGTCCAATATGTTCCACCAGTTTTTCTGTTATGTACCTCAAGTTCTAAGCACCTCATCCCAGGCTGTGCAGTTTTCTGAGTCTCTGGTTCTTGCTGTAAGTTCACGCATTGTTTTGCTCTGTTTTGTCATCTTACTAACTTCATATGTTCACATCTTTTCAACTGTGCTCTACGTGCATACTGTGGAAGCCCAGAACAAAGCCTGGTCACCCTGCTCCCTCCAAGTAGCTACATTTGTTTTATTTGTCATTTCTGGATTGTTTGCAGGTTTGGGCCCCATTTCACAGGCATCAACCACTCAAACCCTCCTCACGTCCATGTTCTGCTCCATGGGGGCCCCCTTCTTAAGCCCAATTATATTTAGCCTGAGGAACAGGGACTTTAAGGATGCCCTGGGAAGAATGTTCAATAGAGAATTCCCGTGCCCCTAAAGAAATGTTGTGTGTGTGTGGTTGGAAATATTTCAATAATCAAAGTGGAAGAAAAGTACATAAAATATTGTGTGAAAATTTAGATAAAGTTAAAATTTTACTTATTTGGTCATTTTCATAAAAAGATATAGAGAGCTTACATACAGTTAGGGTTTTGAGAGTTCATTTGAACAAAATGAATGATCATTGTTTATTACCTTTTTGAAATCTAATTATTTTGAATTAATTATTGAATTTGTTTTCTCTTACAATTCCTATGTTGTAAATGAAAAAATGTTTAGAAAGTCAAATTGGGTTACCAGGTTCACAATGAGTCAGTGGCAGTGGCAGACTGAAACTGTGTTCATCTGACTTGAAGCTGTATTTCCAATGTGTTCCGTTTACACAAACTGATATGACTCAATATGGTTCAATATGGTTCATTCTCATTCATTAATTTTACATAATTGATTCTGTATTCATTTATTTTAGAGTACCTTTTACATTTTATATCAATGAAAGTGATATCTGTGATTTTTCTATACAATTATATTGAGAAATACACAAACTACTTCATCCATATACTACATAATTGTTTCCAGTGTTTTTCAAAAACAGTGGAGCAGAGAAGGCAATTGGTATTCACACAAGAAGATATCTGTCTTGTGACCATGCAGAGAAATGGAACATAAATAAGTAAAAGTCATATCATAAGAAACAAGTAATTCTAATAAGGTTCAATACTTCAAATACATAAAAACAGCTGAAGGATAAAAGACAAGGAAATGGTAATGAGGTAGCCAAGTTCAGATACTGGCATTCCTGCACACAGATCATTAGGATCACATATATAGAGGGGCTACAAATGCCCAGGCAGTAGAAATGGCTATGATGGCAAATTCACAAGAAAATACATTTTATAAAAAATAAATGATTCCTACCCGAGACAAAAGGATTATTCTTTCAGTACACTAAGAAATATTTATTCGACTATTTATGTAATGCGTGTTCAACGTACACCTAAACAGCCACATTCCAGGAATGGATTGGGTTTTATGCTGACAAAAATCACTGGCTTTGCCATTTCTGTTATGTCTAGATATATAGAAAAATCTGACATTTTATAATGAATAGATATTAAAAGTATGACTGCTATGATTTGATGGTCCAATTTGACAAAATCTGCATGAGGTTCTCCTTCAAATACAAGGATTCCATAAGAATGTAGGCTTCTGCAGACATTTGTTTGCTTTTTAATTCTAATAAAATCTTACTTCAAAATAAATATAACTTGTACATTTATTATGTTTAAGGTGATAAAAACTTGCTGAAAGTGAAACCAAATGTATTCATTTTAAGTATGGCACTGTATTTCATGGTGCATTTTATTTATACATTCCCTACCCTAAGTTGTTTCAATGCCTGGTTAATGAATTAATTTTGTCTTCAAAATATCTTTGTCCATTAATACTCCCATCACCAATGCATCAGTGTTTTGCTTCTTATTAGAGCGCATGACATTTTCTACAGAAAAAAAATATTACCAAGATTTAAAAATTAGGTTTCATGGGATAAATATGTACAATTGACATCTTTGTAATACTGAGTGTTATAATCCATGAGTATACTCTATTTCTCCATTAGTTTAGTTTTTTAATATCTTCCAATAAATTTAATAATGTCTCCAGAGTTGTCATTATATATTTGTGATATATGCTGCATATTTTCATATTATTTTCAATTGTGTTCTTTGAAATGCCATATTGCCATGTTATTTGTGGCTCTTACCCTTTTTATAGATACTTGGTAATTTTCATCATTATTCTCTTCAGAGTACTCTGTTTCCACGAAAATAAAAATACTATAAATTGTTAGTTGCCATGACATACTATAGCTTAAAAGTGTCATTTTCCTCTTATGTCTGACTGCCAATCCTACCCAGTTACTTAATTAGCTTGATACAGTGTGAACAGTCTTTGCATTTGAGAGAGAGTTTGCAAACTTTATCAGTCTGAGTTATCCTTCAGAAAGTGGCTTTCTGTCCAAATGTACACATGGATAGTGTGAGAACAGGGAATAATGATAAGACTTGTGATGCTGTGAAACTCTGGGTGAGGGATCCAATCCCCTTTTTGTTGAAGTAGAAAATGTCCTGTATGTCGTCAAGGGCAATTCCTGCTTCTAGAGACTTCTCAACACACTTGGCAGGATTTCCTCTGGATTTTTCTGACTGTATTGACATTTTGTACTGGAGAAGTAGAAACTTCAATATTTTAAATTGAGTATAGCAGATATACAATATTATATTGGCTTCAGGTATACAATGTAGTGACTTGGCAATTACACTCGCCAAAGTAAGTGTAGATGCCATCGGTCACCATGCACAGATATTAAAATATTACTGACAATATTCCATATACTGTACTTCCATCACCATGACTAATTTATCTTATCATTGGAATTTTGTACTTCTTTATCCCCCTCACCTGTTTCACCCATCTCCCCACGACTCCTCTCTATGGTGTTCAGCAGTCTGTTCTCTGTATTTATGAGTCTATTGCTGAGACTTTGAATTCTGAATGCTCATGTCCTGGAATTTCCTTGTAGCTTGTTAACCTCCCCTTCATTTTTCTTCTTTCCAAATTGGTGGCTCCTTAAGTTAAGAACATTTATAATGTTGACAAAAGACCTTCTTTTCTAATAACTGCCTGTACGGTGTAGTACTTAACATCTGAATGATAATCATGTTATCATCTGTGTCTCGTGTGCAAGGGTGTGTTCCAGTCACTTTGGGTGAGTAGGAAGCCCACTCCATGCCATAATTACTTTCCATTTACTTTCTTTCCTTTAATAATTCATTCTAAAATATCCACTGTTCTTATTTAATATCTTCTTGTTGATTTTGGCTTATAAAAGATTTTAAAAATTCATTTCAAGTATATATGATTTCTTTCATGCCATATTGGAGTCCAAATCTTAAGAAAATATAATTGTAAAGGACTTACACATATTTATGAAGTTACTATAATAGTAAACAAGTTGCCTTTGTAATGAGATATGAACTTAAAATTTAACTGACTCTCCAGTGGACCAGAAACTTTTAAAAAATATTTCTCATTTGTTAAGTATCACAAAAACCTTTGTCATTTTATTGCTAAGAAATACTCTTACAAATTTAATTAATCTCAATCGTATGGCCAGATAATCCTCACCAGCCAGCAGTTCGAGGAAAGCTCGACTCTTTGGAGGCAGAACTCACCCGGTTCTCTGGAGATATGACCTATACAAGTCCTTTACTAAAGAGTCATGCTTATAAATAACCCAGAAGCAGAATTGTTCATATATAGGTCTATGATAATTATGAATATCCATGGGAAGTAACTCCATGAATTCTATTCAATGAAGAGGTAGGGTCTAAGATTATGTTGTTTCTTTAAATTGTGTTAAAATAAATATTCATGATAGGGAAGATAAAGTTATGAATTCACTTCTCAGGTATTTTGTATGTCTTAATTTATGTATTTATTTAAAATTACTAATGAATAATTCCCTGACATATCCAAGATACATTCAAATATCTTAAGCATATTTAATTGTTTATGCTTTGTATGATGTATGTACGCTAATAGAATAGACTAAAAATTTCTGATTCAAGTGTTTATTTTAAATGGTTAATTTAAAAGTCTGAATATCTGTGCTTGATACATACCAAGTATTGAAACACAGATGACAGAAAAAGTCCCTGCGCATTGAAATGCAGGCCCCATGAGTTAAATATCACTTGAGCTGAATTTAAAATGATAACTAAAAAATCAACCAGAGAAAGAGAGTTGCGATAACCTTTCATGGAAATTGAACCACATAAGAAAAATCTTGTAATATAAAATGTAAAATATCTTGTATGTTTATAAGTATGATCAATTTTTGATGACAGTTTTATTTTATGGCCTTTAAAATGATTCTAGTGATTATTTTAATATGTTATTTAATTTCATCTGCTTAATCATTTGTGAGGACTTAGCAACTCTACTCATTCAGTTGTGCCCATTTGAAAATTTTGTGAACTAAATAATTTATAAATGTAATTGAGATAACGAGAAGGGAAAAAGTCCCAAACATTCTCTACTGACCAAGACTATTCAGAAGGCCATCAGATACACTCTGAAACATGAGATGCAAGGCCAAGTTGGCAGAGGGAAACATGAGAATTTTAGATGTAGGAGAAAGAAGATGCAGTTGAAGACAGGGAGATGGAAATGAGACTTCTAATGATCTATAGCTAAAATTTGTCTTTTTTTAAAATAAAGCCAGTTAAAAATAGCTGTTAGCATGATGTCCTTCAGTAAACAAAAATATTAAGTCTATAGTATCAACTAAATCAATGAGTGTTGTTTTGGAAGATGACATTCTCTGCTAAAAGGACTTTCTTTTCATTAGAAAAATGAAACTAATAGAAGAAACCACATATAATTCAGAGTTATTATAGAAAAAACTAACAAAATAATTTGGTAAAGCACTGGAAAGGTCATATAAATGCAACTAGTGTAGGCATATTAATTGTTTACAAAATATGATGCAGGCATACTATTGTTTACAATATTATCAATATTATTATTCCCAAAATACAATAAAATTATAAAACATTTTTATGATGTGAATTGCATATAAATTATACAAATGCAAACACTAATATTTTTAATAATATAATCCTTTACTCTAGATTTTTCACAGAAGAATATTAAATAACACTGTAATTGTACCACTCTTAAGTAACATTATTATTGAAAAGCAATCAAGATATAAATGAGATTTCTTTATGATTTGAAATACTCAAGCACAAGTAACTAAAGTGAATTTAAAATAGTTACTTTAGAATGAGGAGATTTTAGCAAAAGCTATGTAAGCAGATGGAGAGGACTGTATAGAAAGTTAGCAATTCATTAAACACTGAAATGCATGCTACAGAGAAGGAAGTCTGCTTGTTGAAGGAATAATTTCAGAGAGGATGCATTTCTGAGATAAAATGTGCAGGTGCGGAAGTGAAGTAGAGTACAGCAAGAGAAATGACTACATCCTTGCCAAGAGGAAAACAGAATCGATCAACTATGAATTGAATCACACCTGCTATGGACTATGTGCTGTAAAGGAAAAAAGAAGGGGTTCACATACTAGTTCTATTGAGAAATTGAAGTGAAAGAAATTTGGCATAACTTATCTTTTCTCATTTGTGTTAAAAACATTTCAGAGGAGCTCAGTCATTCAAAAAATTGTGATAGAAAACTCTTTCTAGAGCAGCTAATCACAGAAGCGAATACATCAAAAGACATCCTAGATTCCTGGTGCTTGGACAGAATAAGTAAAACTGGAAGTTTCAAACATCAATATCCAACTTCTTTTGAAGCATGTCTAGGGCAACTGTTTGATGCTGAAGGAAGTGATATAAAAATTCATGGATGTGTCCAGGAAGAATTTTTAAAAGCATTTTACATAATACTGTAATATACTCAATAAGTAAAACATTGGTGATAATGGATATTACTTTTAATATGTTATGTGCTTAGATTCTCTGACCCTACAAATGTCTAAATTAATGTTATCTCATCAGAGTTGGGAAAGAACATCCAGAGAAATATATATTTTCATTTAATTTCAAGGTAATTTATCTGTTTTTCCTATCCTGACTTCCTGGTTAAAAGCCAACATTGATGTTGGCGTTTCCATTTTATGTGCAGTTAATGTGTATTGTCTGCATTCTGTTTGCAGCATTTTCTTCTCACTTTATTTTTTACTTCAGGGGGACTACAGCATAATAGCCACATGGACAACCTCACCATCTTCACGGAATTCCTCCTCACGGATATCTCCAGCTCCCGGGAGCTCCAAGTCTTGCAAGGTCTGCTGCTTAGTGATTTATCTGGAAGCCTTGATGGGGAATTTTGTTACTCTTACAATCATAGTGACAGAACGACACCTTCACTCTCCAATGTACTTTTTTTTATAAGCAACATATCCCTCATAGACTTTTGCAACATCTCAGTTATTGTTCCCAAATTGACTGTGAATTCCCTGACAGGCTGTAACTCCATATCACTCACAGAATTTGCTGCTTAGATTTTCCCCTATATATTTATTGCAACTGTAGGGTTTGCTTTTCTTATGGTCCTGTCCTATGACCGCTATGTTGCCATTTGCCACCCTCTGCACTATGGGCTCATCATGACCCCACATCTGTGTGCACCGGCAGCAGGTGGCTCATGGCTCACTGGGCTGGTCTATTCTGTTACACACACAGGGACCATACTCAGTCTTCCCTTCACAGAGTCCGATGTGATCAACCAATAATTTCTGTGATATACCTCAAATTCTGAGGATAAACATCTTCCTATGTTCAGTTTTCTGAATTTGTAATCATTGCTTTAAGTGCTTTTATTGTCTTAGCATGTTTTGCCTTTTTGTTTATGTCATACATTAACATATTTTCTGCTGTGCTTAAGATCCAGTCAGTGGAAGCCCGCAACAAAGCCTTATCTACCTGTACCCTACAGTTGGTTGATTCTGCTTTTGTTTGTAATTTCTGGGTCAGTAGCAGTCTTAGGTCCCATTGCAAATAAAGCATCCCTTAAACATCTGCTAACACCTGTATTCCACACCACGGTGCCCCCATTCATAAACCGCATCATCTACAGTCTATGGAACAGGGAGATAAACACTGCTCTAGGCAGAATGTTCAACAAGTATTTTGAGTTCCCAAACAAGGATTTTCTTCATTAAGATTTGCTTTATAACAAGACAATTTGAAAAGTTTAATTTATATTTTATATATATTCTGATATTTGAATATATCCCCATGAATTAGTTAATGTTTACTTGTCTACATATATTGTTATTGTCTTTATTGGTGATAGTAAGCTATAAATATGTGTCTTCATTTTTATTGATCAATAGTGTTTTGTATAATTTGTTCATGGTTCTTGAAATATTAGAAGCCTGACCCACATTGCCAAACTATTTTGGAAATGTTTCATTTTCAGCTAAACAAAAGTAGGACATCCTGCAGAGAAGACCATGCCTTGTTTATGGCTATATTAACAAGTGCCTATACTCTTGAGAGAACTTCAGGGTGGTGTACACTGCCAAGCTGTGAGAACATATTGAGCAGTTGGTATCAGAGACCTACTGTTGCCTTGTCAAATCATCCCTTTGTCTTCAGTCTTACACAAAGGATGGGTTAATTCATAACATGATTTTATCTGAGAAATATCTGAGATGCAGAGGACACAGTATTGTATTGAGGAGGTCACACTAAAATCAGGATCCTGAAAAGATACCTAAACTCCCATGTTCACTGCAACGTTATTCACAATAGCCAAGATGTGTAAACAACTCATGTGTCCATGGACAGATGAATGGATGAAAAGAATGTGGTTTATATATACAATGGAATATGACTTATGCTTGAAAAGGCAAAAAATCCTGCATATATACATATGTGAATTAATCTGGAGCACACTGTGCTAAGTGAAACAAGTCAGTCATAGAAGTACACATACTGAATGATTACACTTATGTGGAGTTTCTAAGACAATCAAGCTCATAGAAACAGAAAATAGAATAGCTGTCGCTGGGCCTTGGTGGGTGGAAGAATTAGGGAGTTTATATTCAAAGGATATGCAATTTCAGCGATGCCATATGAATAAATTCCAGAGATCTGTTGTGCAACATAGTGCCTAATTTTAACATTGTAGGTGTGTATACCTCAAAATTTGTTTAGAGGGTAGATATTAAGTGTTTTTAACCCTCAGAAATAGGGTGAAACAAGGCGGGTGTCAGATACATCTATTACTTTAATTGTTGTGATAGTTTAACCAGGCATTTACATATGTCCAAAGTCATCATACTGTACATATATGCATCATTCTTTGGATATAAATTATGTATCAATAAAGCCATTACAAAAGAGATGTGTGAGACATTTTCTGTGTTTTTGTTTTTAAGATTTCTCATACAAATGAAACTATATGGTATTCATCTTTCTCTGACTGACTTTTTTCATTTAGCACCGTATCCTCTAGGTGTATCCCCACTTTGTCACAAATGGCAGGATTTCTTTCTTCTTTATGACTGAACAATATTCCATTGCATACATGTACTGCATCTTTGTCCATTCATCTATTGATGGATGCAAATAGAAATAGACTCATAAACACATAGAACAGGTGGTTGATTACCATGGGAGAGGGGTGATGTGTGATATAGGTGAGCAGGATGAAGAGATACACATATAAGATGATAGTTCCCAGGGATAATAGTACAGCATAGGGGATGTAGCTCATAATACTGGAATATCTTTGTTAGGGGACAGATGGCAACTACACTTATCATGGTGAGCATCACAGATGTGCTTAATCGTTGAATCACTATGTTGTTTATCTGAAACCAATATAATATTGTATAGAAAATGTGTTTCAATAAAAATGACTATTAAAATGTGCAAAATAAATCAAGAGTTCTAGAGAAAAAAATGGTGCCTTTGATGTTTAGCAGCATTTTGTAGAAAAGCAAAAACACCATTTTGGCATTTATTTTCATATAAATTCACTCTCAGATTGACTGAAAAGCACAGCAGGTTAAATTTTACTTTGTCCATTTTGTTTAATATACAGGAAAGGTGTGTAATAAGATATTTTTAAGTGATTTTTAAATTTTTATTTAGAATTCACCGATCCAACAAACATTTACTGGATGCCTGGAACTGGAGCCATAGAAACAACATCAATTGAATATCTAAGCAAGCACCTAACATAGTAGGTAGAATAGGCATGTGTGTGTTTTTCTTCTATTAAATTTTTTAGTGAAGTAAAGTTGATATACAATATTATATCGGTTTCAATTATACAACAGCAATTCGGCATTATATACCTTATTAAGTGCTCACCCAAAGGAGTGTAGTTACTATCTCTCAATGAAGAAAGATGTTATGGAACTATTAGCTATTGTCTCTATGCTTTCATCCCTGTGACTAATTTATATATATTATGGTTGAGATTTTAGCATCTTTATCCCCTTCATCTATTTCACCCACCCACCCTATCCCCTCCCTCACCTGTCATTTCTCAGTGTCTGTGAGTCTACAACCATTTGTTCACTTTTGTTTTGTTTTTAGATGTACATGTAAGTGAAATCATTATGACTGTTGTATTTTCCTGCTGGGCTTCATTGACATAGCATAATACCCTCAAGGTCCATCCATGCTCTTGCAATGGGCAGGATTTCTTTCTTTTCTATGGCTGGGTGATATTCCACTGTGTATATATACCACCTCTTCTTTCTCCATTCATCCTTTGGCAGACACTAGTTGCTTCCATGCCTTGGTTAGTGAAAATAATGTGGCATATAAACATAAGGGTGCATATATCTTTTTGAATCAGAGATCTTTTTTCTTTCAGTACATTCTTAGAAGAGGAAATACTGGGTTGTACAGTGTTTCAATTTTTAGTTTTGTGGAGAATTTCTACACTACTTTCCATAGTGGCTACACCAAATTAATTCCCACCAACCGTGTAGGAATATTCCCATTTCTCCCCATCCTCACCAACACATTATTTTTTGTCTTTTGGATAGTGGCCATTCTAACTACTGTGAGGTGACACCTCATTGTCACTTTGTTTGCCTTTCTTTGATGATTAGTGATGTGGAGAATCATTTCATGTGCCTGTTGGCCATCTGTATGACTTCTTTTGAAAAATGTCTTCACACATCCTCTGTCCATTTTTTAATTGGGTTAATTTTTTTTTTTTTGGTGTGAGGTATATGAGTTCTTAATATGTTTTTGGACCTTAGCTCCTTATTGGATATATCATTTACAAACACATTATTCCACACTGTGGGTTGTCTTTTTATTTTGTTGATGGATCCCTTGGCTGTGCAGAAGAATTTTAGTTTGATATAGTCTCACTTATTTATGTTTTCATTTTTTTTTTACTTTGCCCAGGGAGACATATCCAGCAAAAATGTTACTCATGCTGGCTTTCAGTAGCATTCTGCATATTTATTACTGTAAGAGTTTTATGTATTCATGTCATAATTAGATATTTAATGCACTTTGTACTTTCGTATGGGATTAGAAAGTGATTTATATTCCTTCTCTTGCATGTTGTCCACTTTCCCCTACAGACTTAATTAAAAGATTGCCTTTCGCCATTGTTTATTCTTCTTTCCTTTGTCATATATTAATTTACTATATATATTTGGTTTTATTTCTGGTCTCTCTATTCTGTTCCATTGATCTATTGGTTCGTTCTTGTGTTACTACCATACTGGTTTGACTACTGTAGCTTTGCAGTATAGCCTGAAGTCAGGAAGCATAATATCCCCAGTTTTGTTCCTCTTTCTCAATATTTCTTTGGATATTTGAGTTATTTTGTGTTTCCATATGAATTTTAACATTATTTGCTCTAGTTCATTGAAAAATGCAGTTGGTAATTTGATAAGAATTGCCTTGAACAAGGAACAACAAATGTTGGCGAGGATGCAGATAAAGAGGAACCCTCCTAACACTGCTGATGGGCATGTAAATGAGTTCAACCACTATGGAAAGCAATATGGAGGTTCCTCAAAGAACTAAATATAGAAATACCATTTGCTCAGTAATTCTACTCCTAGGAATTTATGTGAAGAAAATGAGATCTCAGATTCAAAAAGACATGTGCACCCCTATGTTTATTGCAGCACTATTACAATACCCAAGATATGGAAGCAACCTAAGCATCCATCAGTAGATGAATAGATAAAGATTATGTGGTACATATACACAATGGAATATTATTCAGCCATAAGAAGAAAACAGATCCTACCATTTACAACAACATGGCTGGACATAGAGGGTATTATCCTCAGTGAAATAAGCCAGGCAGAGAAAGACAAGTACCAAATGGTTTCACTCATCTGTGGAGCATAAAAACAAAGTTAGAACTGATGGAACAAAACAACAGCAGACTCACAGAACCCAAGAATGGACTAAGAGTTATGAAAGAGAAATGGACTGGGGAGGGTGTGTGGGAAGGGAGGGAGAAGGGAATAAGGGGCATTACGATTAGCACACATAACATAAAGGGTGCACAGGGAAGGCAGTATAGCACAGAGAAGACAAGTTGTAACTCTACAGCATCTTACTATGCTGATGGACAGTGACTGTAATGGGATATGTGGTGGGGACTTGATAATGGGAGGAATGTAATAAACACAATGTTGCTCATGTGATTGTATATCAATGATACCATAGTAAAAAAAAGAAAAAAATATGTACCCTTAAAACTACAACATAGGGAATGTAATCAATAATATTGTAGTAAGTTTGTAAGGTGACAGATTGTATTTACCCTTATCATGATGAGCATATTGCAATGCATATAATTGTTGAATCTCTTTTTTATATGTCAGAACTTTTTATAATATTGTATGTCAACTATTCTTCAATAAAAGATGGTTTAAAGATTTAAATGGAAGACCTGAATCCATAAAGCTACTAGAGGAAAACTGTGGGAAAAATTCCTTCATATGTCTGCAGAATGATTTCCTATGACCCCTAAAGCACAAGCACAAAAATAAAAAGTAAACAAGCGGGACCACATCAAACTAAAATGCTTATGCACTGCAAAAGAAACTATCAAAAGTGAAAAGATAGCCTACATCATGGGAAACTATTTGCAGACCAGATATCTGAGAATGTATTAATATGAAAAATACATAAGGAACTCATAAAAACTGAGTAACAGAAAAAAATAGTCCAATCTCAATAGGCATAAGACCTGAATAGACATTCTAAAAAGATGTATAAATGGCCAACAGGTACCTGAAACGACACCCAACAGCACTAGTCATGAGGGAAATGCAAAACAAAATAACAATATCACCTCAAACATGTTAGGTTGGTCATCATCAATTAGACAAAAGAATTCTAGTGAGGATCCAGAGAAAAGAGAAAGTTTGTGTACTGTGGCTGCGCTTATAACTTGGCACAATCACCTTGAAAACAATATGGAGGATCCTCAAAAATTTAAAAGTAGAACTACACTATGATCCAGGAACTGCACTTCTGGGCATGTGTCTGATGGAAACAATCACACTGACTTTAACAGGTACCTTCATGCCATGCTCATAGCAGCACTATTTACAGTAACCAGGAAATGGAAAATATCCTAGTGCCCATAAACAGATGAAAGGATAAAGATAAATTTTCAGTCATAAAAAAATGAGGAGTCCTGACATTTGCAACATGGATGGATCTTGAAGGCATTATGCTGAGTGAAGAAAGTCAGACAAATAAAAAAAGAATGTGTCCTCTCCCTTAATTGTGGGAACTAAAAAAAAAGAAAAACCCTCATAGAAACAGAGATCAGATTTATGATCTTTGTGATTTACCAGAGGTACGGGATGGAGAGAGAGGGAATTGGTAGCAGGTGGTTAAAAGGCACAAATTTCCAGTTACAAAATAAATAAGTACACCATTAAAACATAATATAATGTGCAACATAATGACTATAGTTAACACTACTATATAACACACACATACATATTAAGAGAGCAGATTCTAACAGTTTTCATGACAAGGAATTTTTTTCTTTGCTTTTCCTTTTTTGTTGTATCTGTGTGAGATAATGGATGCTAGCTAAAATCATTCTAGTAATCATTTCACAATATATGTAACTCAAACCAATATGCTATACACCTTAAACTTATACAGTGATCTCTGTCAATCATATCTAAAGAAATCTGGAAAAAAGATTAGTGGCTATTGAATGAACATCTTGTTTTTGTAATCCCATTAACCAAATATTCGCCTAATCTCCACTTGGCTTTGTGCTCTACAGGTAAAATGGAGCAGCTGAGGTAAGTAAAACTCTCTTCAAGAAAATAATTGAAAAGGGGGTAGGAAGAAATTATATGCTCCCAATTTCAAGATGAATTAAAAATCTGGGAATTTTATGTACAGCATGTACCATAGTTAAATATTGCATTGTATAACTGAAAGTTGCTAAGAAAACAGGTCTTAAATGTTTTTACCACAAAAATTTACAATAAATATGTGAGTTGATGGGTATGCTAATTAACTTAATTGTAATTATTTCATGACATACACATGCATTGAATTATCGTATTGCACAATTTAAGCTTACCCTATTTTACATGTCAAACATATCTTTAAAAAGTTGGGAAAAAATACATATATTAGTAAAAATAGGGGTTGTTCCTGACAGGCATACAAGTAATTAGACTTCTGTGCTTGACATTGTGTCAAAAGTGAAGTGAAAACAATTTATATGAGCTGCTCATGATAAAATTTGAGGTTTAAGTCAAAATTAGAATTTTGAAATTAGAACATAGAAATACATTCTCCACATGAGCTTGATATTTTTGTAATATGTAAAGACCTTTCTAATAAGATTAGTAGTGATATTTAAAACAGTGATTTATTCTGGCATTGTATAATGAAATATGTCATGTTAGTAAGATTTATACCACTCTGTGAGCCAATGTATTCCAAGTGGTCAAAACCTTATGTTGAAAAACAATGAATCAGCAAAATCAAAGGGCTGTGTAGATTTGAATCAGAACATTCAAAGTTCACTAATGCGGTTTTGGATTCCAAAACTATCATTCAATAAATCATTATTGCTGAGTTTGGCATAATATCAATGAACAATATTAACTATTATGTCCAAATATTCATAAATTACTACTTTCCGTTCTAACCATATATCTCTTTGAAGCCTTATTTGTTCATTAACTTAAACCAAAATAATAAATTGTAACAGAGTGAGGAAGCACATCTGAGAATCATCTCTATTCAATTAAGGTAGATAATAAAGGGATTATCAAAAATGTAAAATAATGTCTCTCCCTCTTCCGCATTTATTTTTTGTCTTCGGAAATAATGAATTTTTCAATAAAATGGCATTTTACATTACTGTCAAAAGGGTTTGTCATTAAGAAATTAAATACACACAGTGAGTATGAATTTGTTTATATTTCAAAAATGTTAAAAATCAACCAATACATATAAGTCAAGTAAATTGAAACTTTGATGTATTTAATCACTTATAAATTGTCCCAGTTAAGAAATATATATAGAATGGCTTTTTCATGTAAATTATACTCCAATTAATTTTTTCTAGTATTTCAAATAACAAAGCTCACTTTGGCATTTATTTTTCCCAATCATTATTCTGTTCTGAGAACTACAGTTTCATGCTATCACCCCTTTAGTTGTCATGCAATCCATTTTCCTCTCACTCACCTTCTGTTGGTAAATCAGCCTCATTTACCTCTGCACTGGACACCATATGAATTGCCAATGACATGTCGGGGACAGTTTATAAAATAATCAAGCTGCACAAGGCCTCAGGGTGTTGCTTTCTGCCCAAATATACACAGACATAGACTGAGCACAAGGAGCAGGGATGTAGGGTAGATGAAGGTCTGCTAGAGCTCTGTGACACCCTAGCTCTAGGCTCCCTAATCTGGAGAAGCCTAAATGTTATGTAGCATCAGAGGGATTTTTGCTAACAGGCTTACGTTTATTGTTGCTCAATAAATTTTGGGGAATCTGTGGATTTTCCCAGCTGTGTCCATGTGGTAGGGGAATAGAGAGTGTGGTATTGCAGTCTTCCTTTCACTGTAGCTTCTCCAACTTTACCTAATTTTGCTTCTCTCCATAAGGCAGCTACTAATAAGAACCTTTTGAATATTGACAAATTGGATTCTTCCCTAAGAACTGCTTCTGAGGTGTGGTACCTACTTTCTGAGGGGCACTATTGCTGGCTCGTGTATTGCTTGTGTAAGGATCTGCTCCCAGTATATTTGGTTAGATGAGTCCCAATAGGTGCCATGGTTGCTTTTTCTTGTACTTGCTTTCTTTTAAAATTCCATTGAGAATTGTTACTTAGGTTTCTTTAAATTAACATCAATACATTGATTGCTCTTTTTTAATAGTTAATTTTAATTGAACATGATTTTTTATGCCATAATTTCAATCCAAAACCTTAAGAAAATATAATTATATTAGGAGTTACATAATTAATGGATTTCCTGTAATGTATTAAATAACTTTTCTAATTACACATCAACTTGAAACTATACTGGATCTCTAAAGACTGAGAAAACACTTTTGAATAATTCTCTTTTTTGAGTGTCACACACACATAAAAAAAGTACTAATTTCATTACCAAGAAACACTTTTACATATTTAATTGATCTCAAATGGTGTGGTCAAGGAATCTTTAGCAGCCAGGCATTTGAAGAAAGCTGGCCTCTCTGAAGGCTAAAATCCCATGTTCCCCAGAGCTCGCCAGAGGTATGACATAGATATTTGCTTCTTAAAGAATAACCATGCTTATAAATAATCCAGAAGCAGAATTGTTTGCATGATTTATAAGTGTGAACATCTCTGAAAATTCACTACTTGAATTTTACCCACTGAAGTAAGAGGCACAATCACAAATAGTCAACTGCCTTCAAACTCCACAAAAGCAATGTGCCTGTTATGGAAGATAAGTTTCTTTCCTCAGTTCTCAGAAGTTTTTGGTAAGTCTTAATTTAGGTGTTTCTTCAAAGCTGCTAATGAATACACCACTGAAACAGCTCCGGTATGTCTCAATAGCACTAGCATTAGTTATTTTTCCCCCATATAAAACATGTCTTCTTATATCGTATACTGAATGTTTCTGGTTCTAGATTTATTTTAGGTGATTAATTTTTATTTTAAAAATGGTCTTTGAAGATGTGTGACATATAGTCTTTGTCAAAAACTTAAACAACACTGACAAAAAAATTTCCCTTGGAAATGAAGGACTTCAGGCGCCCCTGATGTTATATTTCTTGAGCTGTTTGTTAAATGTAACACAGAAATGTGCAGGCTGATGGTTTATCATGGACATTCAATATGGTCAAATGATAAAAATTAAGATACTTATAATGAGAACTTTGGGCTTTGGATGATAATTATATGTCAATATAGGTTCATTTGTTGGAACAAACATACCTCTTTTGTGGGGAATGTTGACAATGGGGGAGGCTATGTATGTGTAGGGGCAGAAGATATATGGGAAATCTCTGTACCTTCTGCTCAGTTTTACTGTGAAACTAAACTGCTTTAAAAAATAGTCTAATAAAAAGTAAGATAGTTCTTAAAATATTGAAAGACATGTTGAGATATCTGGTGTAGTTACATACCTCTGAGGGAGCTCAGGGTCAATATGAACTTTGTTAAGTAAAACTTTTTAGAGGAGCTGGACACAAAATGGGACATAAGAAAATCATCCCAGACCTCTAGTACATGAGAGTGTATAATGTGGACAGAGGGTGGAGTGTTCAAACCCAGAGGGCTGACATGGAAACTTGTACAGAGTATTTCTGGGAAAAATGTTAGATTTTGAAATAAATGGGAACATAGTCATGGGATGTGTCCAGGCAGAATTAGACAATTTTAAGGAAATACTGCATGTGTCTCATGAGCTAAATGGTTGCCAATGGCTTGGTTTCATTTTAAATTTTATATATGCTCAGTTCTCCAAACTTATGACAGTTGAAACTCATATGATATCTCAGCAGAGACTGAAAGAAAACACAAATAATAAATATGCACATTCATTTACTTTGAGGGCTCTCTGTTTCTCTCCATTTCCTCTCTTGTATGCTGCGGTTCAAAGCCATACAGTGATGCCAATTTAATTTATGGATTTTGTGGAGTATCTCCATTTGGTCCCTTACCAATTCAGCTTATCCCCCCTTTTTTATTAAGGTATTATTGATATTCACTCTTATGAAGGTTTCACGTGAAAAAACAATGTGGTTACTACATTTACCCATATTATCACGTCCCCACTCATTCTCCAATTCAGTCACTGTCCATCAGTGTAGTAAAATGACAGAGATTCACTGTTTGCCTTCTCTGTGCTACACTTTTCGCCATGATTCCCCACTCCATGTGTACTAAACATAATATCCCACAATCCCCTTCTCCCACCCTACCACACCCCTCCTCTTTGGTAACCACTAGTTCCTTCTTAGAGTCTCTGAGTCTGCTACTATTTTGTTCCTTCAGTTTTGCTTCGTTGTTATACTCCACAGATAAGGAAAATTATTTGGCACTTGTCTTTGTCCACCTGGCTTATTTCACTGAGCATAATATCCTCCAGCTCCATCTATGTTGTTGCAAATGGCAGGATTTGTTTTCTTCTTATGGCTGAATAGTATTCCATTGTGTATATGTACCACCTCTTCTTTATCCATTCATCTACTGATGGACACTTAGGTTGCTTCCATATCTTGGCTATTGTAAAAAGTGCTGCAATAAACATAGGAGTGCATATGTCTTTTTGAATCAGAGAACTTGTATTCTTTGGGTAAATTCCAAGGAGTTGGATTCCCGGGTCAAATGGTATTTGTATTTTTAATTTTTTGAGGAACCTCCATATTGCTTTCCACAATGGTTGAACTAGCTTACATTCCCACCAGCAGTGTAGGAGGGTACCCCTTTCTCCTCATCCTCACCAGCATTTGTAGTTCTTAGTCTTTTGGATGGTGGCCATCCTTACTGGTGTGAGGTGATATCTCATTGTGGTTTTAATTTGCATTTCCCTGATGATTAGTGATGTGGAGCATCTTTTCAGGTGTCTGTTGGCCATCTGAATTTCTTCTTTGCAGAACTGTCTCTTAATATCCTCTGCCCATTTTTTAATTGGGTTATTTGCTTTTTGGGTGTAGAGGTGTGTAAGTTCTTTACATATTTTGGATGTTAACCCCTTGTTGGATATGTCATTTACAAATATATTGTCCCATACTGTTGGATGCCTTTTTGTTCTGTTGATGGTGTCCTTTGCTGTACAGAAACTTTTTAGTTTGATGTAGTCCCATGAGTTCATTTCTGCTTTTGTTTCCCTTGCATGAGGGTATGCGTGCAGGAAGAAGTCGTTCATGCTTAAATTCAGGAGGTGTTTGCCTATGTTGCCTCCTAAGAGTTTAATGGTTTCATGACTTACATTCAGGTCCTTGATCCATTTCGAGTTTATTTTTGTGTATGGGGTTAAACAATAATCCACTTTCATTCTCTTGCATGTAGCTGTCCCGTTTTGCCAACACCAGCCATTGAAGAGGCTGTCATTTCCCCATTGTATATCCATGGCTCCTTTATCATATATTAATTGACCATAATATGCTTGGGTTTATATCAGGGCTCTCTAGTCTGTTCCATTGGTCTATGGGACTCTTCTTGTGCCAGTACCAAATTGTCTTGAGTACTGTGGCTTTGTAGTAAAGATTGAAGTTTTGGAGGATAATCCCCCCAGCTTTATTCTTCCTTCTCAGAATTGCTTTGGCTATTCGGGGTCTTTTGTGGTTCCACATGAACTTTAGAATGATTTTCTCTAGTTCATTGAAAAATGCTGTTTGTAGTTTGATAGGAATTGCATTGAATCTGTACATTGCTTTAGGTAGGATGACCATTTTGACAATATTAATTCTTCCTATCTATGAGCATGGGATGTGTTTCCATTTATTGGTATCTTCTTGAATTTCTCTCATGAGTGTCTTGTAGTTTTCAGAGTATAGGTCTTTCACTTCCTTGGTCAGGTTTACTCCTAAGTATTTTATTCTTTTTGATGCAACTTTGAATGGAATTGTTTTTTCATTTCTCTCTCTGCTAGGTCTTTGTTAGTGTATAGGAATGCCATAGATTTATGCACATTAATTTTGTATCCCACAACTTTGCTGAATTCAGATATTAGATCTAGTAGTTTTGGAGTAGATTCTTCAGGGTTTTTTATGTACAATATCATGTCATCTGCAAACAGGGACAGTTTAACTTCTTCCCTGCCAATCTGGATTCCTCTTATGTCTTTGTTTTGTCTGATTGCTGTGGCTAGGACTTCCAGTAGTATGTTGAATAGAAGTGGGGAGAGTGGGCATCCTTGTCTTGTTCCTGACCTTAAAGGAAAAGCTTTCAGCTTCTCGCTGTTAAGTATAATGTTGGCTGTGGGTTTGTCATATATAGCCTTTATTATGTTGAGGTATTTTCCCTCTATACCAATTTTGTTGAGATTTTTTATCATGAATGGACGTTGAATTTTGTCAAATGCTTTTTCAGCATCTATGGATATTATCATGTGGTTTTTGTTCTTCTTTTTGTTGATGTGGTGATGTTGATGGATTTTTGAATGTTGCACCATCCTTGCATCCCTGGAATAGGTCCTCCTTGATCATGATGGATGATCCTCTTGGTGTACTTTTGAATTTGGTTTGCTAATATTTTGTTGAGCATTTTTGCATCTATGTTCATCAGTGATATTCGTCTGTAGTTTTCTTTTTTTGTGGTATCTTTGCACGGTTTTGGTATTAGAGTGATGATGATCTCATAGAATGAGTTTGGAAGTATTCCCTTTTCTTCTATTCCTTGGAAAACTTTAATGAGGGTAGGTATTAGGTCTTCACTAAATGTTTGGTAAAATTCAGCAGTGAAGCCATCTGGGTCAGGAATTTGCTCTTAGGTAAGTTTTTGATTACCAGTTCAAACTCATTGCTGGTAATCGGTCTGTTGAGATTTTCTGTTCCTTTCTGGGTCAGCCTTGGAAGGTTGTATTTTTCTAGATAGTTGTCCATTTCTTCTATGTTATCCAGTTTGTTAGCATATAATTTTTCATAGTATTCTCTAATAGTTCTTTACATTTCTGGGCTGTCCATAGTGATTTTTCCTTTCTCATTTCTGATTCTGTTTATGGGAGTAGACTCTTTTTTTCTTGATAAGTCTGTCTAGGGGTTTATCTATTCTGTTTATTTTCTCAAAGAACCAGCTCTTGCTTTGGTTGATCTTTTCTATTGTTTTATTCTTCTAGATTTTATTTATTTCTGCTCTAATCTTTATTATGTCCCTCCTTCTTCTGACTTTGGGTCTCATTTGTTCTTCTTTTACTAGTTTCGTTAATTGTGAGTTTAGACTGCTCATATGGGTATGTTCTTTTTTTCTGAGGTAGGCCTGTATTGCAATATACTTTCCTCTTAGCACGGCCTTCATTGTGTCCCACAGATTTTGCGGTGTTGAATTATTGTTGTCGTTTGTCTCCATATATTGCTTGATCTTTGTTTTTATTTTGTCATTGATCCATTGATTATTTAGGAGGATGTTATTTAGCCTCCGTATGTTTGAGGGATTTTTCATTTTCTTTGTGTAGTTCATTTCTAGTTTCATTCTTTTGTGGTTTGAGAAGCTGGTTGGTACAATTTCAATCTTTTTGAATTTACCAAGGCTCTTTTTGTGGCCTAGTATGTGATCTATTCTTGAAAATGTTCCATGTGCACTTGAGAAGATTGTGTATTCTGCTGCTTTTGGGTGTAGAGTTCTGTAGATGTCTTTTATGTCCATCGGTTCTAATGTGTTGTTCAGTGCCTCTGTCTCTTTACTTATTTTCTGTCTGGTTGATCTGTGCTTCAGAGTGAGTGGGGTGTTGAAGTCTCCTAGAATGAATGCATTGCATTCTATTTCTCCTTTTAATTCTGTTAGTATTTGTTTCACATATGTAGGTGCTCTGGTGTTGGGCGCATAGATATTTATAATGGTTATATATTTTTGTTGGAGTGACTCTTTTATCATTATGTAATGTCCTTCTTTGTCTCTTGTGCCTTTCGTTGTTTTGAAGTCTATTTTGTCTGATATAAGTACTGCAACTCCTCCTTTTTCTCCCTATTAGTTGCATGAAATGTCTTTCTCCATCCCTTCACTTTTAGTCTGTGTATGTCTCTCTGATTAAACTGAATCTCTTGAAGGCAGCATATAAATGGGTCTTGTTTTCTTTATCCATTCAGTGACTCTATGTCTTTTGACTGCTGCATTCAGTCCATTTACACTTAGAGTGTTAATGGATAGGTATGTACTTATTGGCATTGCAGGCTTCAGATTCGTGGTTACCAAAGTTTCAAGTTTACCTTCCCTACTACCTAAGTCTAACAACTCACTTAATATGCTATTACAAACACAGTCTAAAGGTTCTTTGTTTGTTTGTTTGTTTCCCTTCTCCTTTTTCTTCCTCCTCATTCTTTATATATTAGGTATCATATTCTGTACTGTTTGTCTATCCCTTGATTGACTTTGAGGAGAGTTAATTTAATTTTGCATTTGCTTAGTAATTAGCTGTTCTATTTTCTTTACTGTGGTTTTATTACCTCTGGTGACAGCTATTAAACTGTAGGAACACTTCCATCTATAGCAGTCCCTCCAAAATACACTGTAGAGATAGTTTGTGGGAGGCAAATTCTCGCAGCTTTTGCTTATCTAGGAACTGCTTAATCCCTCCTTCAAATTTACATGATAATCTTGCCGGATAAAGTAATCTTGGTTCAATGCCCTTCTGGTTCATTGCATTAAATATATCATGCCACTCCCTTCTGGCCTGTAAGGTTTCTGCTGAGAAGTCTGATGATAGCCTGGTGGGCTTTCCTTTGTATGTGATCTTATTTCTCTCTCTGGCTGCTTTTAATAGTCTGTCCTTATCCTTGATCTTTGCCAATTTAATTATTATATGTCTTGATGTTGTCTTCCTTGGGTCACTTGTGTTGGGATATCTGTGCACCTCCATGGCCTGAGAGACTACCTCCTTCCCCAGATTGGAGAAGTTTTCAGGAATTACCTCCTCAAAGACACTTTCTATCCCTTTTTCTCTCTCTTCTTTTTCTGGTACACCTATAATGCGAATATTGTTCGTTTGGATTGGCCACACAGTTCTCTCAATATTCTTTCATTCTTAGAGATCCTTTTTCTCTCAGTGCCTCAGCTTCTTTGTATTCCTCTTCTCTAGTTTCTATTTCATTTATCGTCTCCTCCACTGTACCCAATCTGCTTTTAATACCATCCATTGTGCTCTTCAGTGATTGGATCTCTGACCATAATTCATTCCTGAGTTCTTCAATATTTTTCCGTACCTCCATGAGCATGTTAATGATTTTTATTTTGAACTCCCTTGCAGGGAGAGTCATGAGGTCCATATCATTTAAATCTTTCTCAGGAGTAATATTCATAATTTTCTTTGGACCAGATTCCTTTGGCATTTCATATTCGTGTATGGCGCCCTCTAGTGCACAGATGCTCTACTCTCTGGAGCTGCTAAGCCCCTGAAGCAATGTTGGGTGTGACAGGGAAGTGGTATTGGTGCCCCGGGGGAGGAAAGAGCTGTTTCCTGGTTCCTGACTGCTATGCCTGTCTCCACTCCCTGAACCAGTGGACCGAGTACACAGGTATAAGCCTCTGTGCTTTGCATTTTTAGTTGCTGTAGACAGATCTTCCCTCTGGCTGGCCTAACACCAGGGAAGGATTTCCCAGTTTGCAAGCCTGGTGGGGCTGGCCAGAAGAAAGGCGCACTAGTCTGCCTGTCACAGAAGGGGATCTTGGAGCTGTGTAGGCAGCCAGGGAGCTGGAGCACCTGAAGATCGTGAAAGCTCCCAATCTGCTGGGCAGAGGGCACCTGGACAATTTTGTCTATTGTCTTTTCTCCTGAGCAGTAAGATCTATGCAATTCTTGGTCCTTTAGCAGCCCTTTTGCAAAGGGCTTCTTTGTCAGGAAGTCTCTCAGACTGTCTACCTTTCTTTTGCCCCAGAGCAGCTGGATATGGATCCCTGCTTTCCACAAGCAGCTGGAATCTTAGTCTCTCCGGGAATTCTGCCTGCCTTAACTTTCCAACTCCCTAATTATGAGAGTATCATGCAAGCACCATCAAATGTAGGCTTGTGTTCCCAGAGCAGATCTCCAGAGTTAGGTATTCAGCATTCCCAGATGTCCACTCCCTCCCTGCTCCATTCCTCTTCCTCCTGTAGGTGAGCTGGTGTGGGGTAAGGGCTTGGATCCCACAGGACCACAACTTTAGTATGTTACCCTTTTCCGTGAGGGCTGCTCTTGTCTCCAGGTGTATGCAGTTTGTTGCAGTCCTCTTCCCTGTTGTGCTTTCAAGGGCAGTTGCTTTAGTTATCTTTTCATATGATATGTGGTTTTAGGAGGAAGCCTCTGTCTCACCTCTCACCGTGCCATCTTTAATCTCCCCTTTGTTTTTTGATTCCAGGACAACCGCAGCATATTAGCAGGCATGAATAACCTCACCACCATCATGGAATTCCTCCTCATGGACATTTCAAGTTCCCAAGAGCTCCAGGTCTTGCAAGGTCTGCTGTTCTTACCGATCTATCTGGGTGCCCTGGCTGGAAATCTGGTGACCATTACTGTCATTGTGACAGACCCATGCCTTCACTCTCCAATGTACTTTTTTATATGCAATTTATCCCTCATAGATCTTTGCAGCATCTCAGTTGTTGTTCCCACATCAATTGTGTATTCCCTGACAGGTAGTAAGTCTGTTTCCCTCACAGGATGTGCTGCTCAGATTTTCCTGTATTCCTTCTTGGCATTTGCTGAGCTTGCTTTCCTTGTGGTCATGTCCTATGACCGCTATGTTGCCATTTGCCACCCTCTGCATTACGGGTTGTCCATCACCCCCTCTGTGTGCTCACAGTAGCAGGGGGCTCGTGGGGCAGTGGTCTGGACTATTCTGCCATCCACACTGGTAACCTGTTCAGGCTTCCCTTCACCACATCCAATGTGATCAACCAATATTTCTGTGATGTACCACAGATAATTAGAATATCATCTTTAGATGTTCAGGGTTCTGAATCAGTGATCCTTGCAATAAGTGCTTGTATTGTCTTAGTATGCCTTTCTTTTTTGGTTATATCATATGTTAATATATTCTCAACAGCACTTAAGATCCATTCAATGGAAGCCTGCAATAAAGCTTTATCCACCAGTACCACCCAGTTGGTAATTCTTCTTTTGTTTTCATTTTCCGGATTGATTGCTGTCTTAGGTCCCATTGCAAATGAAGCATCTCTTGAAAATCTGCTGACAGCCATGTTATACACCATGGTGACCCGTTTCTCAAACCCCCTCATCTACAGTCTGCCGAACAGGCAGGTAAACACTGCTCTATGCAAGATGTACCAGAGTTATTTTCAGAAAACACACAATAATTCTCTCCAATAAAAATGTTTAAAAACAGGACTGTTTGATATAAGTTCAGTGTCTGTGTTTGTGTGTGTGCGTGTGTGTAAAGATCCAGAGGGAATGTGTTTCCTTCCTGGATTGAATTCTCTATGAAACCAAAGAAACCATAATAAGTCAATGGAAAGTGTAAATTGAGAGAAACCATTTTTATTGCTCACAGCTTGCTCACATTCGCTGGCCAGACTTGCACACTGTGAATCTCCTCCAGCTGGGGCTCACTCTCTGCTGCCCTGGCGTGCTCTCTACTTCCTGAGCACCCCTTCTCTGAGGAACTCCATTGGTGGGTCCATGGTGACTAGCAGATGACAGACCGATTATATTCAAGGAACGGAGGAGGGGCCAGAATGGCCATTTTCTCCCCACCCTTTGCCCCAGACCCACAGGGCCTCTACAGTTGTAAACATCTATTGATACATAAAAGAACTAAGGCGGGGCAGGAGATTCTGGATATTCTGCCATTTACCCCACAGTGTGTATACAGAAGGATGAATAAACAGGTACACTTAATTTTTAATCTATTCTCATGAAATATTTAGTGCTAGTATTCTTTATATGTTTCATATACTCTTTTTGGAGTGAACTTTAACTATTCTTGTATTTCTTCCTGAAACTATGCTTATATAATTGATACATGATTCTCGAGAGTAAAACTGACCTGAAAATATTCTGTAAGAGTTTTGGAAAATGTTTGGAATAATTTAATCACAATGAAAAGAAAAACCTCATATGGAGAAAACCATGTCTGTATATTAGTTCCTTAGAAGTACCTGTTTGTATGAGAGAACTTCAGGATACTGGGTCCTGCTGACTGTAGTGGCTTGGGTGGAGAACTTCACTATTTAAATTGTTCTCTTTGCCTACAAACTTTCATTTAAAATCAGAAAATCATGGGGATGAAAGGTGCATCATAGGGAATACAGTCAGTAATGTTGTAATTTCTTTGTGTGCTGACATTTGGTAACTACGCTTATCCAGGTGAGAATTTTGTAATGTATATACATGCCTAATCCCCACACTGGTCAACTGAAACCAATATAATGTTGTATATAAAAGTAGTTCAATAAAAATAAAAGTAAATTCTTCTGTTTGCCTTCATTCTTAAACAGAAGGTGGGCTAATTAATGAAGGATTAGAGTTGAGAGACAAGGGAGGAATTTAGACACAGAGTGGGCAGGACAAAGACATGGAAAGCATGGGAAGCCAGCTTCTCTCTTATTTCTGGAAACCTTGAAACATTAGTTTACTATGTGCAATGGTGGACTTTCGAAACCACTGACCTTCAACTATGAACATAGTTTGAAGCTTTTGTTCCCTCCTTGATCTATGGATGCAAAAATGTATGTCATACCTGATTTATCCAAACATTTTTCATGATGAATTAAAGGAATAAGTAGCTACATTGTTGAGTGAGAGTCAGCAATAACTTGTGCTGGAGTTTTCCTGGATGGAACCAGATGTTCCTTGCACTAGGATTTTGCCCACTAAAAAGGTGACATGAATGTGAAACTTTTCAAACAGAAACAATTTGATTTGTGTCATTTCCTAAAGCTAAACCAGAATTCCCCTGGGTAAAGATGTTAATCTTTATATCTGAGAACTGAATCCCATAAAAGTTGTACTTTAGAATCCAAATCCTCATCAGCAAAAGACTCAGGATTTAGGAACTTGTGTAACTGACTCATAAGATTCATAGTGACTCATTAGGAATTATTCAGTGCAAAAACAAGTAATAAATAAGTATGAAACATGAAAAAAATACTTGAACAACTCTGATCTTTGGCCAAAATTCTCCAATGCCAGAAATATGTCCTCACTCTTTTACGATATAAGTTAATCTAATATTCCATTGTGTTTCCTCTTAAACTTGTTCATACCTGGGCTAAGTGCAATGTTGTTTCCTGGGAAAAGACATCACTGCTCAGTTTTGCATTCCAGTAACATACTTACAGATTTTGGGGGTTACATTTATGGGTCATCATATGAGTGAATATGCCCTTAAGTCCTGTCTCCATATATATACAGTTATATATAGATGATGTATATATAATGTATATATATGTTTATATGTAGAATTTATGTCCATGGATTTAACCTCCACAATGTTTGATTTTTCAAGATCTATTGTATTTCAATCACTGTGATTTGTGATAAAAATATAACACACTTGTGATTCTTTATCCTTTACACATCTTTTTATTACATAATATAATATCAAATGATGGATTACTGAAAGTCCATATTGATGTTTCTGAGTGTGTATTTATAATTAATCTTTCTGGCATGAAGTAGGCTATTTCAGTGATGAAATGGATCTTTTTCCAAGGACTTTTTGGTAAGTTTTTAGTTCCAATATTTTGCTTTAAGATTAGGGAAATCACTTTTTTTGTTCCTTTTTTAAATATATAAGTATTTTAATTCTCTCATAAGAAATATTCAAACTTTCAAAGATTCAAATAGTCTTTTTAATGCTTCACATTATGTATGCTAAAATAATTTCCATTATTATTCTATGTCTTTTTAAATCTGTGACTTACATTCTGCATGGAAACATATGGGCACAAAATTGATTATCTGTGAGTATATTAGCCAGAAGTATGAAGTTGTGCCACCAATCTCCCGTGAAGCACAGTGTATTTTGGGTTATTGAAAGTGTTTTTCATATTTCTCTTTTATGCAAATTACACATTTCTTTTAATGTGTAGGATTTTGATGTTCCTTTTTACACATTTAATATTTTGAGTTTCACACAATATGTGAATAATGATAAATTACCAATTGGTAAGAGACATGAGAAGACTTGGAGTGGATGAATGGGTTAGAAAAGAAAGGCCCAACTACATGCTCCCTACAGGAGAGACTTTAGCCCCCAGACACACATCACCTTAAAGTGAGGAGATGGAAACTATATTCCATATACATGGAAACCACAGGAGAATAGGGGGTGGGTTGCATGGTTATCAAAGGATAGATGCTTTGTCAGAAACTGTCACAGAAAGTAAGAAAGTCGCTGTATGAAAAATAGTCAATATAGGAGGAAATAAAATAATCATAAATGATAGACATGCCAGTATATGCACTGTATGGGCCACCATATCCGTTCATCTGTGATGCACACTTAAAAGTTGTTTCCATGCCTTGGAGGGGGTAAATAACACTGAAGTGACATGCAGGTACCTCTACCTTTCATGGTAGTTACTTAATTTCCACCATGCACATGTCCAGAGGAGGGATTGCTGGATCACATGGTAGTCATAGTTTTAATTTTGGGGGGGCTGCCATGTTGTTTTGACTGTGTCTGTGCCAATTTACCTTCCCACCAAAAGTGTTCTGGGTGTACTTTTCATCCACACCTACAGCAACCCTTACAATCTTTTGAATTTTGGTAATAGCCACTATAATATTTGTGAGGTAATATTGTTGTTTTGATTTGCATTTTCATAATCGTAAGTGCTATTAAGCACCTCCTCATAAAACTATTGGCCACTTGTATGCCTTCTATTGAAAAATGTCAGCTCAGATATATGCTCATTTTAAACAGTTAGTTTGATTTGCTGTTGAGTCTTAAGTGTTCTGTACATGTATTTGGATGAAGTTTCCATGGGGAAGCTATGCATTTCTTTGCTCTAACGACTTTTTCGGTATGCAATAGTCTTTACCTTGATGTCACTTCAAACATTTTCTACATGGGGTTTTCACTGTTTTTTCCCACTTCCCTGGCACCATGACCATCTCAACCCTTACACAAGAATAAACTTCACCTGGTCTGGTCTCATGTGCTTAATCAACATGCTGAAGTCCCTTAGTTCCTAAGCCACGTCACTGCTGGTTTCTCTCCAATCCTGTCCCTCCTGGGGGTTCCATGCCTTGAAAAGAAGTGGAATGTTAGGATGCTGCCTGGACTCGGAGTCCACAGTGTGCCAGGAGGTGATGCAGTGCTCAGATCTGCCAGTGTTTCCCATGCTTTCTGTGCCAGAAAGTTGTGTCTCCATTCTGACGTTGGTATCCAAATGTAACTATATTTTAATCTTTTCAGGATTGTTGGAGCTATATAGAACAATGCTTTAATACCCAAATATAAAAGTGACTCATATGTGATAACAAAAGGAGCAACCATCTCAATTTTGATTCAGTGCTTTGAAGTCTGACACATAATCCCCATGTAAGTATAAAACTCCCTAAGCTGATGTGAAGGAAACTGGGACCATTGGTATAGAAGTGGGGATGTATATTAAAAAATTATGGGCTCGGATTCACTTTCCAAGAAAGCTTCTTGATACCTGTTTACCCCTGTTTTGCAGATGAAGATCCTTAAGGTGGAAAGGTTCATGCAAGATTTCATTTCTTTGGCAGGTGACTGGCAGAAGTAATGTCCACAATGCTAGGAGTTCTGTCTCCACTAAAGATTAAAATCAGTGTGTGGTGCAGTAAATCACACACCCAGTAGGTGGGATAAGCCAATCCTTATGCCAGCATTTTCATGGCATGAAATATTATTGATTTCTTACTAAGTGCACATAATTTCAATACACTTTATCTGTCAATAAGTGTTTGTAGCTTATCACATTACCTTCTCAGTATCACAGATATGTAACATGGAGCCTGAACCTATGAAGAAATATGTGTAGTTTAATCATTACCTCTAGTGGCATATGGGTGGGGACCTCCTTCTCTGCTGCCATCCTCACATTGGCAACCCTCTACGGAAATCCTAATATACCCCTTATTTCATTATTGGATATCTTAATATTTGAAACCCTAACTTTGGATATTGCAACCTTCTGTTAATATAGGAATATATTTGGGGAACATAGGCAGCCCTGCAAAAGCATCAAGGGAACTGAGGACAAGTATTGAATTTCAAATTTTTAAAAAGCCATGTATATTAGGATGAATCTCAGAAAAAAAATTACATTATTTTAAAATAGCAAGACACTGAGGATAACATACATTATATGATACCACTGATAAGTAGTCCATGATAATAGGAAACGAAGCATATGCTTCCATATGAATTTTAGCATAAGCTGTGAAGGTTTTCTAAAATGCCTCTTGGGATTTGGATTCAAAATGAATTTACGAATATAATATTCTAATTGGCTTTGTTAGTATACAGGGATACCACTGATTCTTTTAAATGTTGATTTTGGTCCCAGCAACATTTCTGGATTCTCTTATTCATTCTAATGCAATGATTATCATTTATCTTGGATTTTATATGCTTCCAATCATCATCTACCAAAAAAAGAGAGAAGATTTTGTCTTTTACCAATTATGAATTCTTTTCTTCATGTCATACTGAAATCTTAAGTTGTCTAGTAAATGACTATAATGAATATCCTTGTCTCACACTGTTAAATATATTGAAAAAATATCAGAAAACACCCTAGATGTCTGACAACAGGAAAATCATTGTGAAAAATGGTGCATTGTTATAATATCGTGCTCCCATTGAAAAAGTGCATTAAAGACATTTAACTAATTTTTTAAGTACAATAAAATGCAACACAGAATAAAATATCAGACAGTAACATAAAATAATAGAGAGGTTTTCCCTGATTCAGATTACAGAAGATTCAGACTCGCGTTCTATATATTTCATTAATTTTGTAAGTGAGACTTTCTCCTACATAAAAACTAAAATTTGCCCTCACTGTAAAAAGAGCAATACAACATTCCACAACATAAAATGCATTTTAGGATTCATTGGCCTTAGCTACATGTAATTTCACTACCAAAGAGGCACCTTCACCTGTTGGCTCATCTGTGCTTCATTTACAGCAGTGACACTTGGGAACACACCATGGATGTGATGATCAACTACACAGGAGTCACTGAGTTTCTTCTGGGATTGTCTGAAGACCCGAGGATGCAAACCCTGCAGGGCATCCTGTTCCTCATGGTCTACCTGGCAGCCCTGTCAGGAAATGGACTCATCATCATAGTCACTACATGGGATCCTCAGCTTCACACACCCATGTACTTCTTCCTGAAGAACCTGTCACTCATAGATCTCTGCTACATTTCTGACACTGTTCCTAAATTTGTTCTCAACTCCCTGATGAACAGAAACACAATATCTTTCCTTGGATGTGTTTTCCAGGTGCTGTTCTTTGCAGGTTTTGGTGCTGCTGAATTTGCCATCCTCACTGTGATGTCCTATGACCGCTATGTGGCAATCTGCCGTCTGCTGCACTATGAGACCATCATGAACAAGGGGGCCTGTGGGCGGATGGTGGTGGCTTCATATGTCAGTGCGTTGCTTTATGGAGCCATGCACGCTTCAGCGACATTTTCAACAAATTTCAGTTCCAATAAAATCCATCATTTCTTCTGTGATATCCCTCAGATTATGTTGATCTCAGACCCCAAAATGAACACAGATGAAGCATCAGTGACACTAATAGTGTAATCATGCTAATAATGTGTTTCATCTCTATTTCATATTCCTATGTCAAAATCTTCTCTGCTGTCCTGAAGATCTCCTCCAAGGAGGGAAGGTCCAAAACCCTGTCCACATGCATCCCTCACCTGGTGGTTGTGGCACTGTTCACTTTGACAGGTGCCTTGGCCTACTTGAAGCCGCCCTCTCCCTCTCAGACCATCCTGGACCTCCTTTTGTCTGCTTCTTATACTGTGTTGTCTCCAAGCATGAACCCCGTCATATACAGTCTGAGAAATAAGGATATGAAGGCAGCTCTGGAAAGAGTTCTGAGTAAAGAAGTACAGAAAGTATTTTAATTATATTTGAGAGTACTGGGGAAAAATATTTTTTAAATTCTGAAAGAGATGCATGCTTTCACATTGGACATCAGTGAGGCAGAGAAGTATTGTACAATTTATGTTTTTGCAAAATTATCACAGGGTATTAATTCATAGTTGATCCTTGATTGTAACTTGCAGTATGAAAGTGGTTGGGACAATGTTTCTGGAACAATATTGGAGACATTGGTGGAGCCCTTTTACCGGTTTGTCCCAATTTAGTGGGATTAGAAAGAGGAGGGTGAGTTATTTGGCTTTGGCTTTTAAGAAGCACTATTCTAAAAGAATCAGGGTCTGCTGAGCATATGTGAACTCTGAGCAAAGGGCATCTACTTCAGTTCTGAATTGATCCAGGAAGGCTTCATCATCACTTTCATTACTGGAGCAGAAGGATTCATTGCAAAGCCACAAATGTCCACAGAAAGGAACATAGAATTAGACTGCAATGGAGCAATGTTAAGGAGTGACGTAATCAATGCATCTGCCTATTGTTTAGTTTTGTAGTTGATGCACCATTTCTGTGTACAGAAAATAAAAATTGTTAAGAAAAGGATGCATTCTCTCACATGTTCATTTCACACATTTTCCCCTTTCCTAGTAGTACCTACAACATCATAGACACTCTCACATCTTGTTTCAGTGATAAAAGCCACATTTTTAACAGTCTATGTTTTGTACCACATTGCAGTGAGGCCATGTCTGCACCATCCTACAGGAATTCCCTAACTCGTCCATTCTGTAATTGTTGATAGAGATCAGGTGGCTGCCCAAACCACAACGGTGAGCCTAGGTTGAGCCTGAGAGCTGGAGATGCTCAGATGGCCCACTTGCCTTGGGCCAGGCTACATGTCATGGTTCAGCTCTCCTGCCCATCTGTACTAGTTACTAAATGAATAAAAGTACCATTAGATTGAGAATAACACCTGCCTCTAGTTTTTGCTAATCACTACATTTATTCCTGGTTATACGAAGCGGGATATGAAAATACTCAAACATTCTATATGGACATTGTCTCATGTAAAATGATTAATTTATGTTCCTTTAAGTTGAGGCTACCTCTGAAAAAAATGAGCTTTCTCCAGACAGAGTACTTATTAATTAGTTTGTTTTTATGTTCTGTGAAGGACATACAATAAAATGCACAAATTCTAGAGTAGAGTTAAATGAGTTCTGACATGTATATAAATACACTCAGTTTACCATCCCCCAGATCAAGATGTGAAGTAATTGCAGAATTTAGATACCTTCCCTTAGTTCACCAATCCCCTCACTACCTCCCTGTAGCAACCACCAGTGTCTTCTCAGTCCAAGTGATGGATTGAAATTTATAATCAAGGTGACACTGCAGACCTCTCTGGTTGACATGAAGAAATGCATTGGTGACTCTCCTTCATAATCCTGCTCTGAGCAACTGTACACTGACCTGTTTGACAGTGCAGGTGGGTATGTATCTGATGGAAATGAAGTCACTGTGTCAAAGAGGTGTCTTCCCTCCATGATCACTGTGGCACTATTTATAACAGCAAGACATGCTAACAACAGAAGTTTCCATCAATATATTCATGTTCTAAGAAATTGTGATATATAGCACACACAAGGGAATATGATATGGCCACAAAGAAGGAAATGTTGCCATTTGTGACATCATGGGTAAACATGGATGGTACTATGCTTTGTGAAGTAAGTAAAACAGCAAAAAATAGTATATTAGTTCACTTAAATGTGGAATGTGAATAAAAGTGAAATGATTCATTGCAAGTAGGGGTACATTGTGTATGCTAGGGCTGGAAATGTGAGTGTGAGGCTAGGCGAAGGTGTCAAAGTACCAAATTGTAGGTGAAAGGTAACTAAATCCTGGAATCTAATATACAGCACATAACTTCAGTTAATAATTATGCATTGGATTCTTGCAACTTGCCAAAGGAGAAGACTTTAAACCTTCTCATTACAATAAAAAGGCATTTACGAAGTGAAGTGGTGGATGTGGTAGCTCACATGTGGTAATCATTTTCTAACATGTACACTCATCAAATCATCCCATTTTACACCTTAGGTGTTTATGTGTTGGTTATGTTTGACTGCGGCCGGATAAAAATGATCACAAAATGTGTTCCTGAATCAACAAGAGTGAATTCAGGAGGGCCTGAGTTTGATTGGGCTCCAGAGTGAACTTATGCAAATGGGAAATTTTCTTAACTTGTCCCTTAACCTTTTTCTTCAAAACATATTCTACCTCTACCAGGTACTGTGATTCCACAGTGAAGTGGTATGTGTCACATTCCTGGAATCAGATAAGCAAATATAATCTTCCACTACTTATAGGATAAATTAAAACATGTGTCAAAATAAAAATTATATGAACATCATGAGCTGTTTATTCCAATGTGGTTGAAAAAGAGGAAGTTCTATATTAAAAGTTCAGTGGTACAAAATATGAAAACCATCCTAGATATTAAAGTGCACTATCTCTTAAATATATTAAAAACAGAAATTTCCTTACAGAAAATATATTCAAGTTCAAATATATGTAATTTCCAAGATATGTTATTTTTATTAAAATATTACCCAACACACACTGAAATCAGAAAAGGATATCAGATATAAAACTTCATTTTATCATTCAAGGAAGGCAAAATTGTGCCCCTATAAAATAATAATAACCCTATTGTAGTAGAGGTAAATACATCTGTTTGGTTGTGTTGATAAAATGCCATATCAGAAGACATGTGTTCAGGGAAATTTACATGGGGCAGTTGTGCGTTGTTCTCTATTCTAAGGATGGATTGTGTATGCAAGAGTCTTTCCCTTGATGTCACTTATAATGAGTTTTATTGCTTTCTCCCCTTTCCCAGTCACTGACCTGCCACCATGACCACAATTATTGCATGAAATTTAATGTTATAATGTCTGTTCCCATGGGCTTAATCTACATGCTGAACTCCTTTAGTTTCAACGTCACTCTTGGGCTCTGGTCTCTAATCACGTCCCTCCTGGCTGGTCCAGGCCTTGAAAAGATGTGACGTGTTAGACCACTCAGTTCACATCTTATTCCAGGAGGCCACTCGCTGCTCAGATCTGCTTAGAGACTCCATCCTCTCCCTGATGGACAGTTGTCCTTTCTGTTTCAAGGTTGGCACCAAATATAATATTTTTTCTATTATTTTGTCAGAATGTGAAGCCAGCATAAAGAACAACACCTTCAAATGCACACATGAATGTGACAAAGCTGTGGAAAAATAGAGGAACCTTCTCATAAGGAATCCATCCCATCAGAGACCGACACATACCCGCCATGTAAGTAAACCACCCGCAGCCTGACATGCGATCATCTATAGAAATGGGGAATATTTCTCACATTGTATTGAGCCCTGAACACCGCCACGTGCTCACTGACATCGGAGAGCATCAGTCAGAACTTTGGACATTGGAAGGTTCCAGTATATCTCAAGATAGTATTGAACCCCAGACAATGAGAACAGCTACTTGTGAACTCCAAGGAAAATCTATTCAAAATGAAGCTAGTAAATTATGTTATGTGATATCAAATTATGCATTAAATTGATACATTTTGCATAAATTATAAGAAACATCATCTAGCATGACACATCTACTTAGAGGTATAAAACCTAAAAGCAGGTTAGAGCTGAATATTGATAATAAAGAAATTTAAACCATATGATTTCTAGAAAATAAAAATAGCTCTGTTGATATACTGAAGACTCTTCCTTCATATGTTTTAATTCAACAAATATCTATGACCCACCTATTTTTTGGCTGGTTCAGTCTGGTTTTTGAAAATACAACAATGAATAAATATTTTGTCATACTTGTGGTGATAGAAAATAAATAAAATATTTAGTAGTGTATTATAAGTAGATGGACATAAAATACAGTGCAGTGGGTTGGGGAGAGTACATTTAGGGAACAATTTCCTTTGTAAATGTCCTCCCTTCACTCCCAGGTTCAGGCTGCATTATTCACAGTAGGCAGCATATTGATACAACTTAAATATCCTATCATGATGAAAAGTTAAAAATGATTTGTTACCTACATACAATGAAAATATCACCTTAGAAAAGAATAAAATCTTCAGTTTCATTTTGATAAACATGACAATCATAATGTACCAGTTGAGCAATATTTAAACAAATGTGCATGTGTATATATATGCACACCATCAAAGGAAATGGCAGCACAGTATATGATTTACCTTGTGCCACAATCAAATAACACGCTACCCATACCTATTACCTTAACATTTACTATGAGTGGGAAGTAGTTTGAAAGGTTAGATATTTTTTGTTCATTTTATCTGCATATTCAAACCCAGCACAGAGACTGAGCAGGAGTCGGGCAACTCCTAGTCCTGCTATTGTTTAATTGCATGGAGCCATTGCATTTGTGTTTTCCTAGAATCACATCCTTGATATGCTGTAAGGAATAAATGAAATAATCCAATCTCCTTACATTTCATCTGAGTAATGCTCCAGAGCCCCCTATGAGGAACTGCCTCTATTTAATTTTTTTTTTTTGCAGATGAGGATCCTTAAGGTTGAAAAGTGTGTTCAAGGTTTCATTTCCTTGGCACGTGACTTGCAGAGGCAATGTCCAAGATGCCGGGACTTTGTGTGACTTAAAATCACTGTGTGAGAAACAAATCACAAACCCACTTTGTGGGATAAACCAATCCATAAGCCAGCATTTTCATTGTATGAAAGTCTAACAAAAATTTGCAGTATGTTACTGACTTCCTACGATGTACACATATTATCTGTACATTTTATCTGTCAACAAATCTTTATCACATTATGTTCCTGATAGTACACTGATACAACACGGAGCTACAGACCTATGAAGGAATATATGTAGTTTATTTTTTTGCCCAGTCAGGGGGTACATATGGGTTTCTCATGTACTGTTCCAGTACCAAACTGAGGAACCCTCTATGGAAAATCCTAATATACACAGTTTCGTTTATGAAAATAATAATATTTGAAACATTAACTATGGACACTTCAAACTTCTATTAATATATGAAAATATTCAGAGAACACATATAGTCTAGGAAAGCACCAAGGAACATAAAGCAAGTTTTGAGTTTACAGCTTTCAAAAAGAAATAGTACAGTGCAATATAATGGAGAGGTGGTACTTGACTACAGCAGATTTCTAGTGATTCACCTTTTATATTGCATTAATTTTGCAAGACATGAATTTCCTTCATAAAAACATGCCATTTGCTGTCATTTTGAAAACAGCGAAATTGCCTTTCACAAAAATGTTAATATACATTTTAGCATAAATTAGCTTTTGCTACCCGTAATTCAATTCAAAGGTGTTTTTTTGTTTGATGTTTTTTTCTGTGCAGTTGGGACATGGAGGCACCTTCGTCTGGTGGCTCATCTGCGCTTCATTTACAGCAGTGACACTTGGGAACACACCATGGATGTGATGATCAACTACACAGGAGTCACTGAGTTTCTTCTGGGATTGTCTGAAGACCCGAGGATGCAAACCCTGCAGGGCATCCTGTTCCTCATGGTTTACCTGGCAGCCCTGTTAGGAAATGGACTCATCATCATAGTCACTACATGGGATCCTCAGCTTCACACACCCATGTACTTCTTCCTGAAGAACCTGTCACTCATAGATCTCTGCTACATTTCTGACACTGTTCCTAAATTTGTTCTCAACTCCCTGATGAACAGAAACACAATACCCTTCCTTGGATGTGTTTTCCAGGTGCTGTTCATTGCAGGTTTTGGTGCTGCTGAATTTGCCATCCTCACTGTGATGTCCTATGACCGCTATGTGGCGGTCTGCCGTCCGCTGCACTATGAGACCATCATGAACAAGGGGGCCTGTGGGCGGATGGTGGTGGCTTCATATGTCAGTGCGTTGCTTTATGGAGCCATGCAGGCTTCGGCGACATTTTCAACAAATTTCAGTTCCAATAAAGTCCATCATTCCTTCTGTGATATCCCTCAGATTATTTTGATCTCAGACCCCAAAATGAACATAGATGAAGCATCAGTGACATTAATAGTGGTAATTATGGTAATAATGGGTTTCATCACCATTTCATATTCCTATGTCAAAATCTTCTCTTCTGTCCTGAAGATCTCCTCCAAGGAGGGAAGGTCCAAAACCCTGTCCACATGCATCCCTCACCTGGTGGTTGTGGCACTGTTCACTTTGACAGGTGCCTTGGCCTACTTGAAGCCGCCCTCTCCCTCTCAGACCATCCTGGACCTCCTTTTGTCTGCTTCTTATACTGTGTTGTCTCCAAGCACGAACCCCGTCATACACAGCCTGAGAAATAAGGATATGAAGGCAGCTCTTGAAAGAGTTCTGAGTAAAGAAGTACAGAAAATATTTTAACTACATTTGAGGGTGCTGGGGAAAAATACATATATTTTAAATTCTGAAAGAGATGCATGCTTTCACATTGGACATTAGTGAGGCAGAGAAGTGTTCTACAATTTATGTTGTTGCAAAATCATCACAGGGTGTTAATTCATAGTTGATCCTTGATTGAAACTTGAAGTATGAAAGTGGTTGGGACAATGTTTCTGGAACAATATTGGAGACATTGGTGGAGCCCATTTACATGTTAGTCCCAATTTAGTGGTATTAGAAGGAGGAGGGTGAGTTATTTGGCTCTGGCTCTTAAGAAGCACTAGTCTAAAAGAGTGAGGTTCTGCTGAGTATGTGTGAAGTCTTGAGCAAAGGGCATCTACTTCAATTCTGAATTGATCCAGGAAGGCTCAATCATCATTTTCATTACTGGAGCAGAAGGATTCATTGCAAAACCGTAAATGTCCACAGAAAAGACCATAGAATCAGACTGCAATGGAGCAAAGTTTAGGAGTGACTTAACGAATGCATCTGCTTATTGTTTAGTTTTGTAGTTGATGCACCATTTCTGTCTACAGAAAATAAAAATTGTTAAGAAAAGGATGCATTCTCTCACATGTGCATTTCACACATCTTCCCCATTCTTAGAAGTACCTACAACATCATAGAAACTCTCACATCTAGTTTCAGTGATAAAAGCCACATTTTTAACAGTCTATGTTTTGTACCACATTGCAGTGAGGCCATGTCTGCACCATCCTACAGGAATTCCCTAACTCGTCCATTCTGTAATTGTTGATAGATCAGGTGGCTGCACAAACCACAAGGGCGAGCCTAGGTCGAGCCTGAGAGCTGGAGATGCTCAGATGGCCCACTTGCCTGTGGCCAGGCTGTATGCCATGGTTCAGCTCTCCTGCCCATCTTTACTAGCTACTAATGGGATAAAGCTACCATTACACTGAGAATAAAACTGCCACTCATTTTTGCTAATCACCACGTTTATTCCTGGTTATACAAAGCAGGATATGAAAATACTCAAACATTCTATATGCATATTGCTTCATGCAAAATGATTAATTTATGTTCCTTAAAGTTGAGGCTAATTGTGAAAAAAATGGGCTTTCTCCAGACAGAATACTTATTTCTAATTTGTTTTTATGTTTTGTGAAGTACATACAATAAAATACACAAATTCTAGAGTAGAGTTAAATGATTTCTGACATGTCTATATATACCCTCAGGTTACCATCCCCCAGATCAAGATGTGAAGTAATAGCAGAACCTTGTTACCTTCCCTTAGTTTTTGAATCCCCTGACCACCCTCCCCTGTAGCAACCACCAGTGTCTTCTCTGTCCAAGTGATGGATTGAAATTTATAATGAAGATGATACTGCAGACCTCTCTGGTTGATATTTAGAAATACCTTGGTGACTCTCCTTCATAATCCTGCTCTGAGCACCTCTACACTGACCTGTTTGACAGTGCAGGTGGATATGTATATGAAGGAAATGAAGTCAGTTTGTCAAGGAGGTATCTTCCCTCTGTGCCCATTGTACCACTATTTATAACAGCAAGACATGCTAACAATAGAAGTTTCCATCAACATGTTCATGTTCTAAGAAATTGTGATATATAGCACCTACAAGGATATATTATATGGCCACAAAGAAGGAAATGTTGCCATTTGTGACATCATGGGTAAACATGGAGGGTACTATGCTTTGTGAAGTAAGTCAAACAGCAAAAAATAGTATATTAGTTCACTTACATGTGGAATGTGAATAAAAATGAAATGATTCTTTACATCTAGGGGTACATTGGGTATGGTAGGGCTGGAAATGGGAGTGTGAGGATAGGTGAAGGTGTCAAAGTACCAATTTCTAGGTGTAAGGTAAGTAACTCCTGGACATCTAATACACAGCACATAACTTCAGTTAATATATATGCATTGGATTCTTGCAACTTGCTAAAGGAGCATTTACGAAGTGAAGTGGTGGATATAGTAGCTCACATGTGGTAATCACTTTATAACATGTACACTCATCAAATCATCCCATTTTACACCTTAAGGGTATATGTGTCGGTTATATTTGAGTATGGCTGGATAAAAATGATCACAAAATATGTTCCTCAATCAACGAGAGTGAATTCAGGGGGGCCTGAGTTTGATTTGGCTCCAGAGTGAACTTGTGCAAATGGGAAATTTTCTTAACTTGTCCCTTAACCTTTCTGTTAAAAATGTATTCTACCTCTACGAGGTACTGTGATTCCACAGTAAAGTGGTATGTGTCACAATCCTGGAATCAAATAAGCAAATATAATCTTCCACTACTGATATGATAAATAAAAATGTGTGTCATAATGAAAATTATATGAACATCATGAGCTGTTTATTCCAATGTGGTTGACAAATAGGAAATTGTATATTAAAGGATCAGTGGTACAAAATGTGAAAACCATCCTAGATATCTAACTGCACTATCTCTTAAATATATTAAAAATAGAAATTTCCTTACAGAAAATATATTCAAGTTCAAATATATGTAATTTCCAAGATATGTTATTTTTATTAAAATATTACCCAACACACACTGAAATCAGAAAAGGGTTATTAGATATAAAACTTCATTTTATCACTCAAGGAAGGCAAAATTGTCCCCTATAAAATAATAATAACCCTATTGTAGTAGAGGTAAATACATCTGTTTGGTTGTGATGCATAAAATTCCATATCAGAAGCCATGTGTTCAGGGAATTTTCCATGGGGCAGTTGTGCGTTGTTCTCAACTCTAAGGATGGACTGTATATGCAAGAGTCTTTCCCTTGATGTTACTTAAAATGAATTTTCATTGCTTTCTACCATTTTCCAGTCACTCACCTGCCATCATGACCACTATTATTGCACAAAATTTAATGTTATATTGTCTGTTCCCATGGGCTTAATCAACATGCTGAACTCCTTTAGTTCCAGTGTCACTCTTGGGCTCTGGTCTCTAATCACTTCCCTCCTGGCTGGTCCAGGCCTTGAAAAGATGTGACGTGTTAGACCACTCAGTTCACATCTTATTCCAGGAGGCCACTCGCTGCTCAGATCTGCTTACACTCTCCATCATCTCCCTGATGGAGAGTTGTCCTTTCTGTTTCAAGGTTGGTACCAAATATAATGTTTTTTTCTATTATTTTGTCATAATGTGAAGCCAGTATGAAGAACAACACCTTCAAATGCACACATGAATGTGACAAAGCTGTGGAAAAATAGAGGAACCTTCTCATAAGGAATTCATCCCATCAGAGACCGACACATAACCACCATGTAAGTAAACCCCCCATGGCCTGACATGCGATTATCTATAGAAATGGAATATATTTCTCACATTTTATTGAGTCCTGAACACCGCCAAGTGCTCACTGATATTGTAAAGTATCAATTAGAATTTTGTACATTTCAAGGTTCCAATATATCTCAAATAGTATTAATGTGCAGATTATGAATACAGGTAATTGTGAACGCCAAAGGAAATCTATTCAAAAGTAAGCTAGTAAATTATGTTATGTGATATCAGATTATGCATTAAATTGATACATTTTGCATAAATTTTGATAAGAAATATCATCTATCATGACACCTCTACTTAGAGGTATAAAACCAGAAAGCAACTTAGAGCTAAATATTGATAATAAAGAAATTTAAACCATATGATTTCTAGAAAATAAAAACAGCTCTGTTGATATAATTAAGTCTCTTCATTCATATGCTTTAATTCAACAAATATATATGACCCACCTACTTTTTGGCTGGTTCAGTCTGGTTTTTGAAAATACAACAATGAATAAATATTTTGTCATACTTGGGGTGATAGAAAATAAATAAAATGTTTAGTTGTGTATTATAAGTAGATGGACATAAAATACAGTGCAGTGGGTTGTGGAGAGTACATTTAGGGAAACATTCCTATTGTAAATGTCTTCCCTTCACTCCCAGGTTTCGGCTGCATTATTCACAGTAGGCAGCCTATAGATACAACTTAAATGTCCTTTCTTGATGAAAGGTTAAAAATGATGTGTTACATACATACAATGAAAATATCACCTTAAAAAATGATAAAATCTTCAATTTCATTTTGGTAAACATGACAATCATAATGCACCAATAGAGCGATATTTAAACAAATGTGCATGTGTATATATATGCACACCATCAGAGGAAATGGCAGCACAGTATATGATTTGCATTTTGCCACAATCAAATTTCATGCTACCCATACACATTGCCTTAACATTTACTATGAATGGGAAGTAGTTTGAAAGGTTACATATTTTTTGTTCATTTTATCTGCATATTCAAAGCCAGCACAGAGTTTGCCCAGGAGTCGGGCTAATCCTAGTCCTGCTATTGTTTAATTGCATGGAGCCATTGCATTTGTGTTTTCCTAGAATCACATCCTTGATATGCTGTAAGGAATAAATGAAATAATCCCATCTCCTTACATTTGATCTGACTTAATGCTCTAGAGCCCCCTATGAGGAACTGCCCGTATTTACTCTTTTTTTTTTGCAGATGAGGATCTGTAAGGTTGAAAAGTGTGTTCAAGGTTTCATTTTTTTGGCAGGTGACTTGCAGAGGCAATGTCCATGATGCCGGGACATCTGTGTGACTTAAAATCACTGTGTGACACAATAAATCACAAACCCACTATGTGGGATAAACCAATCCAAAAGCCAGCATTTTCATTGTATGAAAGTCTAACAAAAATTTGCAGTATGTTACTGACTTCCTACGATGTGCACATATTATCTGTTCATTTTATCTGTCAACAAATCTTTATTACATCATGTTCCTGATATTACACTCATACAACATGGAGCTACAGACCTAAGAAGGAATATATGTAATTTATTCTTTACCTCCAGTCAGGGGGTATATATGGGTGTCTCATGTACTGTTCCAGTACCAAACTGAGTAACCCTCTATGGAAAATCCTAATATATGCCATATCACTTATGAAAATCATAATATTTGAAACATTAACTATGGACACTTCAACCTTCTATTAATATATGAACATATTCAGAGAACTCAGATAGTTCTGGCAAAGCACCAAGGAACATAAAGCAAGTTTTGAGTTTACAGCTTGCAAAAAGAAATAGTACAGTGCCATATAATAGAGAGGTTCTACTTGATTACAGCAGATTCTAGTGATTCACCTTTTATATTGTATTAATTTTGCAAGACACAAATTTCCTTCATAAAAACATGCAATTTGCTGTTATTTTGAAAACAGCCAAATTGCCTTTCACAAAAATGTTAATAAACATTTTAGGATGAATTAGATTTTGCTACTTGTAGTTCAATTCAAAGGTGTTTTTTTGTTTGATGTTTTTCTCTGTGCAGTTGGGACATGGAGGCACCTTCGTCTGGTGGCTCATGGGTGCTTCATTTACAGCAGTGACACTTGGGAACACACCATGGATGTGATGATCAACTATACAGGAGTCACTGAGTTTCTTCTGGGATTGTCTGAAGACCCGAGGATGCAAACCCTGCAGGGCATCCTGTTCCTCATGGTTACCTGGCAGCCCTGTCGGGAAATGGACTCATCATCATAGTCACTACATGGGATCCTCAGCTTCACTCACCCATGTACTTCTTCCTGAAGAACCTGTCACTCATAGATCTCTGCTACATTTCTGACACTGTTCCTAAATTTGTTCTCAACTCCCTGATGAACAGAAACACAATATCTTTCCTTGGATGTGTTTTCCAGGTGCTGTTCTTTGCAGGTTTTGGTGCTGCTGAATTTGCCATCCTCACCGTGATGTCCTATGACCGCTATGTTGCAATCTGCCGTCCGCTGCACTATGAGACCATCATGAACAAGGGAGCCTGTGGGCGGATGGTGGTGGCTTCATATGTCAGTGCGTTGCTTTATGGAGCCATGCACGCTTCAGCGACATTTTCAACAAATTTCAGTTCCAATAAAATCCATCATTTCTTCTGTGATATCCCTCAGATTATTTTGATCTCAGACCCCAAAATGAACATAGATGAAACATCCTTGACATTAATAGTGGTAATTATGGTAATAATGGGTTTCATCACCATTTCATATTCCTATGTCAAAATCTTCTCTTCTGTCCTGAAGATCTCCTCCAAGGAGGGAAGGTCCAAAACCCTGTCCACATGCATCCCTCACCTCGTGGTTGTGACACTGTATATTTTCACAGCGGCCTTGGCCTACTTGAAGCCTCCCTCTCCCTCTCAGACCATCCTGGACCTCCTTTTGTCTGCTTCTTATACCTTGTTGTCTCCAAGCATGAATCCCATCATATACAGCCTGAGAAATAAGGATATGAAGGCAGCTCTGGAAAGAGTTCTGAGTAAAGAAGTACAGAAAATATTTTAACTATATTTGAGTGTGCTGGGAAAAAAAAAATATTTTTTAAATTCTGAAAGAGACGCATGCTTTCACACTGGACATTAGTGAGGCAGAGAAGTGTTCTACAATTTATGTTGTTTGCAAAATCATCACAGCGTGGTAATTCATAGTTGATCCTTGATTGAAACTTGCCGTATGAAAGTTTTGGGGACAATGTTTCTGGAACAATATTGGAGACATTCTGGAGCCCTTTTACAGGTTCGTCTCAATTTAGTGGTATTAGAAGGAGGAGTGTGAGTTATTTGGCTTTGGCTCTTAAGAAGCACTAGTCTAAAAGAGTGAGGGTCTGCTGAGTATGTGTGAACTCTTGAGCAAAGGGCATCTACTTTAGTTCTGAATTGATCCAGGAAGGCTTCATCATCACTTTCTTCACTGGAGCAGAAGGATTCTTTGCAAAACCAGAAATGTCCACAGAAAGGACCATAGAATCAGACTGCAATGGAGCAAAGCTTAGCAGTGACTTAACCAAGGCATCTGTCTATTGTTTAGTTTTGTAGTTGATGCACCATTTATGTCTACAGAAAATAAAAATTGTTAAGAAAAGGATGCATACTCTCACATGTGCATTTCACACATTTTCCCCATTCCTAGTGGTACCTACAACATCATAGACACTCTCACATCTAGTTTCAGTGATAAAAGCCACATTTTTAACAGTCTATGTTTTGTACCACATTGCAGTGAGGCCATGTCTGCCCCATCCTACAGGAATTCCCTAACTCGTCCATTCTGTAATTGTTGATAGAGATCAGGTGGCTGCACAAACCACAAGGGTGAGCCTAGGTCGAGCCTGAGAGCTGGAGATGCTCAGATGGCCGACTTGCCTGGGGCCAGGCTGTATGTCATGGTTGAGCTCACCTGCCCATCTTTACTAGTTATTAAGGAATAAAGCTACCATTACATAGAGAATAAATCTGCCTCTCATTTTTGCTAATCACCATGTTTATTCCTGGTTATACAAAGCAGGATATGAAAATACTCAAACATTCTATATGCATATTGCTTCATGCAAAATGATTAATTTATGTTCCTTAAAGTTGAGGCTAGTTGTGAAAAAAATGGGCTTTCTCCAGACAGAATACTTATTTCTAATTTGTTTTTATGTTTTGTGAAGTACATACAATAAAACACACAAATTCTAGAGTAGAGTTAAATGAATTCTGACATGTGTATAAATACACTCAGTTTACCATACCCCAGATCAAGATGCAAAGTAATAGCAGAACCTTGTTACCTTCCCTTAGTTTTTGAATCCCATGACCACCCTCCCCTGTAGCAACCACCAGTGTCTTCTCTGTTCAAGTGATGGATTGAAATTTATAATCAAGATGATACTGCAGACCTCTCTGTTTGATATTTAGAAATGCATTGGTGACTCCCCTTCATAATCCTGCTGTGAGCAACTGTACACTGACCTGTTTGACATTGCAGGTGGGTATGTATCTGATGGTAATGAAGTCAGTGTGTAAAGGAGGTGTCTTCTCTCCGTGATCACTGGGGCACTATTTATAACAGCAAGACATGCTAACAATAGAAGTTTCCATCAACATATTCATTTTCAAAGAAATTGTGATATATAGCACCCACAAGGATATATTATATGGCCACAAAGAAGGAAATGTTGCCATTTGTGACATCATGGGTAAACATGGAGGGTACAATGTTTGTGAAGTAAGTCAAACAGCAAAAAATATTATATTAGTTCACTTACATGTGGAATGTGAATAAAATGAAATGATTCTTTACATGTAGGCGTACATTGGGTATGCTAGGGCTGGAAATGGGAGTGTGAGGCTAGGTGAAAGTGTCAAAGTACCAATTTCTAGATGTAAAGTAAGTAACTCCTGGACATCTAATACACAGCACATAACTTCAGTTAATATATATGCATTGGATTCTTGCAATTTGCTAAAGGAGCATTTACAAAATTAAGTGGTGGATATAGTAGGTCACATGTGGTAATCATTTTATAACATGTACACTCATCAAATCATCCCATTTTACACCTTAAGTGTATATGTGTCGGTTATATTTGAGTATGGCTGGATAAAAACGATCACAAAATATGTTCCCGAATCAACGTGAGTGAATTCAGGGGGACCTGAGTTTGATTTGGCTCCAGAGTGAACTTGTGCAAATGGGAAATTTTCTTAACTTGTACCTTAACCTTTCTGTTCAAAACATATTCTACCCGTATGAGGTTCTGTGTCCCACAGTAAGGTGGTATGTGTCACATTCCTTTAATCAAATAAGCAAATATGATCTTCCACTACTTATATGATAAGTTAAAATGTGTGTCATAATAAAAATTATATGAACGTCATGAGCGGTTATTCCAATGTGGTTGACAAATGGGAAATTGTATATTAAAAGATCAGTGGTACAAAATATGAAAACCATCCTAGATATCAAACTGCACTATCTCTTAAATATATTAAAAACAGAAATTTCCTTACAGAAAATATATTGAAGTTCAAATATATGTAATTTCCAAGATATGTTATTTTTATTAAAATATTACCCAACACACACTGAAATCAGAAAAGGATATTAGATATAAAACTCCATTTTATCACTCAAGGAAGGCGAAATTGTGCCCCTATAAAATAATAATAACCCTATTGTAGTAGAGGGAAATACATCTGTTAGGCTGGGTTGCATAAAATGCCATATCAGAAGACATGTGTTCAGGGAAATTTACATGGGGCAGTTGTGCGTTGTTCTCTATTCTAAGGATGGATTGTGTATGCAAGAGTCTTTCCCTTGATGTCACTTATAATGAGTTTTATTGCTTTCTCCCCTTTCCCAGTCACTGACCTGCCACCATGACCACAATTATTGCATGAAATTTAATGTTATATTGTCTGTTCCCATGGGCTTAATCTACATGCTGAACTCCTTTAGTTTCAACGTCACTCTTGGGCTCTGGTCTCTAATCACTTCCCTCCTGGCTGGACCAGGCCTTGAAAAGATGTGACGTGTTAGACCACTCAGTTCACATCTTATTCCAGGAGGCCACTCGCTGCTCAGATCTGCTTAGAGACTCCATCCTCTCCCTGATGGACAGTTGTCCTTTCTGTTTCAAGGTTGGCACCAAATATAATATTTTTTCTATTATTTTGTCAGAATGTGAAGCCAGCATAAAGAACAACACCTTCAAATGCACACATGAATGTGACAAAGCTGTGGAAAAATAGAGGAACCTTCTCATAAGGAATCCATCCCATCAGAGACCGACACATACCCGCCATGTAAGTAAACCACCCGCAGCCTGACATGCGATCATCTATAGAAATGGGGAATATTTCTCACATTGTATTGAGCCCTGAACACCGCCACGTGCTCACTGACATCGGAGAGCATCAGTCAGAACTTTGGACATTGGAAGGTTCCAGTATATCTCAAGATAGTATTGAACCCCAGACAATGAGAACAGCTACTTGTGAACTCCAAGGAAAATCTATTCAAAATGAAGCTAGTAAATTATGTTATGTGATATCAAATTATGCATTAAATTGATACATTTTGCATAAATTATAAGAAACATCATCTAGCATGACACATCTACTTAGAGGTATAAAACCTAAAAGCAGGTTAGAGCTGAATATTGATAATAAAGAAATTTAAACCATATGATTTCTAGAAAATAAAAATAGCTCTGTTGATATACTGAAGACTCTTCCTTCATATGTTTTAATTCAACAAATATCTATGACCCACCTATTTTTTGGCTGGTTCAGTCTGGTTTTTGAAAATACAACAATGAATAAATATTTTGTCATACTTGTGGTGATAGAAAATAAATAAAATATTTAGTAGTGTATTATAAGTAGATGGACATAAAATACAGTGCAGTGGGTTGGGGAGAGTACATTTAGGGAACAATTTCCTTTGTAAATGTCCTCCCTTCACTCCCAGGTTCAGGCTGCATTATTCACAGTAGGCAGCATATTGATACAACTTAAATATCCTATCATGATGAAAAGTTAAAAATGATTTGTTACCTACATACAATGAAAATATCACCTTAGAAAAGAATAAAATCTTCAGTTTCATTTTGATAAACATGACAATCATAATGTACCAGTTGAGCAATATTTAAACAAATGTGCATGTGTATATATATGCACACCATCAAAGGAAATGGCAGCACAGTATATGATTTACCTTGTGCCACAATCAAATAACACGCTACCCATACCTATTACCTTAACATTTACTATGAGTGGGAAGTAGTTTGAAAGGTTAGATATTTTTTGTTCATTTTATCTGCATATTCAAACCCAGCACAGAGACTGAGCAGGAGTCGGGCAACTCCTAGTCCTGCTATTGTTTAATTGCATGGAGCCATTGCATTTGTGTTTTCCTAGAATCACATCCTTGATATGCTGTAAGGAATAAATGAAATAATCCAATCTCCTTACATTTCATCTGAGTAATGCTCCAGAGCCCCCTATGAGGAACTGCCTCTATTTAATTTTTTTTTTTTGCAGATGAGGATCCTTAAGGTTGAAAAGTGTGTTCAAGGTTTCATTTCCTTGGCACGTGACTTGCAGAGGCAATGTCCAAGATGCCGGGACTTTGTGTGACTTAAAATCACTGTGTGAGAAACAAATCACAAACCCACTTTGTGGGATAAACCAATCCATAAGCCAGCATTTTCATTGTATGAAAGTCTAACAAAAATTTGCAGTATGTTACTGACTTCCTACGATGTACACATATTATCTGTACATTTTATCTGTCAACAAATCTTTATCACATTATGTTCCTGATAGTACACTGATACAACACGGAGCTACAGACCTACGAAGGAATGTATGTAGTTTATTTTTTACCCCCAGTCAGGGGGTATATATGGGTTTCTCATGTACTGTTCCAGTACCAAACTGAGGAACCCTCTATGAAAAATCCTAATATACACAGTTTCATTTATGAAAATAATAATATTTGAAACATTAACTATGGACACTTCAAACTTCTATTAATATATGAATATATTCAGAGAACACATATAGTCTTGCAAAGCACCAAGGAACATAAAGCAAGTTTTGAGTTTACAGCTTTCAAAAAGAAATAGTACAGTGCAATATAATGGAGAGGTGGTACTTGACTACAGCAGATTTCTAGTGATTCACCTTTTATATTGCATTAATTTTGCAAGACATGAATTTCCTTCATAAAAACATGCCATTTGCTGTCATTTTGAAAACAGCCAAATTGCCTTTCACAAAAATGTTAATATACATTTTAGGATAAATTAGCTTTTGCTACCCGTAATTCAATTCAAAGGTGTTTTCTTGTTTGATGTTTTTTTCTGTGCAGTTGGGACATGGAGGCACCTTTGTCTGGTGGCTCATCTGCGCTTCATTTACAGCAGTGACACTTGGGAACACACCATGGATGTGATGATCAACTACACAGGAGTCACTGAGTTTCTTCTGGGATTGTCTGAACCCCGAGGATGCAAACCCTGCAGGGCATCCTGTTCCTCATGGTCTACCTGGCAGCCCTGTCGGGAAATGGACTCATCATCATAGTCACTACATGGGATCCTCAGCTTCACACACCCATGTACTTCTTCCTGAAGAACCTGTCACTCATAGATCTCTGCTACATTTCTGACACTGTTCCTAAATTTGTTCTCAACTCCCTGATGAACAGAAACACAATATCTTTCCTTGGATGTTTTTTCCAGGTGCTATTCCTTGCAGGTTTTGGTACTGCTGAATTTGCCATCCTCACCGTGATGTCCTATGACTGCTATGTGGCGATCTGCCGTCCACTGCACTATGAGACCATCATGAACAAGGGGGCCTGTGGGCGGATGGTGGTGGCTTCATATGTCAGTGCGTTGCTTTATGGAGCCATGCACGCTTCAGCGACTTTTTCCACAAAATTCAGTTCCAATAAAATCCATCATTTCTTCTTTGATATCCCTCAGATTTTGTTGATCTCAGACCCCAAAATGAACATAGATGAAGCATCAGTGACATTAATAGTTGTAATTACGCTTATAATGTGGTTCATCTCAATTTCCTATTCCTATGCCAAAATCTTCTCTGCTGTCCTGAAGATCTCCTCCAAGGAGGGAAGGTCCAAAACCCTGTCCACATGCATCCCTCACCTGGTGGTTGTGGCACTGTTCACTTTGACAGGTGCCTTGGCCTACTTGAAGCCGCCCTCTCCCTCTCAGACCATCCTGGACCTCCTTTTGTCTGCTTCTTATACTGTGTTGTCTCCAAGCACGAACCCCGTCATACACAGCCTGAGAAATAAGGATATGAAGGCAGCTCTTGAAAGAGTTCTGAGTAAAGAAGTACAGAAAGTATTTTAACTATATTTGAGACTGCTGGATTAAATATATATTTTTTAAATTCTGAAAGAGATGCATGCTTTCACATTGGATATTAGTGAGGCAGAGAAGTGTTCTACAATTTATGTTGTTGCAAAATCATCACAGGGTGTTAATTCATAGTTGATCCTTGATTGAAACTTGCCGTATGAAATTGGTTGGGACAATGTTTCTGGAAGAATATATGAGACATTGGTGGAGCCCATTTACAGGTTAGTCTTAATTTAGTGGGATTAGAAGGAGGAGGGTGAGTTATTTGGCTCTGGCTCTTAAGAAGCACTAGTCTAAAAGAGTGAGGGTCTGCTGAGTATGTGTGAACTCTTGAGCAAAGGGCATCTACTTCAGTTCTGAATTGATCCAGGAAGGCTCCATCATCACTTTCATTACTGGAGCAGAAGGATTCACTGCAAAACCACATATGTCCACAGAAAGGACCATAGAATCAGACTGCAATGGAGCAAAGTTTAGCAGTCACTTAACCAATGCATCTGCCTTTTGTTTAGTTTTGTAGTTGATGCACCATTTCTGTCTAAAGAAAATAAAAATTAAGAAAAGGATGCATTCTCTCACATGTGCATTTCACACATTTTCCCCATTCTTAGAAGTACCTACAACATCATAGACACTCTCACATCTAGTTTCAGTGATAAAAGCCACATTTTTAACAGTCTATGTTTTTTACCACATTGCAGTGAGACCATGTCTGCACCATCCTACAGGAATTCCCTAACTCATCTATTCTGTAATTGTTGATAGAGATCAGGTGGCTGCACAAACCACAAGTGTGAGCCTAGGTGGAGCCTGAGAGCTGGAGATGGTCAGATGGCCCACTTGCCTAGGACAAGTCTATATGTCATGGTTCAGCTCCCCTGCCCATCTTTACTAGTTACTAAAGGAATAAAGCTACCATTACATTGAGAATAAAACTGTCTCTCATTTTTCTAATCACTACATTTATTCCTGGTTATATGAAGCAGGATATGAAAATACTCAAACATTCTATATGCATATTGTCTCATGTAAAATGCTTAATTTATGTTCCTTCAGTTGAGGTTAGCTCTGACAAAAATGGGTTTCTCCAGACAGAAAACTTATTTTTCATTTGTTTTTATGTTTTGTGAAGTACATACAATAAAATACACAAATTCTAGAGTAGAGTTAATGGAATTCTGACATGTGTATATATACAGTCAGTTTACCATTGCCCAGATCAAGATGTGAAGTAATAGCAGAATCTTGTTACCTTCCCTTAGTTCACCAATCCCCTCACCACCCTCCCCTGTAGCAACCACCCGTGTCTTCTCAGTCCAAGTGATGGATTGAAATTTATAATCAAGATGATACTGCAGACCTCTCTGGTTGATATTGAGAAATACCTTGGTGACTCTACTTCATAATCCTGCTGTGAGCAACTGTACACTGACCTGTTTGACAGTGCAAGTGTTTATGTATCTGAAGGAAATGAAGTCACTGTGTCAACTACCTATCTTCCCTCTGTGCTCATTGTAGGACTATTTATAACAGCAAGACATGCTAACAATAGAAGTTTCCATCAACATATTCATGTTCTAAGAAATTGTGATATATAGCACCCACAAGGAAATATTATATGGCCACAAAGAAGGAAATGTTGCCATTTGTGACATCATGGGTAAACATGGATGGTACTATGCTTTGTGAAGTAAGTAAAACAGCAAAAAATAGTATATTAGTTCACTTACATGTGGAATGTGAATAAAAATGAAATGGTTCTTTACATCTAGGGGTACATTGGGCATGGTAGGGCTGGAAATGGGAGTGTGAGGATAGGTGAAAGTGTCAAAGTACCAATTTCTAGGTGTAAGGTAAGTAACTCCTGGACATCTAATACACAGCACATAACTTCAGTTAATATATATGCATTGGATTCTTGCACCTTGCTAAAGGAGCATTTACAAATTGAAGTGGTGGATATAGTAGGTCACATGTGGTAATCATTTTATAACATGTACACTCATCAAATCATCCCATTTTACACATTAAGTGTATATGTGTCGGTTATATTTGAGTATGGCTGGATAAAAATGATCCCAAAATATGTTCCCAAATCAACGAGAGTGAATTCAGGAGGGCCTGATTTTGATTTGGCTCCAGAGTGAACTTGTGAAAATGGGAAATTTTCTTAACTTGTCCCTTAACCTTTCTGTTCAAAACATATTCTACCTCCACGAGGTACTGTGATTCCACAGTTAGGTGGTATGTGTCACATTCCTGGAATCAAATAAGCAAATATAATCTTCCAGTATTTATATGATGTTAAAATGTGTGTCATAATAAAAATTATATGAACATCATGAGCTGTTTATTCCAATGTGGTTGACAAATAGGAAATTATATGTTAAAGAATCAGTAGTACAAAATGTGAAAACCATCCTAGATATCTAACTGCACTATCTCTTAAATATATTAAAAACAGAAATTTCCTTACAGAAAATATATTCAAGTTCAAATATATGTAATTTGCAAGATACGTTATTTTTGTTAAAATATTACCCAACACACACTGAATTCAGAAAAGGACATTGGATATAAAACTTCATTTTATCACTCAAGGAAAGCAAAATTGTGCCCCTATAAAATAATAACAACCCTATTGTACTAGAGATAGATAAAGCTGCTAGGTTGTGATGCATAAAATGCCATATCAGAAGCCATGTGTTCAGGGAAGTTTCCATGGGGTAGCTGTGCGTTGTTCTCTACTCTAAGGATGGACTGTATATGCAAGACTCTTTGCCTTGATGTCACTTAAAATGAATTTTCATTGCTTTCTCCCGTTTTCCAGTCACTCACCTGCCACCATGACCACTTCAATTATTGCACAAAATTTAATGTTATATTGTCTGTTCCCATGGGCTTAATCTACATGCTGAACTCCCTTACTTTCAACATCACTCCTGGGCTCTGGTCTCTAATCACGTGCCTCCTGGCTGGTCCAGGCCTTGAAAAGATGTGACGTGTTAGACCACTCAGTTCACATCTTATTCCAGGAGGCCACTCGCTGCTCAGATCTGCTTAGAGACTCCATCCTCTCCCTGATGGACAGTTGTCCTTTCTGTTTCAAGATTGGCACCAAATATAATATTTTTTCTATTATTTTGTCAGAATGTGAAGCCAGCATAAAGAACAACACCTTCAAATGCACACATGAATGTGACAAAGCTGTGGAAAAATAGAGGAACCTTCTCATAAGGAATCCATCCCATCAGAGACCGACACATACCCGCCATGTAAGTAAACCACCCGCAGCCTGACATGCTATCATCTATAGAAATGGGGAATATTTCTCACATTGTATTGAGCCCTGAACACCGCCACGTGCTCACTGACATCGGAGAGCATCAGTCAGAACTTTGGACATTGGAAGGTTCCAGTATATCTCAAGATAGTATTGAACCCCAGACAATGAGAACAGCTACTTGTGAACTCCAAGGAAAATCTATTCAAAATGAAGCTAGTAAATTATGTTATGTGATATCAAATTATGCATTAAATTGATACATTTTGCATAAATTATAAGAAACATCATCTAGCATGACACATCTACTTAGAGGTATAAAACCTAAAAGCAGGTTAGAGCTAAATATTGATAATAAAGAAACTTAAACCATATGATTTCTAGAAAATAAAAATAGCTCTGTTGATATACTTAAGTTATTTCATTCATATGCTTTAATTCAACAAATATCTATGTCCCTCCTGCTTTTTGGCTGGTTCAGTCTAGTTTTTGAAATACAGCAATGGATAAATATTTTGTCATACTTGTGATAGAAAAAAACTAAAATATTTAGTACTGTATTATAAGTAGATCGACATAAAATACAGTGCAGTGGGTTGGGGAGAGTACATTCAGGGAAACGTTTCATTTGTTAATGTCCTCCCTTCACTCCCAGGTTCAGGCTGCCTTATTCACAGCAGGCAGCATATTGATACAACTTAAATGTCCTTTCATGGTGAAAGGTTAAAAATGATGTGTTACATACATACAATGAAAATATCATCCTTAAAAAACAATTAAATCTTCAGTTTCATTTTGATAAACATGACAATCATAATGCACCAATTGAGCAATATTTAAACAAACGTGCCTCTGTATATATATGCACAGCATCAAAGGAAATGGCAGCATAGTATATGATTCACCTTTTGCCACAATCAAATTTCATGCTACCCATACCTATTACCTTAACATTTACTATGTGTGGGAAGTAGTTTGAAAGGTTACATATTTTTGTTCATTTTATCTGCATATTCCAAAGCCAGCACAGAGTTTGCCCAGGAGTTGGGCAAATCCTAGTCCTGCTATTTTTTAATTGCATAGAGCCATTGCATTTGTGTTTTCCTAGAATCAAATCCTTTATATGCTGTAAGGAATAAATGAAATAATCCAGTCTCCTTACATTTCATCTGACATAATGCTCCAAATCCCCCTATGAGGAACTGCCTCTATTTACTGTTTTTTTTTGAAGTTGTGGATCTTTAAGGTATAAAAGTATGTGCAAGTTTTCATTTCTTTGGCAGGTGACTGGCAGAGGCACTGTCCACAATGCCGGGACTTCTGTGTGACTTAAAATCACTCTGTGACACAATACATCACAAACTCACTATGTGGGATAAACCAATCCATAAGCCAGCATTTTCACTGTAGAAAAGTCTAACAAAAATTTGCAGTATGTTACTGACTTCTTACTAAGTGCACATATTACCTGTACATTTTATCAGTCAACAATCCTTATCACATTATGTTCCTGATATTACAGTGATCTAACATGGAGCTACAGACCTATGAAGGAATATATTTATTCTTTACCTTCAGTTAGGGGGTATATATGGGTGTCTCACGTACTCTTCCAGTACCAAACTGAGTAATCCTCTCTGGAATATCCTAATATATGCAGTTTCACTTATGAATATAATAATATTTAAAACGTTAACTATGGACACTTCAACCTTCTATTAATATATGAATATATTCAGAGAACACAGAGAGTTCTGGCAAAGCACCAAGGAACCTAAAACAAGTTTTGAGTTTACAGCTCTTAAAAAGAAATAATACAGTGCAATATAATGGAGAGGTGCTCCCTGATTGCAGCAGATTTCTAGTGATTCACCTTTTATATTGCATTAATTTTGCAAGACACACATTTCCTTCATAAAAACATGCAATTTGCTTTCATTTTGAGAACAGCCAAATTGCATTGCCCAAAAATGTTAATATACATTTTAGGATGAATGAGCTTTGCTACCTGTAATTCAATTCAAAGGTTTTTTTTGTTGTTTTTTTCTGTGCAGTTGGAACATGGAGGCACCTTCGTCTGGTGGCTCATGGGTGCTTCATTTACAGCAGTGACACTTGGGAACACACCATGGATGTGATGATCAACTACACAGGAGTCACTGAGTTTCTTCTGGGATTGTCTGAAGACCCGAGGATGCAAACCCTGCAGGGCATCCTGTTCCTCATGGTCTACCTGGCAGCCCTGTTAGGAAATGGACTCATCATCATAGTCATTACATGGGATCCTCAGCTTCACACACCCATGTACTTCTTCCTGAAGAACCTGTCACTCATAGATCTCTGCTACATTTCTGACACTGTTCCTAAATTTGTTCTCAACTCCCTGATGAACAGAAACACAATATCCTTCCTTGGATGTGTTTTCCAGGTGCTGTGGTTTGCAGGTTTTGGTGCTGCTGAATTGTTTATCCTCACAGTGATGTCCTACGACCGCTATGTGGCCATCTGCCATCCGCTGCACTATGAGACCACCATGAACAAGGGGGCCTGTGGGCGGATGGTGGTGGCTTCATATATCAGTGCGTTGCTTTATGGAGCCATGCACGCTTCAGCGACATTTTCAACAACTTTCAGTTCCAATAAAATCCATCATTTCTTCTGTGATATCCCTCAGATTATGTTGATCTCAGACCCCAAAATGAACATAGATGAAGCATCAGTGACATTAATTGGTGTAATTATGACAATAATGTGTTTCATCTCCATTTCATATTCCTATGTCAAAATCTTCTCTGCTGTCCTGAAGATCTGCTCTAAGGAGGGAAGGTCCAAAACCCTGTCCACATGCATCCCTCACCTGGTGGTTGTGGCACTGTTCACTTTGACAGGTGCCTTGGCCTACTTGAAGCCGCCCTCTCCCTCTCAGACCATCCTGGACCTCCTTTTGTCTGTTTCTTATACTGTGCTGTCTCCAAGCATGAATCCCATCATATACAGCCTGAGAAATAAGGATATGAAGGCAGCTCTGGAAAGAGTTCTGAGTAAAGTACAGAAAATATTTTAAATATATTTGAGTGTGCTGGAGAAATTATATATTTTAAAATTCTAACAGAGGTGCATGCTTCACCTTGGATATCAGTGGGCAGAGAAGTTTCTTACAATTTATGTTGTTGCAAAATCATCACAGGATGATGATTCATAATTTATCCTTGATTGATGAATATTGATTGAAAGTTGCAGTGTGAAAAAGTTGGGACCATGTTTCTGGAACAATATTCTCAGGACATTGGTGGAGCCCATTTTCATGTCAGTTCCAATGTAGTGGGATAAGGAGGCGGGTGAGTTATTTGGCTTTTGTATTTAAGGAGTACAGCCTAAAGAATCAGGGTCCTCTAGATATGAATGAACTCTTGAGCTGAGGGCATCTAGTTCACTTCTGAATTCTTCCATGAAGGCTCAATCACCACGTTCATTAGTGGAGCAGAAGGATTCATTGCAAAACCACAAATGTCCACAGAAAGTGCCACAGAATCAGACATAATGGAGCAAAGTTATGAGTGGCTTAACCAATGCATCTACCTATTGTTTTGTTTTGTAATTGATGTGCCATCTTTGTTCATTTGTAATCATGTGAAATAAATACTGTTAGGAACAGGATACATTCTCTGACATGTACTTCATACATTATCCCCATTCCTCGTAGTACCTACAACAACATACAAACTCTAACAACTAGCCTCAGTGATAAAAGCCAATTTTTAGCAATCTATGTTTTGTACCACATTGCAGTGAGGCCATGTCTGCACCATCCTACAGGAATTCCCTAACTCGTCCATTCTGTAATTGTTGATAGAGATCAGGTGGCTGCCCAAACCACAAGGGTGAGCCTGAGAGCTGGAGATGCTCAGATGGCCCACCTGCCTTGGGCCAGGCCATGTGTCATCATTCAGATGTCCAATCCTTCTCCACTGCTTACTAAATGAATGAAGCTACCACTATGTTGAGAATAATACCTGCCTATAATTTTTGCTAAATCACTACGTTTATTCCTGGTTTTACAAAGTAGGATGTGAAAATACTAACATTCTATATGCACATTGTTTTATGTAAAATGATTAATTTACCTTCCTTTAAGCTGAGGTTAGCTCTGAGCAAATTCTCTGTACAGACATTTATTTATTTATTTATTTTTGTTTTTTATTTGTGTGTGCAGCACATACAATAAAATGCAAAATCCTAAGTACATTTAAAGGAATTCTGACATGTACATATATATAGGCATGTCACCATCAGCCACATCAGTATGTCAGACAATCTCACTACTTTTCTTCCTTCCCTAGTTCAGCAATCCCTTCACCACTCTCCCTGTGGTAATGACCAGTGTCTTTTCTATGCACAAGATGGACAAATATTTATAATCAAAATTATAATACAGAACTCTCTGGTTGACATTGACAAGCATATGGTGACCCTCCTTCAAAAGCTTGCTAGGAACAACTAAACACTGACCTATTTGACAGATTAAGTTGGTATGTAACTGAAGGAAATGGAATCACCTTGTCTAAGAGGTATCTGCCTTCTGTGCTCATTGCAGCACTATTTATAACAGCAAGACATGCAAATAACAGAAGTGTCCATCAACATGTGAACAGACTAATAAGTTGTTATATATATATGTATATATGTTATGTAGTATATATATATATATATATGTACATATGTACACTTTTGCACACAGGAGTGGAAGTATAGCATGGAGAATATTGTTAATGATTCTGCAACATCTTTATATGTTGAGAGATAGAAACTCCACTCATGGGAGGAGGATATAATAATATGTGTAACTGTGTTGTATGTTTGAAACCCATATAAGATTGTATGTCAACAATAATTCAATTAAAAAATAAAAAGTAGAGACTATATATAGCAGAAAACATCTTGTCATGTGTGACATGTAGAAACATTTTTGTGAAATGAGTCACACAGAAAAAAAAGTAGCATATTAGCTCACTTATATGTGGAATATAAATAAAAATAATATTATTTATAAAAACTGGGAGTACATTTTTGTTTCCCAGGGCTGTAAATAGGGGTGGAAGGTAAATGAAGGTGGTCAAAGGTACCATCGTACAGGTATAAGATGACTAAATCCTGGAGAGCTAATATACAGCATGTAACTACAGTTAATAATTATGCATTGTATTCTTGAAACTTGCTTAAAGAGAACTTAAATCTTCTCACTGCTATAAAAATGTTTTTATTATGTGAAGTGGTGGATGTAGCAATCATTTTGTAACATGTACACCCATCAAATCATCCCATTTTATACCTTAAATCTGCAAGTGTCAATTATATTTGAGCAAGGCTGGATAAAAATGATCACAAAATATGTTACTGAAATAAAGAGAGTGAATCCAGGAATGTGCTGGCCTGAGTTTGATTTGTCTCCACAGCAAACTTGTGCAATTCGGAAATTTTCTTACTGTGCACCTTAAACCTTCTGATCAAAAGAGATTCTACTTCCATGAGTTACTGTGATTCCACAGTAACATGGTATGTGTCACATTCCCAGAATAAAATAAGCAAACATAATTTTTCAGTATTTATTTGGTAAATTAAAAGTCTAACATAATAAAAATTATATGAACATCATGAGGTGTTTATTCCAACATAGTTAACTAATAGGAAACTATATCTTATAGGATCAACAGGAAAACATAAGATAACCATGCTCAATATCTAAATGCATTGCATCTCCTTACATGTATATTAAAAGTGGAAATTTCCCTAGGGAAAATATATTCAAGCCCAAATATGTGTAATCTCCAAGCTTTATTATTTTTATGAAACCGTTACACGAGACACACTGAAATCAGAAATGTTATTACACACAAATCTTCAGTTAATCACATAAAGAAGGTATAAAATATGTCCCATCAAATGCAAGTATCCCTACAGTAGTAGAGGTAGATCTACTCATTGGCTTTTCCTGCATAGAAATGATTTTAAAAGACATGTGTTAAGTGAAGTTGTTACCAGTGAAGATGCTGTTTTCCCAGAATCATGCCTTGGAGGTGATGAAGAATGAAGCCAGCAGACAACAGTGTGGAGCAACCAGCAAAGTTTTTAATGAAAAGTGAAAAGGAAAGAGTAAAACTTCCACTGACCAGGAGGGGCTCCAAGAGGGATGCCATTGGAGCTGCATCAGCTGAGGTTTGTAAGCACAGAAAGCATGCAAGTGGCTGGGAGTTATTGCTGGGACCTGTTGGTATGGCCAAACTGGGATGATACAGAAGAGTAAAAAAGGCTTTCTTCTCTGGCTGATTTTCCCAGATGTCCAGGGTTAGGCTTTTTGTTTACTGCAAAGCCTTGACCAAGGCTTTACCTTACCAGGGCCTTGAGCTTTATCTGACTGAGTCCCACCTACCTTAACCCCGCCTCAGAAGAGGTAACCTTCACTGCCACTAGGGAGAAGGGCAAAGACCGTTTGGATGGCTTCCTACTGACAATGGGCAACTCCTGGGGAACAGCAGTCTGGGCTCACTCTCTGAGTGGCCTTTCTAGTGACCCCTGGTAAATGTAGAATGACTGTCATGGTGGTGTTCCATTTGAATCACCATCTGGAACTTGATGGACTCTAAATAAGAGGTGACAGATTTGATTAGAAGACTAAGTAGACATGGTCCAAATCTGGGAGCAAATAATATCACTCCAGGGAGGGGAATGCAGGGTGCCAGCCAGGGCCACACCCACTCATGATGGATTTGACAATCTGGCCCAGCCAGGAGTCCTGCGTTTCACTTTCTGTGATCTCATTAAAGAGATGGATGTGCTGCTTGATGCTCTCTAAATTCTCTTCCACAAGTCCTGAGGTGATAACAAAAACAGTAGGTCTCACTGAGCACAGCACAGGTGCCCCTGGCCTCAGCAGTAAGCATATCCAAGGCTCTCCTAATCAAAGAACCACATGAGCTGAGGAGTCTGAGGCATTTTGCTGGGTTTCTATGGTTCCTATTATCACTTTCCAGGTGCCCTACATCACTAGGGACATGTTTCTAATCCTCCTTTCGAGCTCAGGAATCTCTATAAACCAAAACATGCCATGGAATATTACATATCCTAGGCCATTCATCTCTAATATTGCACACTAATAATGTGGATGGCCTTCTGAAATCAGGGATCTGGGGCACCTGGCTTCTAGGCCGGTGCTGTAGTGATAGATCCAGGAAGAGGCCTGGGTCAGGCAGGTGCCCGGAGGTAAGGAAGGAGGTATGTTAAGAATCAGTACATCAGGTATAGTTGCAATTATTGTGCACCACCCTCTCCATCCCCTCAGCAGGGCCAAGTAGACATTTGTTCCACAAAGAAAAATAGTCCAGTCTCAGCCAGTGTGACACCAGCAGACCATCCTTGTAGCCAAGCGTATTTGTGTGAGGTTGGGCGGCTACCATAGTTGGCTAAAATAGAGGGAAAGCATGGCCCTCAGGGGTCAAAACTAGAGGGTTGTAAGCCTGTGAAATAATCATGTGCACACAAGGGAGAGAAGTCAGTGCAGGATTCATTAAGAGTATGAGGAATCTGACAGTGAAGGCTTCCAAAAATGAGCTGAGGAAGGGTTAATGATGGTGGCGTGAGAGGTGAGACACAGGTTTCCTCCTAAAACCGCATATAACAGGAAAATATAATTAATATAACTAATCCTGAAAGAACAACAGGAAATATCACGGAGCCAGAATGCATATACCTGGAGAAAAGAGCAGACCTCACAGAACAGGGTAACTTACCAAAGCAGTGGCCTGGAGGGATCCAAGAACTTCCCCTACCACAGCTCACTGGCAGGAGTAAGAGAAATGGAGCAGGGATGGAGTGGAGGCCTGGGACTGCTGAAATACCTAGCTCTTGAGATGCTCTGGGAGCACAAACCTACATTTCATGGTGCCTGCATGATACTCTCATGATTACAGGGTTGTAAAGCTAAGACAGGCAAAATTCCTGGAGAGACTGAGATTCCAGCCACTTGTGAAAAGCAGGGATCCATATCCGGCTGCTATGGGACAAAAGAAAGGTGGGCAGTCTGAGACACTGCCTAACAAGGAAGCTCATAGCAAGTGGGCTGCTAAAGGGGCAAGGAATGTACAGACTTACTGCACAGGAGAGAGGACAGGCAGACAAAATTGTCCAGGTGCACTTTGCCCAGCAAATTTGGGAGCTTTGCCATATAGACTCTCATTCTTAAGGAGGAAAAATAAATCTTCCTCCTTAGACGATCCAGGTGCTCCAGCTCCCAGGTTGTCTACACAGCTCTAAGGACACCTTCCATGATATGCAGCCTACTACACCTTTCTCCCGGCCAGCACCACCTGCCTTGCAAAACAGCAAAACCTACCCGGGTGTTAGACCAGCCAGAGGGAGCTCTGTCTACATCAACTACAAATGCAAAGCACAGACGCTTATACCTGTGTGCTCGGCCCACTGGTTCTGGCAGTGAAGACAGGCAGAGCAGCCAGGAAGCAGGAAACAGCTCTTTCCAACCCACTGGCACCAATACCATTGCCCTGTGACCCCTGACATTGCTTCAGGGGCTGAGCAGCCCCTGGGAGTAGAGCTTCTGGGCACTAGAGGGCACTGTATTCAAATATGAAACACCAAAGAAGCTGGTTCAGAGTAATATTATTAATACAACTCCTGAGAAAGATTTAAATAACATCGACCACATGACTCTTTCTGAAAGGGGGTTCAAAATAAAAATCATTAACATGCTCGTGGAGGTATGGAAAGATATTCAAGAACTCAGGAATGAATTATGGTCTGAGATCCAATTGTTAAAGAGCACTATGGAGGGTATTAAAAGCAGATTTGATATGGTGGAGGAGATGATAAATGAAATAGAAATTAAAGAAGAGGAATACAAAGAAGCTGAGGCACAGAGAGAAAAAAGGATCTCTAAGAATGAAAGAAGATTAAGAGAACTGTTTGACCAATCCAAACGGAGCAATATTCGCATTACAGGGGTACCAGAAGTAGAAAAGAGAGAAAAAGGGATAGAAAGTGTCTTTGAGAAGGTAATTGCAGAAAACTTCCCCAATCTGCGGAAGGATATAGTCTCTCAGGCCATGGAGATGCACAGATCTCCCAACACAAGGGGCCCAAGGAAGACAACAACAAGACATGTAGTAATTAAAATGGCAAAATCAAGGATAAGGAGAGACTATTAAAAGCAGCCAGAGAGAGAAATAAGATCACATACAAAGGAAAGCCCATCAGGCTATCATCAGACTTCTCAACAGAAACCTTACAGGTCAGAAGGAAGTGGCATGATGTATTTAATGCAATAATGCAGAAGGGCATTGAATCAAGAATACTTTATCTGACAAGATTATCATTTAAATTTGAAGGAGGGTTCAACAATTCCCAGATAAACAAAAGCTGAGAGAATTTACCTCCCACAAATCATCTCTACAGTGTGTTTTAGAGGACTGCTATAGATGGAAGTGTTCCTAAGGTTTAATAGCTGTCACCAGAGGTAATAAGACCACAGTAAAGAAAGCAGAACAGCTAATTACTAAGCAAATACAAAATTAAATTAACTATCACCAAAGTCAATCAAAGGATAGACAAAGAGTACAGAATATGATACCTAATATATAAAGAATGGAGGAGGAAGAAAAGAGAGGAAGAAAAAAAAAAGAACTTTCAGACTGTGTTTGTAATAGCATATTATGTGAGCTACATTAGACTCTTAGAGAGTAAGGAACTTAACCTTGAACCTTTGGTAACCACGAATGTAAAGCCTGCAATAGCAATAAGTACATATCTATCGATAATCACCCTAAATGTAAATGGACTGAATGCACCAATCAAAAGACATAGAGTCACTGAATGGATAAAAAAGCAAGACCCATCTATATGCTGCCTGCAAGAGACTCACTTTAAACCCAAAGACATACACAGACTAAAAGTGAAGGGATGGAAAAGATATTTCATGCAACTAATAGGGAGAAAAAAGCAGGAGTTGCATTACTTGTATCAGACAAAATAGGTTTCAAAACAAAGAAAGTCACAAGAGACAAAGAAGGACATTACATAATGATAAAGGGGTCAGTCCAACAAGAAGATATAACATTATAAATACATATGTGCCAACACCAGAGCACCAATATATGTGAAACAAATGTTAACAGAATTAAAAGGAGAAATAGAAGGCAATGCATTCATTCTAAGAGACTTCAACACTCCACTAACTCTAAAGCACAGATCAACCAGGCAGAAAATAAGAAAGGAGACAGAAGCACTGAACAACACAATAGAACAGATGGACCTAATAGATATCTACAGAACTCTACACCCAAAGCAGCAGAATACACATTCTTCTCAAGTGAACATGGAACATTTTCAAGAATAGATCATATACTAGGAAACCAAAGAGCATCGGTAAATTCAAAAAGATTGAAATAGTACCAACCAGTTTCTCAGACCACAAAGGTATGAAAGTAGAAATAAATTATGCAAAGAAAATGAAAAAACCCACAAACACATGGAGGCTTCACAACATGCTCCTAAATAACCAGTGGATCAATCACCAAATAAAACCAGATATCAAGCAATATATGGAGACAAATGAGAACAATAATTCAACACCGCAAAATCTGTGGGACACAGCAAAGACCGTGCTAAGAGGAAAGTATATTGTAATACAGACCTACATCAGGAAAGAAGAACAATCCCATATGAGCTGTCCAAACTCACAATTAATGAAACTAGGAAAAGAAGAACAAATGAGGCCGAAAGTCATTAGAAGGAGGGACATAATAAAGGTTGTGCAGAAATAAATAAAATGTAGAAGAATAAAACAATAGAAAGGATCAATGAAAGCAAGAGCTATTTCTTTGAGAAAATAAATAGAATAGATAAACCCCTAGCCAGACTTATCAAGAAAAAAAGAGAGTCTACTCACATAAACATAAGCAGAAATGAGAAAGGAAAAATAAATACAGTTACCAGAATTATGAGAGAATACTATGAAAAATTGTATGCTAACAAAATGGATAACCTAGAAGAAATGGACAACTTTCTTGAAAAATACAACTTTCCAAGGCTGACCCAGAAAGAAACAGAAAATATGAACAGACCAATTACCAGCAACCAAATTGAACTGGTAATCAAAAACCTACTGAAGAACAAAACTCCTGAACCAGATGGATTCACTGCTGAATTTTATCAAACATTTAGTGAAGACCTAACAACCATCCTCCTTAAAGTTTTCCAAAGACTAGAAGAAGAGGGAATACTTCCAAACTAGTTCTATGAGGCCAGGATCACTCTAATACCAAAACCAGGCCAGGACACCACAAAAAAAGAAAATTACAGACCAAGATCCCTGATGAACACAGATGCAAAAATACTCAACAAAATATTAGCAAACCGAATTCAAAAATACATCGAAAAGATCATCCATCATGATCAAGTAGGACTTATTCCAGGGTTGCAAGGATGGTACAACAGTTGAAAATACATCAACATCATCCACCACATCAAAAAAAAGGACAAAAACCACATGATCATCTTCATAGATGCTGCAAAAGCGTTTGACAAAATTCAACACCCATTCATGATAAAAACTCTCAACAAAATGCATATAGAGGGCAAGTACTTCAACATAATAAAGGCCATATATGACAAACACACAGCCAACATTATACTTAACAGCGAGAAGCTGAAAGCTTTTCCTTTAAGATTGGGAACAAGACAAGGATGCACACAATCCCCACTTCTATTCAACATAGAACTGGAGGTCCTAGCCACGGCAATCAGAAAACACAAAGAAATTTAAGGCATCCAGTTTGGCAAGGAAGAAGTTAAACTGTCCCTTTTTGAAAGTGACATGATATTGTACATAAAAAACCTAAAGAATCCACTCCAAAACGGCTAGATCTAATATCTGAATTCAGTAAAGTTGCATGATACAAAATTAGTATGCAGAAATCTGTGGCATTCCTATACACTAATAATGAGCTAGGAGAGAGAGAAATCAGGAAAACAATTCCATTCACAGTTGCACCATAAGAATAAAATAATTAGGAATAAACCTAACCAAGGAAGTGAAAAACTTATACTCTGAAAACTACAAGACACACAATAGAAAAATTAAAGAAGATACCAATAAATGTAAATACATCCCATGCTCATGGATAGGAAGAATTAATATTGTCAAAATGGCCATCCTGCCTAAAGCAATCTACAGATTTAATGCAATTCTTATCAATATACCAACAGTGGTCCTCAATGAACTAGAAAAAATCATTCTAAAATTCATATGGAACCACAAAAGACCCCGAATAGCCAAAGCAATCCTGATAAGGAAGAATAAAGATGGGGAGATTATGCTCCCCAACTTCAAGCTCTACTACAAACCCACAGTAATCAAGACAATTTGGTACTGGCACAAGAACAGACCCATAGACCAATGGAACAGACTAGAGAGCCCTGATATAAACCAAACCATATATGATCAAGTAATATATGATAAAGGAGCCATGGACATACACTGGGAAATGACAGTGTCTTCAAGAGCTGGTGTTGGCAAAACTGGACAGCTACATGCAAGAGAATGAAACTGATTATTGTTTAACCCTATACAAAAAAGTAAACTCAAAATGGATCAAAGACCTGAATGTAAGTCATAAAACCATAAAAGACAACATAGGCAACAACTTCCTGAATAAAAGCATGAGTAACCTCTTCCTGAACGCATCTCCTCGAGCAAGGGAAACTAAAGCAAAAATGAACTCATGGGACTACATCAAACTAAAAAGTTTCTGTACGGCAAAGAACACCATCAACAGAACAAAAAGACATCCTACATTATTAGAGAATATATTTGTAAGTGACATATCTGACAAGGGGTTAATATACAAAATATATAAAGAACTTACACGCCTCAACACTCAACTGATTAAAAAATGGGCAGAGGATATGAAGAGACAGTTCTCCAAAGAAGAAATTCAGATGGGCCAACAGAAACATGAAAAGATGCTCCACATCACTAATCATCAGGGAAATGCAAATTAAAACTACAATGAGATATCACTTCACACCAGTAAGGATGGCCAGCATACAAAAGTCTAAGAACAACAAATGCTGGTGAGGATGTGGAGAAAGGGAACCCTCCTGCACTGCTGGTGGGAATGTAAGCTAGTTCAACCATGTGGAAAGCAATATGGATGTCGTGGAAAGCAATATGGATGTTCCTCAAAATCTAAAAAAACAAATACCATTTGACCCGGGAATCCCACTCCTTGGAATTTACCCAAAGAATACAACTTCTCACATTCAAAAAGACAGATGTACCCCTATGTTTATTGCAGCACTTTTTACAATAGCCAAGATATGGAAGCAACCTAAGTAGATGAATGGATAGAAAAGGTCTGGTACATATACACAATGGAATACTATTCAGCCATAAGAAAAAAACAAATCCTACCATTTGCAACAACATGGATGGAGCTGGAGGATATTATGCTAAGTGAAATAAGCCATGTGGAGAAAGACAACTGCCAAATGAATTCACTCATCTGTGGAGCATAACAGTGAAACAAAACGGAAGGAACAAAATAGCAGCATACTCAGAGACTCCAAAAAGGAACGAATGGTTACCAAAGGGGAGGAGTTGGGGAGGGCAGGTGGGAAAGGTGGGAGAAGGGGATTGAGGGGTATTATGTTTAGTACACATAGTGTGAGGAATCAAAGGGAAAACTGTGTATCACAGAGAAGGCAAATAGTGAATCTGTGGCATCTTGATACACTGATGGACAGTGACTGCATTGGGGTATGGGTGGGGACTTGATAGTATGGGTAAATGTAGTAACCACATTGTTTTTTCATGTGAAACCTTCATAAGAGTGTATATTAATAACACCTTAATAAAAAAATGAGCTGAATGACATTAAAAGGAGGGTAAGCCTGGGTATTGTCACAGGAGATGTTGAGGACTGTCTTTGTTTTAGTTCCAATGCCGAGTCTCTTGCCCAGTGAATTGTTGGCTATGGCCTAAAGCTCATTATCATAATGATTGGTGGCACTGAAATTATTATTGCTCCACCATACCAGCGGCCAGAGATTTGCCTTGGAAACATGGCTCTCAGGTGATGGTGTAGTGAAAGCTATAGACATCAAAGTCCTTTTTCTCTTCATTGGAATCTCCCCATAATTGTGGCCCCCACTCAGGAAAGGTATGATTATACATAAAGGTGGTGTTATAGAAATAGAAGACCCATGCCCCATGAATCAGAAGCACAGACTGGCTTTGGCAGCTAGGTGCTGGACTTTGCCTACTTGCTTAGCTAGTATTGGAGTGACCCACTGTGGATCAAGGGTCCACAGGCCTCTACCTAGTCCATCGTTTTTGGTGGTGTTGTAGTTTGTATAAGAAAAACCCCAATATTGTGTTATGGTATTAGCAATTGTTTCTAGTGATATCAGAATACCGAGGAGATCTGTATTGGTCTGGTTGCTTAGATTAGCAGTTTTGTTAACTCCTGGACTCAGAGGATACACCTCTGCCATGAGAGGAGCCAATAAAAAGGGTGTCAATAATAGTAATGTGTGGTTTAAGGAAAACAAGAAGTCCCACTCCCACATACACGCCAAAAAGGACCCAGGACTCTGGAGTCATGAGGTGTTTATCTTAGGCATCTGCCACATAAAAAGGATCTTCAGATCTTCTGCAAACTCACAGGAAAAATGGGGCAAGGAGTCCTCCTTGTTCAGAGCAGGGCTTGGTTTTTCAGACACCTAGGGTTTCTGTCAGGAGTGATGGATTGGAGACCCGTGCCCTGTCACCTTTGCTGCTGTGGGAGTGGGAGTAATTACTGTAAACAGTCCTTCCCAGATGGGGATGAGAGAAGGACTAGTAGAGGGCACTGTCTTAACTAAGACTAAGTGTCCTGGATCAAAAAGAGGACTTTCTTCCCCTCTCTTTTAAGCTGCTTCCAGTTTCTGGAGAGTTTGCTAGAATTGGGCCAGGGAAGTGACCTGACTTACTTGTGTGGCTGTCTCTGTGTCAAGGAGGAAGTTATTGGTCAAGAAAGGCCTGCCACCATGGAAGCCCACAGATCTCCCAACACAAGAGACCCAAGGAGGACAAAACCAAGACATATAATAATTAAAATGGAAAAGATCAAGGACGAGGACAGAGTATTAAAAGCAGGCAAAGAGAGAAAAAAGAACGCCTACAAAGGAAAATCCATCAGGCTATCATCACACTTCTCAGCAGAAACCTTACAGGCCAGAAGGGAGTGGCATGATATATTCAATGCAATAAAGCATAAGGGCCTCAAACCAAGAATACTCTACCCAACAAGATTATCATTTAAATTTGGAGGAGGGATTAAACAATTCCCAGATAAGCAACGTTTGAGGGAATTTTACACCCACAAACCATCTCTACAGCATATTCTATAGGGACTGCTAAGATGGAAGGGTGCCTAAGGCTAAATAGTGGTCACAACAAAATAAAACCACAGCAAATGGAACAGACTAATTAAATACTAACCAAATACAAAATTAAATGAGCTACCCACAAAGTCAGTCAAGAGATACACAGAGTACAGAATATGACACCTACCATATAGAGACTGGAGGAGGAAGAAAAAGAAAAGAGATGAACAAAGAATCATCAGCCCATGTTTATAATAGGGTAATAAGTGAGTTAAGTTAGATGTTTAGATAGTAAAGGAGCTGCCTTAGAACCATTGGTAACCACAAATCCAAAGCCTGCAATGGCAATAAGTACATATCTATCGATAATCACCCTAAATGTAAATGGACTGAATGCACCAATCAAAATACACAGAGTAATAGAATGAATAAAAAAAGCAAGACCCATCTATGTGCTGCCTACAAGAGACTCACCTCAAACTCAAAGACATACACATACTAAAAGTGAAGGAATGGAAAAATATATTTCATGCAAACAATAGGGAGAAAAAAGCAGCTGTTGCAGTACTTGTATCAGACAAACTAGACTTCAAAACAAAGAAAGTAACAAGAGACAAAGAAAGTCATTACATAATGATAAAGAGGTCAGTCCAGCAAGAGGATATAACCATGATAAATATGTATGCACCCAACACAGGAGCACCTACATATGTGAAACAAATATTAACAGAATTAAAGGAAGAAATAGAATGCAATGCACTCATTTTAGGAGAATTCAACACACCACACACCTCAAAGGATAGATTAATCAGACAGAAAATAAGTAAGGACACAGAGGCACTGAACAACACATTAGAACAGATGGACCTAACAAACATCTACAGAATATTCCACCCCAAAACAGCAGGTTACACATTTGTCTCAAGTGCACGTGGAATATTTTCCAGAATAGACCACATACTAGGCCACAAAAAGAGCCTCAGTAAATTAAAAAGGATTGAAATTATACCAACCAACTTCTCAGATCACAAAGGTATGGAACAATAAATAAATTGTGCAAAGAAAACAAGAAGGCTCACAAACACATGGAAGCTTAACAACATGCTTCTAAATAATCAATCATCAATGACCAAATTAAAACAGAAATCAAGCAATATATAGAGACAAATGAAAACAACAGTGCAGCCCACCAACTTCTGTGGGATGCAGTGAATGGAGAGGTAATGGCCTTTATTATATTGAGATACGTGCTCTCTATACCCATTTTGTTGAAAGGAAAGTATATAGCAATCCAGGCCTATTTAAAGCAGGAAGAACAATCCCAAATGAACAGTTTAAATTCACAATTATTGAAACTGGAAAAAGAGAACAAATGAGGCCCAAAGTCAGTAGAAGGAGGGACATAATAAAGATTAGAGCAGAAATAAATAAAATCAAGAAGAATAAAACAGTAGAAAGAATCAATGAAAGCAAGAGCTGGTTCCTTGAGAAAATAAACAGAATAGATAAACCCCTAGCCAGACTTATCAAGATAAAAAGAGAGTCTACTCACATAAACATAATCAGATATGAAAAAATATATGCTAACAAGCTGGATAACCTAGAAGAAATGGACAACGTTCTAGTAAAATACAACCTTCCAAGACTGACCAAGGAAAAAGCAGAAAATCGGAACAGACCACTACCAGCACTGAAATTGAATCAGTATTCAAAAAACTACCCAAGAATAAAACTCCTGGACCAGATGGCTTCACTGCTGAATTTCATCAGACATCTAGGAAGGCATAATACCCATTCTCCTTAAAGTTTTCCAAAAAGTATAAGAGGGGGGTATACTTCCACACTCATTCCATGAGGCGAGCATCACTCTACTACCAAAACCAGGCAAAGACACCCCAAAAAACTATGACCAATATCCCTGATGAACATAGATGCAAAAATACTCAACAAAATATTAGCAAACCGAATTCAAAAATACATCAAGAGGATCATACACCATGATCAAGTGGGATTCATCCCGGGGATGCAAGGATGGTACACCATTTGAAAATCCATCATCATCAACCATATCAGCAAAAAGAGGGACAAAAATCACATGATCATCCCCATAGATGCTGAAAAAGCATTTGACAAAATTCAACACCCATTCATGATAAAAACTCTCAACAAAATGGGTATAGAGTGTAAGTACCTCAACATAATAAAGGCCATATATGACAAACCCACAGCCAACATAGTACTTAAGAGTGAAAAGCTGAAAGCTTTTCCTCTAAGATCGGGAACAAGACAAGGATGCCCACTCTCCCCACTTTTATTCAACATAGTACTGGAGGTCCTAGCTACGTAAATCAGACAACACAAAGAAATAAAAAGCATCCAGATTGGTAAGGAAGAAGTTAAACTGTCACTGTTTTCAGATGACATGATATTGTACATAACAAACCCTAAAGAATCCACTCCAAAATTACTAGAACTAATATCTGAATTCAGCAAACTTTCAGGACACAAAATTAATACATAGAAATCTGTTGCATTCCTATGCACTAATGATGAACTAGCAGAAAGAGAAATCAGGAAAACAATTCCATTCACAGTTAAATCAAAAAGAATAAAATACCTAAGTATAAACCTAACCAAGGAAGTAAAAGAACTATACCCTGAAAACTACAAGACACTCTTGAGAGGAATTAAAGAGGACACAAATAAATAAAAATTCATCCCATGGTCTTGGATAGGAAGAATTAATATTGTCAAAATGGCCATCCTGCCTAAAGCAATCTGCATATTCAGTGCAATCCCTACCAAAATACTGACAGCATTCTTCAGTGAATTAGAATGAAAAGTTCTAAAATACATGTGGAACTTCAAAAGATGCCAAAGAGCCAAGACAATCCTGAAAAAGAAGAATAAAGCAGGGGGGATAAGTCTCTCCAACTTCAAGCTCTACTACAAAGCCACAGTAATCAAGACAATTTGGTACTGGCACAACAACAGACACATAGATCAATGGAACAGAATAGAGAGTCTAGATATAAAGCCACAATATATGCCAATTAATATATATAAAGGAGCCATGGACATACAATGGGGAAATCACAGCCTCCTCAACAACTGGTGTTGGCAAAACTGGACAGATACATGTAAGAGAGGTAGACTGGATTACTGTCTTACTCTATACACAAAGGTAAACTTGAAATGGATCAAACACCTGAATGTAAGTCATGAAACCATAAAGCTCTTAGAAGAACACATAGGCAAAACTCTCTTAAATATAAACATAGGCAACTTTTCCATGAACATATCTCCTCAGGCAAGAGAAAAAAGAGGAAAATGAACAAGTGGGACTATATCAAACTAAAAAGCTTCTGTACAGCAAAGGACACCATCAGCAGAACAAAAAGGCATCCTACAGTATGGGAGAATATATTCATAAATGATATCCAATAAGGGGTTGACATCCAAAATGTATAAAGAGCTCACTTCCCTCAACACCCAAAAAAGAAATAACCTGATTAAAAAATGGGCAGAGGATCTGAAGAGACACTTCTCTGTAGAAGAAATTCAGATGGCCAACAGGCACATGAAAAGATGCTCCACATTGCTAATCATCAGAGAAATGCAAGTTAAAACCACGAGATATCACCTCACACCAGTTAGGATGGTCAACATCCAAAAGACAAGAAACAACAAATTCTGGCAAGGATGTGGAGAAAGGGGACCCTCCTACATGGTTGGTGAGAATGTAAATTAATTCAATCATTGTGGAAAGCAATAGAAACTTCCTTTAAAAACTAAAAATAGAAATACCATTTGACCCAGGACTTCCTCTCCTTGGAATTTACCCAAAGAAAACAGTATCACTGATTCAAAAAGATATATGGTCCCCTATGTTTATCACAGCACTATTTATAATAGGCAAGATATGGAAGCAACCTAAGTGTCCACCAGTAGATGTGGTACATATACATAATGGAATACTATTCAGCCATAAGAGAAAAACAAATCCTACCATTTGCAACAACATGGATGGAGCTAGAGGGTATTTTGCTCAGTGAAATAAGCCAGTTGGAGAAAGACAAGTACCAAATAATTTCACTCATTTTTGGAGTATAACAACAAAGCAAAACTGAAGGAGCAAATCAGTAGCAGACTCACAGCTCTAAGAAGTGACTAGCAGTTACCAAGGAAAGGGTTTGGGGAGGGTTGGAGAGCAGAGAGGGAGAAGGGGATTAAGGGGCATTATAATTTGCACACATAATTAAGTAGGTCACAGGGAAGGAGTACAGCAGGAAGAAGACACGTAATGACTCTATTACATCTTACTATGCTGATGGACTGTTATTGCAGTGGGGTGTGGGGCGACTTGATAATATGGATGAATGTTGATACCACAATGTTGGTCATGCAAAACTTTCATAGGATTGTATATCTATGATACCATAAATAAAAAGAAAAGAAAAAGCCAGTCCCTAAGTGTTACACACACTGTATCATTCTATTTATAGAACAAACTTGAAATGACAAAATTAGAAACAAAGACCAAATTAGTAGTTGCCAAGGGGTGAGGATTAGGGGCTTGGGAGGAAGGGAAGTAGGCGTGGCTATAAAAGGGCAACAGGAGGTTTCTTTGTGGTGATGGAAATGTTCTGTACCTTGACTGTATCAAAGCCAATCCTGCTTCCGATATTTTACTATAGTTTTTACAAGGCATTGCCATTAGGGCGAATATTCACAACAGCATGTGAATGTACAATTATCTTAAAATAAAACCTTTAATTTAAAGAAAAGATTACATCATGATTACATTCACAGGATGTTCTGGAAAAGGCAAACCTATAAGGTCAGAAAGAGATGAGTAGTTGCCGTGGTGAGGGGGGAGAAAGAGATTTTCTACAAAAGGGCACAGGAAAATTTTGGAAGGTGGTGGACATGTTCTGTATCTTGATTGTGGTAGTAGCTACACAACTCTACGATTTTATTAAAATTTATACAACTAGTAAAAAAATGATAGGTCCTGGAGATCTAATGTACAGCATGTTGAATATAATTAACCATACTGCATTGTATAATTGAAAGTTGCTGAGAGTAAATTCTAAAAGATGTCACACAACAAAAATATATAATTATGTGGGATAATGTGTTTAGCAATATTATTGCAGTTGTCATTCACCACATATACGGTTTTAAATTTTCATGGTTTGCACTGTAAACTTACACAATGTTACTTTTCTTTTTGTTAGTTGAAGTGTAATTGATATACAATCTTATGTTGGTTCCAAGTATACAACATGGTGATTCAACAGATAACCATATTATTAAATCCTCACCCCAACCAGTGCAGTTATGATCTTCCCATATAGGAAGGTGTTACAGAATCATTAGATGTATTCTCCATGCTATGCTACCATCCACAAGACCTCTGATTCACCAAATTATGTTATGATTAAGAATTTTTGTGCCTCTTTACCTCCCTCAACCTCCCCAACCCCCATCCCAACCCTCCACCATGGTAACCACCAGTCACTTCTCAGTGTCTATGAGTCTACCGCTATTTTGTTCATTTTGTATTGTTTTTAGTTTAGCTTCCACAAAAAAATAAAATCATATGGTATTTGTCTTTCTCTGCCTGGCTTGTTACACTTAGCACAATATCTTCTAGATACTCCCATGTTGTCACAAATGGCAAGATTTCTTTCTTTTTTGGCTGAATAATATCACATTGTATATACATGACACTCTTCTTTATCCATTCATCTCTCAATGGACAGTTTGGTTTCTTCCATATGATGGCTTTCAGTTATCACTCAATAAACCTGACAAAAATGTATGCTAGCTTATGTGAATAAATAGTGTACCATTGGAAAAAGGTCTTCAACTGTGTATTGATAATACACATAGGGCATCAATGACAATTATCAGTAAAATAGCCATTTAGAATATTCTTTATCTTTCTTTATCTGCTTTCTTCTCCTGCCCTAAGTCTGTTAATGCCTAAACAGAAGCTAGTAAATAGATAACATTTAGAATAATAAAAACTTGAGAAGCTAAACATGTTCCTTTCTCCAACTCTAAATTGCTAAGTATATAGTACGTACATCTTAGGAGAGGGAAGGTTTGATATAACAATGCATTTTTCAATATGCAGAAATAGATTCTATTAGCACTGTACCGAGCTCAACTTGTTTAATGGAAGTCTTCAAGTGTACCTTTAAAATTAGAAAGAAATGAAGTTTAGGATAAATACATATGAATGTGCAATTATTTTCAGGAAATTTGGATCTTCTTTATGGAGAACCATTAAAATATATCATTTCTTCCTATACTTCAATTTTGCAATTAATATGTATTAATTCCATGCCTATGTATTATCTGAAAAAAGACTATATTACCTAGTATTTATAAAATCAGGCTTCCCAGAGTAGTCCTGGTATTACTCAACTTGAAAAAGAACAAGTATATAAATAAAATCAATGTTTCTTCAGTAGCTCTATCTAGGTAGCCAGACTAAAATTATGATGGAGAAGTAAATCTATGAAATGAACATAAAGTGCTCATAAATAAGTATATGCATTCAAGGTAAATTTTTGTTTTAATGAAGGGTTTTCCCAAAGCAAAAGAAAAGTGGATTTGTAGATAGTGACAAAGTGTATCATCATTGGGAGATAAATTACCTATATAATAACCTGTATTCTTTCTGCTCTAAAATGCTGGAGTTTGAATAATTAAAATCAAAATGTAAACAGTACAATCACAAAGAAAATAAGAAATTAGATACTTTTATACTCGGGCTGATAAAAATTTCTCAAATAATATTGAAACCCAGAAAATTCAGATAAAATAGTTTGTTGGTAATAAAAATTCTCTCTTCAAAGAGAAAACACCACCACCTAAATAGAAATATAAATATAGGAATTGCTTCTTTTTCTTCAAAGTGAGAAAGGAATATATATATTATTAACAAGTTAATATATATACATACTTAATTTTGAATTCACAGTGATAAAAAAAATGGGCAAAACTAGCTTTATATATTTATAAAATAACTCCCTTACATATTTTTTAATATAATTTATTTTATCATTAATCTACAATTACATATTTTTAACTACAATATATATATCATTTAAGAGAAATTCTAATTCTCTAATATTCTGAAATACAACTGAGATGAAACTTTATTAAAACATGAATGACAACAATTGGAAAACTGGATTTCCAATTTTCTAAGGATGTGCAGTAATCATCATATAAAGGCATACAAATGGAGTAGAAATGAGTGGAGATCTTTTTAAACAAAATCTTCTAGTGCAGGTGAGTTAGAATAATGCAGATATTCACGGGTTAGGGTATGAATAAATGAAATGTGGTGAGTCCTATGAGGTGCAATGCTGTAGGAAGAATAAAATAAACAGTTATACGCAGCAACTTCAATGATCCCTCTGTGTTAAAACAAAACATACATGAGATTTATTTTTAGTAATGTTTATTAGAATGAATGGATCACACAACAGAAACAGATGGTCATATTTAGTATGAATTCTGACTTATCTAACAACTAAATTTGAGGGAATTCTCCCTTTGAGGTTGTTCCGTTAGGGCTGTAGATCCCGACGTGCCATAGTTTGTTCAACTTAGGATTTAATTTTAGGCTAGATCAAGGTCACTGTATATCTGGAAATCGTGGAAATCATGAGTCTTTGTATAAATATAATTTCCTCCCCTCTCCTAGAATAAAAATATTTAACTCAACACTGAAATAGGAATTATACACACAATTTCACCAAAACTTCTTAAGGTCACAGACAACAAGTATTTTTTCTCTGATAGGAATCATACAGTGTGTGTTAGGCTGTGTTTCCTCTCCTACCTACCATATTGGCTAGCTTCTCCTGGCCCCAAATTTGTATTTCCCTGTGTCTCACCGCATCACATGTGACCAGGTTCCATGTGCAGGAAGGTCAATGACTGACTTCAACTAACTTATCTCCATGTTTTTATTCTTTGTCTTATAAATGATTAATACTTCTTTTAAGTATTAATTAAAACACTGTCACAACTATATGTTTCAATGAAAAATAAATACTATTTCATGATTCTCTGTTTTCTTATGTCTATAAGGAGCTATTCAGTGTTTCCTAGTATGTGTACTATCAACTTTCACTTTGCTAAGTCTATGAGAGGTGGACAATCTGAAAAAGGATTTATGTGGTGCATGTTTATGCATATGGATGGGCATATTAACAGATACAAGTATTATTTTCTATAGCTATCTAATAAAATTACATGCTTTATGTTCATCCATAGAATGGAAAATACACTGAAATAAAGAGATTGGGTGAAAAATTATCGGTATAGATTATTTTATAGAAAAACAACTGATTTTTCATCTCAGCTTTACAAAAAATCACTGCATATGTGGAGAAATAAACATCATTTTAGATCTTTATTCACTTGCAAAATCATGGGACTGAAACTACATGAAATACCACTATATACTGCATAACAGTTAGTGTTTAAAAACAGTGGCTACAAGAAATAATAGCTTATTTTATTCGAACACGTATATTGTTCACATGATTTACTTCAAATTTATTAATACATCCACCTCTTTTTTATCAAATGACCACACTACTAATATGTAACCTTAAATTTAAAGTAATAGTTTTGTACACATTTTCCCACATTGATTATAGCAATATTAATTTCTCGTTAAGAAATAAAATCTCTTCCACGGAACTGGAAAGCTCTCTTTAACATTCTGTGCACAGCAGACCTAATCTCCCTGTTCCTCAGGCTAAAGATGATGGGGTTGACTAAGGGGGGCACCGTGGAGTAGAACATAGCTGTGAGGAGGGTTTGAATGCTCGATGAGTTTGAAACAGGGCCTAAGCAAGCAAACAATTCAGAAATTATAAACAGAATAAGTGTAGCTATCTGGGGGGAGCAGGTGGACAAAGCTTTGTTCTGGGCTTCCACAGAATGCATGCGCAGCACAGTTGTAAAGATGTGAACATATGAGGCAAATAAGATGACAAAGCCAAATAATGCAATGCAGGCACTGACAGCAAGGGACACAAACTCAGAAAATTGTCCAGCCTGGGATGAAATGCTCATCATTTGAGGTACATCACAGAAAAACTGGTGAATCACATTGGACTCAGTGAAGGGATGTCTGAACATGGTCACTGTGTGGATAGCAGAATAGACCAGCCCACCTGCCCATGAGCCACATGATGCCTGTGTGCAGAAACGTCGGCTAACAGTGGACCCATAGTGCAGAGGGTGGCAGATGGCAACATAGCGGTCATAGGACATGACCACAAGGAAGAAGAACTCTGCAGATCCAAAGAAAATATATAGGAAAGTCTGAGCAGCACATGCTCCAAGAGAAATCACTTTATGACCCATCAAAGAATTTGTGATGGATTTGGGAACAGTAACTGAGATGTATCCAAAATCTATAAGGGATAAATTGCCCATAAAAAAGTACATGGGGAAGTGAAGATGTGGATCTATAACAATGATGGTAAATGTCACTAGATTTCCAGCCAGGGCACCCAGATAAATCACTAAGAATATCACACCTTGCAAGATTTGGAGCTCCCGGGAGCTTGAGATGTCCATCAGAAGGAACTCTGTGAAGATAGTGAGGTTGTCCATGTCTGCTAACATACTTCAGAAACCTGTAGTCAATTGCAAAGGGATAAGATGATGCTAGAAACAAATTGGTGAGAGAACAATTATGTCCTTATATGCTGTAAATACGTGGTATAAATTGGTTTACGGAATTAAATATGTACAACTTATATACAATGCTTTTACCTTGAAGAGTTCTTATTAATGAATCAAATGAAATAACTAAGGTATAACTAAATACGATAAACCTAAATTTTAAATACTGTCTATATATCTTCAAAAAAATCTATTTTTTGCAATGGGGTATAAAAATCAAAATAGAGTCCAAATAAGAAACGTGCAGGAAGGGTAAACACAGATATGCTAATGACTGAGACATAAGGTCTCTCTCCCACATATCAGTGCTTCTCACAGACTTGCTTTGGTAAAGTCCAATACCGTACTCTTCAATTTCCTTCATTAGGCACACCAGAGAGTCCTTTCTGGAAGGTGAAGGGATTTTTACTCTAAGCCACATGAAATAACATGCACTGGGCTCCTCTGTTTTACTAGGTGATCTCTTTCTGAAAGGCAATGTGTTATTTGTACCCCTGGGAAGCCCCAGGAGACTAGTAATTTCACCTTTCTGAAATGCAAAAAGCTCTTCAATACCTTGTTCTCTGCAGATATTTTGGCCAGTCCACTGAGATTAATTAAATCAGCAAAAGCCCATTTTTAGAGATGATGTTTGAAACAGGTTTCATAAAACTTGAGAAAGCACAAGTCCTCAAATGGTTCATGGGTCAATAGTGGCTTAATAAATAAATTTATAAATTGTGTGTTAATAGACTCAAATAAATACCATATGTCTTAACTTATTTTGGAATATTAAAACAAAGCAAAACAGAGTAAACAACAGTAGACTCAAAAATACTGAGAAGTGACTTGTGGTTACCATGGGGGAGCAAGTGGCGTGGATGGGTTGGGGGGTGAGGGGTTAAAAGAGGACAAAAAATTCTCAATCATAATATAAGCTGGTCAAAGGGATAGTATTACAACACGGAGAATATAGTCAGTGGGTCTGTAACATCATTCTATGTCCACAGATAGCAACCACATTAGTGGGGATAAGGATTTAATAATATGTGTAACTGTTCAACCACTGTGTTTTATACTTGAAACCAATATAAGATCATATATCAATGATACTTCAATAAAAAGTTAGAAGGTGTGTTCAACTTTCATATCTGAATTAAACTAACCAGAAGTCTGATGCAGACTCAAATTCACCCTTATAAGAGATGAAGTTATTGCAATAATTTTGAAAATTGGCAGCCACAGGATGAAAAATGAAAATGGCTGTTATATGACAATGTAAATCGCTAGCTGTGCTGGGATGAGTCCCTGATGGGGAGCTAATGCAAAGGTTGTAATGAAAAAAGACAAATGGACAAAATATTAAGGTGATTCTGAAACTGTCATGAAGAATGAGTAGAAAAATATTGAATAAATCCTAGGAGAAAAACTTCAAAATCATGTGTCTAATAACCATGACACCAGTAAGAGGGGTATTAACAAGACAAATACACTATGAACAGTACCCGGCTTTCAGGTACATAGTAATCAAAAGTAAATGAGTGTAGAATGTAAAAATGGTTTAAAAACATAGCGTAGTGTACTTTTCACTGTTGAACAATTTAACAAGCACATTGAATTAACAATTATTAAAAAATCCGAGGGCTGAAATGTCCTCAGAAGTTGCTTGTGGTAATTTCAGGAGAACGGATGATGTATGGGGAACGCTTCATACCTCATCACGGCAGCGCCCAGTGTTTAGAAGGCCTGCTGTGGTCTCCTTGCCCCAGGAACACCTCTGCTCAAGCATAAGCTGACACTATGTCCATAGTTTCTCCTTTCTGATTTTCTCTCAGCTGGGAAATGATTGGTACTTTCTGCTTATCTTTGGTTATCTAGTTTTTTTCCTAGTTTTTAGGCTATTATTTATATTTCATGAAGTATCTGTGTTAATAAATATTTTCAGAATCAATAAATTATTGCCCCATTTTATAGTTTTCATGTGGTAAATTGTTTTTTCTTTAAAGTCTTGATTTGACTTAAAAACGTGAAGTCAACACAAAGGTTTTAACTCAGGTTTGAATAAAATACTTCCCAATATTTGAATGAGACTATTCCACTGTTAATAATTAATGAAATGGTACAAGTTGCTCCTACTACTGCAATACTCAGCTAATTAAATCAGACGAGAGCCTGAGTAACCATACCATCAGCACTATCATGAAACCAGTAAATCCAGTTTCCTGACCACCAGGACACACAGTGCATCTCTACATCGTTGTCTAGACATCAGTCTAGATGTGCCAATAGTCAACAAAGGTTTTTCTTAAACAAACAAGTATTCCATTGCTCAAAAAATATATTATTTTTGACAGGCCTTTAATCACTGGCCATGAAGCAGTAACAGCCCAGGCATAAGGAGAAACAACATGTAATTCAGCACACCAGGCTGATGTGATTTTCCTTTTCTATCATTGTGGATGGCTCCCCAGGAGGATGCTGTCTGTTTATGTTGCAATGACAAACCGTACACCAGGAGCTCTTTGTTGTTCAAAATTTATTTGTTCATACGACTGCCCACGGGACTACAGGATTTCGAAGTTCCTCAGGTGGTTCCAATGTCAGTCTTGGAAAAAAGATGTCAGCTTCTGAATAGGGTGAGTGGTTTCATTACATGGTAGCATGTTCTTGCAGAATCTATTTCCACTTTGCTGTGGAACTCATCTTGACACCACCATCCCCATTAGAGTATTCAGTATCAACCAAACATGTGGGCTATCTTAGCTTTTATGATTACTGTAGGTCCTTCAGCCAGACTACAATATTATTAAGGGCAATACCAAGTTAGTATCTGTCCACTAAATATTCTATGGTCTAAATTCAAGTAGCCCCTGTCAGAAGCTTCTCACAGCCTTTTCCCCAGTTCCATCCTGCACAAGGATGTGTTATAGGCACTTCCAAAATCAAATCTGAGTGTGGATCTTCAGGGCCCAAGGCATCTAGAGGAAGACACTATTTTCAGATCAGATTGTCCACTGTTTATTTCACCATTTAAAGATGTACTTAGGTAGTTTTATGGATAGGAGATAGCATTATCCCCAGATGTGGAATATGGAGTCTAAAAAATTCCCCAAAAAACTGGGCTTCTAACATGTTTGTATTAAAATGTTAAACCTATTTTATCTACCAGGTATATTTATCTATTCCAAAAACCAACAATCTGGAGGCATTTCAATATTTCTGCATATTCCCATTTGGCATAGCCAGTTGGTACATGAACAATATTGGATAAACATGCCTCTTTTTTTACAAGAGAAGATAGAAGTGCTCTCCAATTAAACATAATATTAATTTTCATAATAAATTCAGACAAATTAAACTACTCACATAAAATTTGTTCATATATTGCAGACTTTATCCAAACTTTCACCTTCATTCCATCAACAGTAATATCCCCATTTTCTCTTAAGCCAAATGCTGTACATTCTAATTTTATCAGTAAGTTTTGAGATTCGTTGTCATGGAGGCTCCATTCCTTGGCCATTTTTCTCACACCTATGTCATTACTCTTGTTTCCCTAGCCAGGTGTTGGCCTGAGGTACATTGGTCCTTTTGCCTAGCATGTGTATGTGGTGATGGTGACACCAGACAGCACCTTAACAAAATATCAGTATTAACATATTCAGTGTTAATTAACTTAGTCTAAAATACACAGTAATAGAATGGAAGGGAAAGGACCTTCATTTCTGTGTTGCTCTTCCCAAAATTTATAGCTCAAATCTAATCATGAGAAAGCATCAGACACAAAGTGAGAAGCATTCTGCAAAATAATTGACCACTATATTCCAAAAAAAATGAAATAATGGTCAGGAAACACAGGGAAGCCTGTGAATTGGTCACAGATGTGAGGACAATAGGTAACATGATCACAAAATACCATGTAATGTAGTGGATTGAATGCCATGATTCCATCTCATAATTGGATGCTGGATTGAAATGAGAGCAAAAAAAAAGAAAAGAAGGAAAACAAAGAAACTGCCAATGAAGTCTGTAGTTTAGTTTAAATTTTAATAGACCCAAATCTCAATTTTAGAGTTTTATCCAAATCTCAATTTTAGAGTTAAAATATATTTGTGGGATAATGGCATTTTAGGCATTGCAGAAGAAAAGAATGAAACTGAAATTACAGTTATAGAAACTATTGGGAATAAAACACACAAAAGAGTTTTTAAATGTACAAAATCAACAAAAATTAGCCCATTGTACATATAATCAGAATCCACAAAGGAGAAGAGTAAGAAAAAGGGGAAGAAATATGTTTAAAAAAATAATGGCCAAAATTTTACAAATCTGATGTTACCTATAAATCACCAGGTCTGAGATAAATGTATTGTAAGCAAAACAAACATGAAGAAAGCTTCACAAAGACACATCATGGTAAAATTACTCCTAGTTGCAAAGAGTAAAACTGAAAATCAGCTGGAGAAAAAACATACAAAAGACAAAGAATAAGTTTGATTTCACATTTTCATTTAAACAAAGTAAGTAAGAAGATAAAGGAACAACATTTTCATAGTATATAGTGAAAATAAAAATGTCCCAGGAAAAAATAATATCTGTAAAACTCTAAGGAAATGAAGTGATGTCATAGAAGAGAGACAGTCCGGGAATTAGTACCTTCACCAAAACTATTGATCTGGAAATATCTGTCAGGAAAAACTATATCAGAACTCCAAAATGACATTTACAACATTAAGGAGCATGTCTGAGGAGGGAAGATACTTCCAAGTTTGGGTGAATTCTGATGTTTCACAGAAAGACTACCATCCCACATTACTCCATCCAATGAGAGAAAGAAATGGACATTGTGGACTATGTTCCTACTTCATGTGTGGGTGTCAGGTTGGTCAGTAAGAACTTTGTCCTATAAGGATGTGCATTGTGTTTTGTTAACCCACACTTTTCACTCTGGGATGGTCTCAGGAATGACCATTGTTTTAATAACCACCAGGCTGTTATACTTTTCAGCTAACATCGCTTAAAGAACATGAGTAACATCAATGAAAGGACATTGGTAAGTGCAGACTTTTAATAGCATGATAAACTAACCTGACATAAAAGACATGTTGACAATACTCTCAAACAAGAAATAATGGTTTTCATTAAAAATTAAAAATTTTTTAATTTTCCAAGGAGCACATGAAACATTCTACATATTTCCCTGATATTATGCCAGAAAACAATAGTCAACATCATATGTCAAGTTACAGCTAACACCACAGAAATATGAAGAGTTTTTAGAGAATTCTATGAATAATTATATGTCCATACATTGGACAACCTAGAAAAAGATGGAAAAGTTCCTAGAAGAGTATGCATACAGGACTGACCCAGAAAGAAGCAGAAAATCTGAACAAGCAACAAAATTGAATTTGTAATTTAAAAATTCCCAAGAAAAAAAAATTCAAAACCAGACAGCTTCACAGCTGATTTCTACCAAACATTTAAAGAAAACCCAATCCTGAGCTTTTTAAAAGTATTGCAAAATGTAACAAAGAAGGGAATATCTTGGAAACTTATTGTTTGACGGCAGCATCATTCCAAAAAACAACTTAAAGACACTACAAAAAATAAAATAATAAACCAATATCCCTGATGAACATCGATACAAAAATCCGCAACAAAATATTAGCAAAACACATTAAAATATATATCAAAAATTTCATCCATGACCAAGTCAAATTAATTCCAAAGAGGAAGGATGGTGCACTATTCATAAATCAGTCATGTGATACACCATATTACAAAAAAGGATAAAAACCATGTGATCACCATAATAGATGCTAAAAAGGCATTTGAAAAAATTCAACATCCATTCATGATTAAAAGCTACCAACAAAATGGTCCTAGAGTGAACAAACCTCAACATAATAAATGCCAGTTGCAACAGACCCAAAGCTAACATCATACTAAGTAGTGAAAACATGAAAGCTTTTCCTCTAAGATCAGGAACAAGACAAGGATGTCCACTCTCACCACTTTAATTCAACGAAGTATTGGAAGTCCAAGACAAGGTAATCAGAAACCGATAAAGAGGTAAAAGACATCAAAATTGGTTTGGATGAAGTAAAACTTTCACTGTTTGCAGATGAAATGATACTACATATAGAATACCCTAAAATCTCCACTAAAACGTATTAGAAAAATAACTGGATTCAACAAAGTTGCAGGACATAAAATTAATAAACAGAAATCTGTTGCATTAGTATATTCTAACAATGAAATAGCAGAAAGTGAATTCAGGAAAACAATTCTATTTAAAATTGCATCATCCAAGAGAATAAAATTCTGCAAATAAACCTAACCAAGGATGTAAAAGACATCTACTTTGAAAACCATAAGACATTTATGAGTGAAATTACAGAAGAAAAGATCAATGGAAATTATCCCATGCTAATGGTTAGGAGGAGTTATTATTGTCAAAATGCCCATTATCTGCAAAGTAATGTACAGCTTCCATGCAATATCTATCAAAATATCAATGGCATTTTTCAAAGAACTGGTGCAAATAACCAAAAATTCATATGAAGCCACAGAAGACTCCAATAGTCAAAGCAATCTTGAGAAAGAAGAACAAAGCTGAGGGTATGTTTCCTGATTTTGAGCTATATAACAAAGCCACTGTAAACAAAACAGTATGGTACTTATATAGGAATAGACCCAGAGATCAGTGGAAGAGACTAGAGCACAAATAATCTATGGTAAATTAATATATAATACAGCAGCCATAATGAGGGATAGAAAGTTTCTTCAATAACTTTTGTTGTGAAAACTAGACAGCGACATACAACACAATGAAACTGTATTGCTGTCTAACTCCACACATAAAAATAAACTCAAAATCAATTAAAGTACTAAATGATGACATTGATCCATGAAGCTCTTCCAAGAAAATATCAGCAAAAACCTCTTGGACATAAGCAGGAGCAATTTTGTTTTTCTGGACACATTGCAGGTAAGAGAAACAAAATAAAAAAGGGAACAAGTGGAACTACATCTAACTAAAAGCTTCAATACAACAAAGGACACCATCAACAGAAAAAAGAGGCAACCTACAATATGGGAAAATATATTCATAAATGATTTCTCCTATAAGGGGTTGACATCCAAAATATACATATAACTCCTATGTCTGAATACCAACAAAACAAATAACCTGATTAAAAATTGGGTGGAAAACCTTAATAGACCTTCTCTCAAAAGAAGAAATAAAAATGGCCTACAGGCACTTGAAGAGATGCTCCTTCTCATTAATCATCATGGTTTTGCAAATCAAAATGACATAAGATATCAGCATCACTTTGACTGAGTTCCCTGGCATTTGTGACTCTAAGAGTTGTGCAAACTGAGTGCAAAACTGAGTCTCCAGCAATTAGTCAATGGCAGTTCAAGTCTTCCTACCCATCCCTGGACTGATTCCAATGGTGGTTTTCATTTGAGGGTCTATATTTAGTTAAGGCGTGGCTTTCAGTATGTACCTGCCTGTGACTCCCAGTTTTCTGGAGACCTAATGTATACCATGGTGACTATAAGTAACACTAATGTATTGTGCACTTGAGATTTTCTTAGAAGGAAGATCCTGTTTTCCAATGACACACACAAAAAAATGGTAATTATGTGAGATGATGGGTGTGTTAATTATAATTGTAATTTTTTCACAATGAACAAGTATGTAAAAAAATTAATTCTCACATTAATACATCAACTAAAACATATGGGAAAACTAATATTTTTTAATATCTGTGAGGTAATTCCCACATTTGTATCAATTATGACATCGAATTCGCTAGTAATTTGAAAAATGCAACTCAGATAAAAATGAGAAATAACTTAATAAACATAAAATAGCAAAAGTTGGAAAGCTAGGTCTGACCATATTTTAGCATAGTTCTGGAGTAAGTGCTGTGCTGGTGAATTGCTGATGGGAGTTTAAATATGTGAAATTTTTTTCTTAAAACAGAAACATTTTATATGCTTACGGTTATAACTAGTTAAGTATTCATGGACTATGGAATAAATAGGTGAAATGTGGTGAGTGGTATGAAATTCAATGCAATTAGTACAAATTTGTGTATTTAGTTATAAGTTCAAAAGCTTTCACTGACCCATTTGATTTAAACAAAAACCAACAACTGATATTACATTACAACCATATTTATTAGAATTAATGAAATGCATAAACAGATAGTGGCATTCAATATGAATTAAGCCTTCACTACTAGTTGCATTTGAAGGAAAAATGTTTTGGGGCACGGCCCATTCAGGCCTGAATGACAGTTGTCATAATTTGTTAAATGAAAGATTAATATTACAGTAGACCAAAATTATCTAATATCCAGACATCTTTGAATTAGCAAATATTTTTTTCCTGAACATATAACCCCATCATTTCTGGAACAAAACTATTCAACCACACACAAAATTAAACATTATAAAACAGTAATAATTGCATAAGCAGTTTTGAATGGTACAGAGAACAAAATATATTTCCCTGTGATTCACACAGTGTGTGCCAAAGTCTGTTTCGTTGTCGGGTCTGCATTGCCACTAGCTTCTCCTAGATCTAAATTTTGATCCATTGCCCTTCACTATTTCCTGTTATTATTGTCGTATATATTGGAGTGTAAATGAATGAATGTGGCCACCTTATTGTAATTTTCTTAATCTTTGTTTAACTAAATTATTTATATTTATGTTAAGCATTAAAACTTTACTAGAAGCATCTGTTTCCTATGTTGGATATAATGACATATTGTTCATCTACATTTTCTTCATGTCTATTAACCAGTAACCTCTTACAAACAGGTGATTTTACCGGCTGCCTTTTTCTCACCACAACTAGGTCGTTGACTTACAGGAACCCTGAAAAACATTTTATACTGTATATGTTATAAATATGATTGAATCCCTTTGTTGTTGCAAGTACTTCTCTTTGTAATCGCCCAGAAAAATCCCAGGTTATATGTTCATAGATACAATAAGTAGATATACTGAAACAAAATTCTGTAGTTCAAGTTTTATATATATATTTATTTACATAAAATTAAGCATATGCATACATATTTAATGCAAATATATACATAGTTATTTAAACACCAGTTCTTTATATGTTTATTTATGCAAAATTCATATATATTATATAAAAAATTTGTATTGTATTTATTTGCATTTGTTTTATATATTTATTTCTATATGCACACATGTATTTGAAATGCAGAACTTTATTTCAGTATTCTACTCCTTATGTTTATGAAAATGCAATAGACCTGTATGTCTAAATATATTAAATGTTGAAAAAAGAAGAGATTATGGCACAATATTGCAGTTAGTTATGACTACATTTGCAACTTAGTTTTTTGGCAATAAATAATTATTCTCATAGGAAAATGATTTTCTTTTGACATCTTAATTCACTTACACCATGAGATGGTAAGACAAAAAATTTACTACCGTATGTTATCTTTCAACAAGAGTGAGTGTAAGAAATTATTTTTACACAATTCATGATGTAATTCAAATGATTAAATACACCTAATTTATTTATATATCCTTTGAAGTATAAAACAATTATGGGGCTTAAATTTTAACTATTTGACTTTTAGATTAATGTTTAATAGGAATTCATTTTCCACTTTGTTTATTGAAAGTAATATTTCCAATCACACACACATACAAACTCTTTTAGGAAAATGAAGCATTCTAATAAACATTCTACCCAGAGCACTCTTAATTTCCCTATTTCGCAGACGAAAGACAATGGGGTTTGCAAAGGGGGGCACCGTAGAATAGAACATGGCTGTGAGAAGGCTTTGAATGGCTGATACATGTGAAATGGGGCTCAAGTAAGCAAACAGTGCCTACATCACAAACAGGGTGAAAGTAGCTCTCTGGGGGGAGCATGCTGCCAGGGCTTTACTCCGGGCTCCGCAGAGCGCCCCTGGAGCACAGCTGGAAACACGTGACTATAGGAACTGAATAAGGTGGCAGAGCAGAGTGAAGCAATGCAAGCGCTTACAGCAAGGGCTACACACTCAGGAAACTGCGCCTCCTGGGATGAGATACTCAGGACTTGAGGGACGTCACAAAAACACTGGCGAATCACATTGGACACTGTGAAGGGAAGCCTGAACATGGTCCCTGTGTGGGCAGCAGAGTTGACCAGCCCACCTGCCCATGAGACACCTGCTACCTGTCTGCACCGATGTGGGGTCACTGTGAGCCCATAGTGCAGAGGGTGGCAAATGGCAACATAGCAGTCATAGGCCATCACCACAAGGAAGAAGATCTCTGTGGACCCAAAGAAAATATACAGGAAAGTCTGAGCAGCACATGCTTTGAGAGAAATCAGTTTACTGCCTATTAGAGAATTCATGATCGATTTGGGAATGATAACTGAGATGAAACCAAGATCTATGAGAGATAAATTACCTATAAAGAAGTACATAGGGAAATGAAGACTTGAGTCCATCACAATGATAATAATGGTCAGAAGATTTCCAGCCAGAGCACTTAGATAAATTACTAAGAACATGAGACCTTGCAAGATTTCAAGTTCCCGGGAACTGGAGATATCCATGAGAACAAATTCTGTGAAGATGGTGAGATTGTCCTTGTCTACTAACATGCTCTGTAATGTTGAGTCTGAAGATGAGTAGTAAGATGATGCTACACTCAAAATAGAAAATAAAATTATTGGAAAATATTTCTTATGAATTAATTACTGATTTTAAGGTTGCATGCCTTATAATCACTAAGCAATGTGCAGTACATATTAGTCAAATGAATGAAATTGATAAAATGAAATATAGGAAAATACAAAAATGCTAATAACAAATGCTATCATTGTAAACTGGACATCTTAGAAATTTGTAAAATGGAATTAAAAAAATCTAAACTACACTCCCACAAAGACCTGAACACGATGAAAAACAGATATACCTGAGAGCTGAGACACAAGGTCTGTCTTCCCACACACCAGCATCTCTTCCAGACTCACTAAAGTGCAATACCATTAACCGTCCTTCTATCTGACTCCTCCTGACCCTGAGAGCCCTTCTCAGAGTGTGTCATTACACTAAATCACAGGAGGAAGTGTGTACTGTTTCTCCATTTTGCATAATGATTTCTTTTTGGAGGGCACTGAGGTACTTATATATCTTACAGCCCTCAGAGGAACTAATAATTGCAGACTCCTGAAAAGTTGAGAGCCTTCAACACCTTGTTTCCCGTAGATATTTTGGCCAACCCAGTGAGATTAATTAGATTCATAATAGACTTTTTTAGGAGATAACTTTGACTAGAGGTTTTTATACCTCTTGAGAGAACATAATTTCTCTAAAATGGGTCTGGGTGAGTGTTGGTTTAATGACATTTCAAAGTTAATGCCTCATGATAATAGGAGCAATATACTTGGACTGAAAATTAAAACTATATAATATAATGTTTTATTTATACATATATGCATATATAAGTATTATAACATATTGAAATTAAAGTATTATCAATACAATTATCACATTTGGAAAATAAATGTCTAAAAATGTGTGAAAATATGAAATAAAACATGACCTATTCACTTACCTCTCACATCTACAATTAAGCGTTTGAAACAGCCTCAATGTCACCAACATTAATAGTAAATAAACCATGATAACTTTGAAAAATCACAAGAATACAACAGGAAAATTTCTATTAAAACAAAATGTAAGATCCTAACCTAAAGCTTAGAATTAGTCTCTACTCCTTTACTGCTTTTGAAGGATAGTAAAGAAAGAATCCTGATTGATTTTGAGATGATATCATCACTATTTGAGTAGAAAGACTTGAGGTAAGTTCAGTGTGGGGAGAAAAGTAAATGTTCTACATTTCATTGTCACAATCCCAAAGTGGCATTCTATCTCTCCCGTGGGGAGAGATGTCATGAAGAGGCAACACACTACTTCAAAATAGTAATGAGTTTTAGGAAACAGCAAAAAAAGTAGACTAGTCTAAGAAGTAAAGATAACGTGGATGAAGACTAAGCTAATTTTCACTGTTTAAAGCTTAATAAGTTGGCTAAATTAATAAAATTAAATTTTTTATTTAAAAGATCCCCAAAGCTTCAATGCCCTAATAGATTTGTGTTGGGAGTAAGAAGGATGATAGCTTTAAAAACTTCATTTATTTATTTTTGTTACATTTTATATATTTCAACAGTTTCATTTAGGTGTAATTGATATACAAAAACTATGCATATTTAGCATATTCAGTTGATATCTTTGGACATATGCAAACAGCTATCATATCATCATAACGATCAAGGTAATATTACGGGTATATCCAACATCTCCCAGAGTTTCCTTGTGTTCCTATGTGTGTTTGTGCATGAGCACGTGTGCGGTTGGAACATTACATGAGATCTACTCATTTAGTAAATTTTGAAGTGCAGAATACTCTGTTTGTGGGCTTTGTCCTGCATGGTCAGCTTTGGCAGAAAGAACTACTGAAGATAGGAAAGTCAAGAGAGGTGAGAAGGAGGCTAAGGGAGGTCTCCCCGAACTGCTCTCAAGCTCTCATATTTATTAAGCCTACACTTACAAAAACAATGTGTGGTATGTCAGAAGGCTACGTGCCAAGTAGGATGTTGCAGGGAACGTGCACACAGTCAAGTATAGCCATTTCCATGACTTCAAAGGAAAGTAAAATCCTATGCACCTGTGAATAGATAAGCGAGGCATATTGCGCTGTTTTCAACATGATGGGGAAGCGGTGTTGTGCTTTGCCATGTGGCCCTACAGCTTTCTAATCCAGGACACGGCCATTTGGTTCCCCACATATCCCTCTTTTTGGTTTTAATATCCTCACGCTTCTCAGAACACAGCAACATAACCAGCTGCTGCTCATGATGCGTGGAGTCGGCCATGACGATACAAATCATTCACAAGGCTATGAGAAAAATGAAAAAGATTAACAGACAAAGAGCTACAATGACCCAACACATAAATTAGCGCTATGGAACCAACGTGTTGGGTAACCATTTCATGATATTTGGTAGATCTTGTTCAGCCTGTATGTGTGTTTCTGGTTAGATATCAAGTAGTTGTTGATGTAATTGAGTAAAGAGAGCATTCATTTCCATCTGAAGATTAGAGGAAAAGACTCCTTGCAAGTGTCTCTTGACAAGGTCCCATGAGTGCTGGGATTGATTATACGGCAATGGGGTAACCCAGACTTTGTCATGTTGTCAATCGCATGTGGTGTTGATCAATGAGAGCTTGTTGTCGGTCTCCAAGCCACTCAAGAGCAGCCTTCGCAGCCTGCAACCTCTGCATAATGCCGTTATCAATTTGCGTTTGTGTTATCATTGCTGAAGTGATGTTAGTCTAACATGGTTAAATACCTGTGGGTAAAATTGCAGTATTTCCAGAATCTCTCACCTGGCCTTAGTCCATCTCCATATCAGTAGGTAATTACAAGGGGAGCAGGGAAGATCTGACTGGAGAGGTTTGGTGGGGTCCCTTTTTGCAGCCAGGTTGTGAGAGACATGGGTATGCAGAAGTGAACAACTGTGTGTAATCAATAAACAGGTTTGTTCCATTTCATTTCTCCCTTTGACTGATTTCAGTTCAAAGCTATTTTGCCCCAGGCTGGGAAAATGTTTTCCCCCTGGAGTTACACTACCTTAGCAGTGTGAATAGATTTGGTAAGAGACACTGCGGCTACAGAGGAGGTAGCTAAATTAATGACTGCAGAAATGGGGAAGACAATGCACCATCCAGTAAATCTCTTGGGTCTCCATTTAGATACGACTGGAGTTAATTTAGCAAGACCATTAGACCTTTCCATGGTCGGGTCAAATTTGCCAGCAACCAAACTTGGGACTTTTTAATATAACCACGTGTGAAATATTGAATTTAGTCACTTTACGATGACTACTGCAGGACATATACCAAGCCATGGAAACACAGTAAAAATATAAGATGTATTGTCAAAAATCGTATCTAAATTGTTGCTTGTCATTCGGAAGACGTACGGATGAGGAGTGCTCAGTAGGGTACTACCAGAGGCATTATGGGTGAGATACGTAAGAGTGCAAGTCCAAGGGGGACCATCCTGGGGCAAAATACCTCTGAAACCAAAATTAGTCAAAGGGAGAAATAAAGTTAAGAGAACCATTTATTTTTTACCAGCAGTCATTCCATCTCTCTCAATCAGGATGCAGCAGAAAAAAGCTCACCAAACATTTCCGGTCCAGATAAACCGTTGCATACGCTTGCAATTGCCTATTGGTAAGAAGATGGAACACTTATCTCCACCCCTTGGAAACACCTATTGATACGCAGATTCATTAAAGCCAGATGGCAGATTCTGGAAATATTACAATTTTACCCATAGTCCACCCCTCCAGAAATCTCACCTCACAATGTACACATTCCCCATCTTGTGCAATGGCTCATGTGCAAGAACACTGGATCATTGTAAGGAGGCTAATAACATAAAATAACCAAAGCAATAAAATCATGATAATCCTCAAGTTGTAGGCTTCATCTAGGTTCAAAGTCCTAGGCAGATTAAGTCCAAAGCTCACACGCTCCACAGGCAGTAAGAAGATGAACAACTAGTTCAGACAATCATCATGCCACATCTGCAGCCAGGGGCACATCCAGGCCATAAGGACTGTATAAGAAAATAACCTTTAGGGTGATAAGATACATGTTTTAAATGACACCAGCATTGGCAAATCTTGTCCATCAGGTAGGATAAATGAAAGACAGTGGTCTTATGATAGGACAATGGCAGGAATGTGATCTCGTCCTGCTCTAGTAGACCAGACTTTCACTCCCCTCCCTGTGGAAGTTACAGATGGGTCAATATGTCGGACTATGGGAGGTACATGCACTGGCCATAAAGATAAAAGAAAATTTCCCAGTAAGATGCTTTTACCTCCCGGGTGTATTTGGTACAGTACTGTGATCTTTGGGGGCCACTCTGCTGTCACTCCAGGAATACACATGAGGCCAGCTTCCAGGCCTTTTCCCCAAGGTGCCAGACGTGCCAGGCTTTGCTTGTCCATGTGTCAAAATGTCCAGGGCCATGTCCATTCAACAGTGTCTCCAGGGCTTCATGCAGTAGGGGCTGGCAGCAGGATGCTGCTCGGCTGACCATATCCTGGCTTCAATAACTCCTCTGTTGTTAGCACATACAGGTGTATAGGAGAGGCAGCAATGTGTGTTAGCATATCTACAGGGCTCAAGGCTCCTTTTCAGGGCTTCTCATTCAAACACCATAGCACTGTCCATAATTGAACTGACCAGCCTAGTAGACTATTGATATCTAATTTCAGGCCAGATTTCAATAAAACATTGTATCTCTCTATCATGCGTTCCCCAGGAGGATTATATGGTACATGAAACCTCCACTTTATCCCTAATTGCTGCACCCATCCTTGTAATGCATGTCCAATAAAGTGGGTGCTTGATCACTCTCAATCACCTCTTTCATCTAATATATGATGAAATTAGAATGGTTTCAGTAAAAAAATAAAATAATGAAATATAATATATTTTCTGCATTATTAATAAAACACACAAAATTATTACAGATATCACAATACTGTTAAATTCAAGATATATCAATTTTGTATAACTCTTAAGGGTAATTATAAAATCTATTCTGCAAAAAGTTTCAAGTTTTCAAAAATATATACATGACACGTTGAAAAAATTCTACATTCAGAGGTAAGACTAAAACATATTGTAACGCAAAGCTCCTATCAGAATCATTAATAAATTAAATGAAATCACAACATTACTGCAGTTAATTTCCTTGGAACTGAAGAATTTCATTCTAAATGTACATTGTTATGTTGGTCTTATAAAACTTCAGTTACTGAAATATATCATTCTGATAATTACATTAATAGTATACCACATCCCTCATCTTTCATATTCTCTAAAATAATGACAATGAGAAATCAAACTAGGCATGATCATCCAGGTGGGGAATCTTGGAGGTTAAACACCTCAACAAAAGTGGTGGTGAGAAGGAAGTATAGGCTTATGATGTAAAATTCAAGCAACTCCTCACCCCTGGAAGAAGCAGGGAGAAGGATCTAGAACTGGTGATGGACAACAAGGCAGACATGCTCTTCCTTAGACTGAGTGATATAAGGGAGTAAAAGAGAAGGCAGCCCACCCCCCTGTGTTTCAGGTAGGGGTCCCTGGACACAGATATTAAATTGAGTTGGATATACTCCTGAAATCAACACCACCAGTGGAAAGAATTAAAAAGAAGCAGGATTGGGCAGAAGGTGAGACAGCAAAGCTTCTCCTTACCTAGTGTTGGAGGCGGTCATAGAGAGGGCATAACCACTATTGAACAAGCTGAACTGGGAAGTGGAAGGCTCCTCTCTCTCTCCCTTCTCCTTAGATTGTGCCACCTTCCCACTGTAGGAGCTGTTTCAAGATTACAGCCATGAGAGATTAGTGTTAGTGAGACCATATGGACCCTATAAATTCCTGAAGCCCATTAAGACCTCTGTATACTGTTAAGATACTAGTGGGCAGGCAGGGAGATGTATTCATCTTGCAGTCACCCAAGAATAACAATGTACGTAAGTTCCTTTGCTTATCGAACCTGCCACCTACCTACATGGAGTGGCCTGCCTCTTTGTTTAGTCTTTCCTTGCCCTCCGTGAGTGGTGGTCAGACTGAATCTCATCTTGAGACTCCCAAGGTCATGAACCAACATCTAGTTAGGGTTCAGAACCTGCATTTTCTACCATGGTGTCCCTTCACCCCAACATTGCTCAGTCATAATGAGCTGTCATGGCAGGGCATGAACTGCTTTTCCCCAGGTAGGTGCTGAGATGGCGAGTACCTGAGCATGTCTGCTGACCTCAGTTAGGCAGCAAGTCCTTCTTCCAGAGACATGTCAACACCATTTGAGAGGACTTCAAGGTGGAATGGATTCTTAGAAAAGCCCTGTGCTTTAAGGGGATGAAAATGTTTGAATGGACATTCAGGGTAAAGTTCTAAACTCTAAGGGATTTTGCTGATTAGTAATTTCCAGGTGGCATGGAAGATTTTTAACACTTCTGAAGGAGTAGATATGGGGTAGAAAAATGAGTTTGCAGAGCCATGTCTTTATACATTTATGGACTTACAAGGCTCCTCAAGGCTCCATGTTGTGACATACATCTAAAGGAAGATTAACCAGGAGAAGCTGTGCATACAGACAGGAAAGGGAGAGTGGTCTTCCAACAATAGTCAGGCCTCATGGATCCCCTTCCTAAATGACTCCCTGAAGTGTGGAGAAGCATGATGTCCATAGCGCAGGGATCCCTAGATTCCTGTCTCCTGAAGAGCAAAGGACACTTCATTGTTTCTTTTGCATCCCTTCTTAACTGCACATTCCACATTAGCAAATTGTCTTGGCTCTAATTTAAAAAAGTATATAGAATCTGACATTATATGAACACTTTCCACTGCCACAAACATTTAAAACTGAAAGTAAGGATAAGAAGAAAAGGGAACATTTCTACACTGTTGATGGGAATGTGAACTGGTGCAATCACTATGGAGGTTTTTTGAAAAACTAAAGATAGAAATACTATATGACCCAGTAACTCCACTTCTAAGAATTTCCCTAAAGAAAGCAAGATCTCAGATTCAAAAAGACATATGCACCCCTGTATTTATTGCAGCACTATATACAATAGCCAAGATATGGAAGCAACCTACGTGTCCATCAGTAGATGAATGGATAAAGACGTGGTATATATGCACAATGGAATATAATTGAGCCATGAGAAGAAAACAAATCCTACCATTTGCAACAACATGGCTGGAGCTAGAGGGTATTATGCTCAGTGAAATAAGCCAGGTGGAGACAGACAACATCAAACGATTTCCCTCATTTGTGGAGTATAACAACAAAGTGAAACTGAAGGAACAAAACAGCAGCCGACTCACAGACTCCAAGTAGGGACCAGTGGTTACCAAAGGGGAGGGGTGGGGAGGGGGAAGGTGGGTGGGAAAGGAGGGAGAAGGGGATTGAGGGGTATTATGATTAGTACACATGGTGTGGGGGGATCATGGGGAAGACAGTGTAGCACAGAGAAGACAAGTAGTGGCTCTATGGCATCTTACTACACTGATGGACAGTGACTTCAGTGGGGTATGGTGGGGACTTGATAATATGGGTGAATGTAGTAACCACAATGTTTTTCATGTGAAACCTTCATAAGAGTGTATATCAATGATAACTTAATTTTAAAAATTAAGTTTTACATACTAAAATTAGTGTTACATACTAAAAAAAAAACCCACTAAGAACATTTCACAGAACTTCAGGAGCATGTATAGCATATAAATAACTTAAGGGATGAGAAAATGGAATGATAACTCTCAGTCTAATAAGAGGTCTAGCATCAAGGTATCTGGCCACCTAGTACTGATCATTACTCCTGGAGAATTTGGCAGACACCATCTCAACCGAGTGATCACAATTAGCATCAATAGCCGTGAAATTGTCATAGTGTGTCTCCTTTCGTTGTTTCATTATTTTTCCCTAGATTTATTTAGGTATTATTGAAACAAAACATAAGTAGACTTAAGGTGAACCATGTTATAATTGGACCCAAATGTATTCAAAAATTGTTCCTAACGTAAGGTCAGTTAACACCTTTAACCCCTCACATAATTATGATTTGTGTGTGTAGTGATACTATATAAGACTTACTTTCTTAATAACCCCCAAGCATATACACAGTATTGTTAATTATAGTCATGATGCTGTACATTAGATAAATGGCTTTTATTTGTCTTACAGCCGGGAATTTGTTCCATTTGACCACCTACTCCCAATTCCTCCCTCATCCACGACCCAGTAATCAACATTTGATGCTCATTTCTATATAAGTTCAGCTTCTTTAGACTCCTCATGTAAATAAAAACATAGAGTGTTATTCTTTGTATGTCTCACTTATTTCACTCAGCATATGCCTCCAAGGTCTATCCAAATTATTGAGAAAGGCAAAATTTCCTTTTATAGAACTGCATAATATTTCATTACATATATATATTATATATATATATTTTTTATGTGTATAAAGTCACAATTTTTCCATCATTCATTGAAGGACACTTAGGATTTCCATATCTAGATGTTTCCACATCTTTCTTGGTTACAGGTGTAGTACCGAAATGAATATAATATTTGCATTTCCTTCAGGCATATATGCAGAAGTGCGATTGATGAATCATATGGTAGTTTTGTTTTTTGAGTGACGTCCACACTGTCTTACACACTGGCTGTACCAATTTACATTCCCATTAAGGGTGCACAAGGGTTCCCTTTTCTCCACACATCCTTCCCAACACTTAGTGTCTTATTTTGTTGTTAATAGTCCTCTAACAGATCATAAAGTGATTTTCCATTTTATTTGCATTTTGTTGTGGATATCAATTTTTAAACTATTTTTTGTTTATTTTTTTTGTTTAGCTTTTGCTACTATACTGTATGTATACATTTTGGGTATTAATTTCTTGTCAGATAGACAGTCTGCAAATATTTTTTCCCTTTCCATGCACTGCTTTTTGTTTTACTGTTTCTCTGCTCTGCAGAAGTGCTGTAGTTCAGGGGAGTCCTACTTGTTTATTTTTGCCTTGATGCTGATGCTTTTGGCGTCATATCCAAAAACTTTGCCATGACCAATGTCAAGGCGGCTCTTGGGTCTGGTTTCTAGGAGTGTTATGGTGTCAGATCTTATGTTTAAGTCTTTAATCCACCTTGAGTTAGTTTTTGTGAGTGGTGTAAGATAGGGGACCGTTGTATTTTTATTCATGTAGTTATCCACTTTCCCCACTACTGTTAATTGAAGAGGATATCATTTCTCATTTCATCTTCTTTGCTCCCTTGATGAATATTACTTGAATATATATAAGTGTACTAATTTCTGGATAGCCAGTATGTTCCATTGATCTATATATCTATTTTTATGCCAATACTATACTATTTTGATTACTCTGGTTTTATAATAATGCTCGAAATGAGAGAGTGAGATGCTTCCAACTTTGTCCCTCTTTTCAAGGGTGCATTTGCTAGTCAGAGTATTTTTTTATTTCATACTAATTTATGATAGTTTTCAATTTCCATGAAAAATGCATTATAATTTTGATGGGGATTAAACTGAATCTATAGATAGTGTAGTATGGTGTATTAACAACAGTAATTCCTGTACTCTGTGGACGTATTTCCTTTCCATGTATTTGCATCCAGTCTTCCTCCCAGTCTACTTTCTCTGCAGTCTACACTTACCAGAGAGTGATCAAGGGAAGTGTAAGATGACATGTTTCTCTGCTACTCAAAAACACCTGTGTTTTTCCTCTCACTCACAGTAAAAATTAACAACTTCACATGAAGCGCAGTACTCCTGGTCATGAAGTCTTTTTTGTTCGCTCATATTCTAGTCTCTTGTTTCCCTGCTCCCCGGAGCTGCAGTAGATTGCCAAGCTCACCTGTCACACCCCGCTTTGCGCTCTTAACTGCTGCTGTTAGTGGCGCTGCCTTTGGGACTGCCCTGCATTCCCTTCCTCTGGTCTCTCTCCACGGCCTCCGTCTCTGGGCGAGAGACATTCAGGCTCACCTCTGGGCTTTGGCTCACTGCACTGCTTTTAATGACGTATTGCCATCTACTGAGTCTGACCCATAGTAGGCACTCAGATGACTGAAACACTGGATGCTAGATGAACTGGAGTCCTGTCACAGATATGTCAACCACGAATGAAGTTAAAATATGGCACACTGATTGCACTAATAATTGAGTGAGATTTAGTATAGGCTGATACTGACTAAGCAAGTTAATGGAGAAAACAATAACACTATATTCCCTTTGGAACAAAACAGCTTGAGAAATTGTAACTCTTGGATAAACACACGAGATCAGCAGGAGAGGTAAAATGGTCAAGCTCTTCAGGTCTCCTGTTTTTTTTGACTGAGTTATTGATGAAGCCAGAGTTGAGAATCACACTTTTCAGAGGAATCAACATAGGTAATCATCTCTATTGATTGAGATGTGTATCTGTCTGTCCTTGTGATGGCACTAAATTTCACTAGAAAAAAAGCTGAAGTAGATAACTGCAACTTTTATGTACCAGGATTTGGAGGTATACTATTAAATAATTTTTTTGGAAAAATCATTTTAAATTTAAAGTTTTCTAGATTTAAGTTTTTATTTTATATTTTAGAAAAAATAACAGTAGTTAAAATACTCATTTTACAAGAATGAACACTAAAAAAATATCTAGAGGTATCAATTTATTCTGTGGTACACAAATTATTCAACTAACAACATCAGCTTTTTTGAGGTGAGTTTCAGTGGGAGAAAATACAATTTTTGTAAGATTTAAGGTGCTCCACTGATTATGATTTTTAGTGGTTTTATTATAGTATAACATTCATATCTGTTAGTGCTGAATTTAGCATTTAGAATATTAAGGTGAAAGTATATAAAATGTTAAATGAAATAACAATTAATGAGAAGTAGACAGTAAATAATGAAGAACTTCTAGATGAAAAAAATAAAATAATGTTGAATCTTCAAGAAAGGCATCTTATATTTTTCAACCCCTAAAATATTAATTACATATATGAGTCAGATAGTATCTTCAAGGACTCTATGAAGCAATATTTCTTAATCATTTAATATATCACAGTAGAGTGATGGACAGATACGAAATTCCATTTATCATGATGAACACCTGGGTTTTTCTTAGTCTGTCACTGAGAGGCTGCTACTGATCTTGTAAAATGAAGAATTCACAATATTTTAACAGGGACATCAACACATGCATATCAAATCTATTTTCATCATTATGAACATACATTTTAAGTCACCCCCAAATTTTTATATCTTTGACTGGATTGCATTCTAAACTTTATTTTGTTTTCATTAAAATATGTGGAATTATTTCCACTAATATACTAAAATTGCTTTATATTATTACTTTCCCAAACCTAACAACCAATATTTACTGAAGATCTTCACATTGTCCATCACCATGGAGAAAAGTGGAACATAATATTTAAGAGAATTAGAATAGGAAGAGTGTGTGGGGTAGAATATTGTATAGTAAAAGCTTAATATTTTACCACATTTGCGTGAAGGTTGATGAACAAAATCTGTACAAACTGAAGGCCTCAGTGTGTCACTGTGAAAAGAGGAAAATTACACTTGGCAGACCAAGACTGAATTTAGCTCCAGCTATAAATGGTCCCTTCTCCCTCACCACCTGTTTGCATTAATCTTATGTTAGGGATAGAAGGAGACAGGAAAATAGATGGAGAATAGGTGAACATGGAAAACATCATACTTGCAAGTTCATGTATTGTGGGACTGGAAATTCAAACATGATGAAAAAGAAAAAAGATTATGGAGAAACACTATTTAACTTATTAGATATGGGGAAAAAATCAGATAAATGGGAAATAATAAGGGGAAGTGATAAATTGGTGAATATGAGGCCAACCATCTTAGGTCATACACTGTAGGATTTGATACCTAAGGTAATCAGGATATGTGTCATATAGAACCATAATGCATATATGCATAAAACCACATACTTTTATGATAAATAATTTGAGTATTATGAATGAGAAAAATGCAGTTAGATCTATCTCTATATTAAAATGTTAAATGTAAGAACATCTCCAGATTGAGTGTTTTGTAGAGAGAATGTAGGTTAAATGGTTTATAGAATTGAAGGAAGGTCTGTAATTCATTTTTTTAAAGAACTGTTTACTGTTCAATTTCTTGGAAGATGTGCTGAAACAAATGTTGTTAGTCATGGGATAAGATGTAAGGACATTAAGATTAGGACACAATTTAGCAGTTATCAGTTTGTTTGTCAGGATTCATTTGTAGACATGGGGAGGATGCTTTTTCATCAGGACACTTACGTTAAGGTTGGTTCAAATTTTCAGTCCTTCAGCATCTTTCATAGAACATATTTGGGTAATAAAAGTAGCACGCGCATGTGCACTGAGTATAAAGTGGTTCAGTAAGGCAGTGTTATTCAGGTACTGTTGGTGATCTACCCACAGGATAGGAGCAAGATGGAAGTAACTTTTTTATTAAATAGATTGTGTGATGACGATATGAATATATAACTATATGGTAAGTTGAATATGGAAGTACTTGAAAATGACGTTTCATTTCTCTATCTTTTTTTAAATACAGATTTATGTCTCCAATCATGACAAATATCACAGCTGTGACAGAGTTCATCCTCATTGGATTTTCTAGCAATGAAAATATATACATTTTTCACTCAGTGCTCTTCATCTTGATATACTTCTTTGCACTAATGGAAAACGTCCTCATTATCATGATGACAACGTTGGACAAGCGTCCCTGCACCCCCATGTACTTCTTCCCGAAGAACTTGTCCTTCTTGGATCTCTGCCTAATTACATTCACAATTCCCAAATCCATTGCCAACTCCTTGACTCACAGTAACTCTATGTCATTTCTTGGCTCTGTAGCCCAGGTCTTTCTGCTTACTTCTTTAGCAACTGCAGCGCTGAATCTCCTCACCGTGATGTGCTTTGACTGCTATGCTGCCATATGCCGCCCCCTGCACTATGAAGTCATCATGAATGTGAATATGTATGTTCACTTGACAGCTGTGTCTTGGCTGGGTGGGGGTCTGATCGCCATAATGCACACAGCCGGTACCTTCTCCTAATCCTACCGTGGTTCTAACGTGGTCCATCAATGATATCTCACAGTTATTGGCTATTTCTTGCTCAGAAAACATAAGAGAGATTGTACCTATCCTCATTAGTGTGGTATTGGATATCTGCTGTTTCATTTTCATCATTATTTTCTATGTCTACATCTTCTCCGATATCAAGAAAAAGCCATCAACAGAAGGTCAGTCAATAGCCTTCTCCACTTGCCTTCCACATCTGATTGTGATTGTATTATTTCTCTCCACTGGTTTCTCTGCTTATCTGAGGCCAATTCCACAGCCCCTTTCATTATTGACCTTGTCGTTTCTATGTTCTACACCATGGTGCCCCCAGCCTTTAATCCCACGATATATAGTCTAAGAAATAATGCCATAAAGAAGTCTCTGGGAATGTTGCTGAAGGGACTATTCACCCAAAAGCATTAGGTATTCCTTCTTTTATTTCAATAACAATTATCATCAATAATTATATGTCCATTATTTTGTAATATTTTTACTTAAAATCCTTTGAAGACTCTTTTTAGAAGATTTTTAGGTTTGCAACAAAATTGATAATGACGTGTGGAGATTTTCCATATAACCCTTATACCCACAAATACATAGCTTCCCACAAGAGCAATATAACTAACTAGAGTCATACTTCTTTTAAACCAAGAATGTAACGTTGACATCTCATAATTACTCAGCATCCATAGTTTACATTAGGGTTTCTATCTTAGTGTTTTACATTCTATGAGTTGTATAAATGTAAAATGACATTTACTCATCAGTATAATATCACACAGAGCATTTTACTACCCCCAAAATCTTCTGTGCTTTGCCTATTTTTCTCCTTTACTTCCATCAGCTTCTGGCAGCCACTGAATTCTTCCATTCTCCATAGTTTTGCTTTTGTAGAATGTGATATAGTTGGAATCATGCAATAAAGAACATTTTGAAATTAGCTTCGTTTACTTAGTAATGTGCATTGAAGTTTCTCCATGTCCTTTTATAGCTAGACGGCTCATTTCCTTTTATTTATGAAGAATATCCCATTGTCTGCATGTACCACATTTATTTACCTTTTCACCTACTGAATGCCACCTTGCTTCATTCCAAGTTTTAGCAGTGAAGAATAAAGCTGCTATATATATTCTTTTGCATTCTCATTTGTGTACATAAGTTTTCAACTCCTTTGGGTAAAAACCAAGGAACGTGTTTGCTGGACCACATAATAAAAGTATACTATGTTTTCTAAAAACCCACCAAGCCTGGCTTCCACGCGGCTGCACCATTTTGAATTCCTATGACTAATATATACAATTTCGCGGTGCTGCACCTTCTCAGCAGCATTTCTATTAATGTCTGGAACTGGCCATTCAAGTTGTGTGTAGTGATTATTTCATTGTTTTTATTTTTATTTTCTTGATGACATATGATATGGAGCATCTTTTCAAATGTTTATTTGACATCTGCCCGATTTTCAGTGGGATTGTCTGTTTTCTTATTGTTGAATTTAATTTGTTCTTTGCGTATTTTGAATAAGGGTCTTTTATCCTATATGTCTTCCACAAATTATTTCTCCCAGCCAGTCGCTTGTCTTATCCTTCTTTTGATATTTCTTTCTCAGAATAGGAGTTTAAAATTTTACTGTAGTCCAGGTTACCAACATTTGCTTTCATGAATCCTGCCTTTGATTTTGTATCTAAAAAGGTATCATATAAGTAAGGTTATCTAGGCTTCCTCTTAGGCTACCTAGCAGGGTTTTATACTACAATGCTTTGCATTCAGGTCTATGATCCATTTTGAATTAAATTCTGTAAAATGTGTACAGTCTATGCCTGGACTGCTTTTTCATGCCAAGTTTTTCCAGCAACATTATTAGTTGAATAGACAATCTGCTCCTTTGTCAAAGATGAGTTGATTATATTTACAGAGGTCTATTTCTGAGTTTTCAATTCTATTGCATTGACCTATTTTATGCTTTTTGGTCATTACCACACTATCTTGATTATTGTAGCTTCTAACTAAGTCCTGACATTGGGCAGTATCAGTCCTCTAACTCTGTTTTTGTTCTTGATTTTATGATGTGACAGGTTTTGCTTTTTAAAACATTTTTTATTGTGGGATGATTGACAAATATAATTGTATTTATGTATATATTTATTGAGTCATTATGTTGTACATCTGAAACAAATATGATATTGTATATACTAATAATAAATAAATAAAAATAAAGTATACAATGTGAAAATTATATATATATATTTATATATATAAGTATATATGTAGTTGAATCATTTACCAAGATGAGGATAGTTAATGCATCATCAACTCACATAGTTCACAGAATTAACTCACTGCGTGTTGGTGATAATTTATAAGATTTATTGTAGGCACCTGTTAAATATAGAATACCATATTATTAACTATAGTCCCCAAGCGCTACATAAGATCTTGTAACTAAATTTTTACCTTTTGACATTCATCGCTCCTCTTTCCCCTCACGTAAGCCCGAGGCAGCTACCATTGTATTCTCTGTAAATATGAAGTTGTTGGTTTGCTTGTTTTTTAGATTCCACATGTAAGTGAGGCCATATAGTATTTGTCTTTGTCTGGCTGACCTCACTTAGCATAATGCCTTCCAGATCACCCATTTGGTCACCAATGGCAAGACTTCCTTCTTTTTTAGTGTTGAATGATATACCATGGATGTTGTGTGTGTATAATTTTATTTGTGCACTTATCCATCAAAGATCTTTTAGGTTGTTTCTATAGCTCGGCTTTTGTGAATAATGCAGCAATGAACATGGGTATGCAGATCCTCTTTGATATACTGATTTCTGTTCTTTCAGGTACATCCCAGCAGTGGGATCGCTGGATCAAATGGGGTTTGGTTTTAAGTTCCTGAGTCACCACCGTACTGTATTCCACAGACTGCTCCATTTCACATCTACATCAACAGTGTCTGAGGGATACTTTTTCCCATGTCTTGTTGATATTTGCTATCTGTCTGACAACAGCCATGGGGAGATATGTGAGGTGATATCTGGTATGGTTTTGATTTCTAGTCCTCTGTCCATCAGTGATGTTGAGGCACCTTTTCAATGCCTGTTGGCCATTTGAATATCCACTTTGGAAAAATTATACTCAGGTCCTTTCTTCATTTTCTAATTAGATTATTTGCTCTTGTAATACTGAGCTGTGTATGTTTTTTAAATTTATTTTGGATATTAAGCCCTTATAATATATGTGGTTGGCATATATTTCCTCCCTTTCCGTAGACTGACTTTTGAACCCCAGAAAATCCATAGTTCTGCTGTTTACACCATATAGATCCACAGATAAAAGCCTCTATTTGTCTATCCTACAATCTGAAGAACAAAAATGTATGCAAGCTGACACAGTCACCAGGTAAACACTGTAGTGATAACCTGTCAATTCAGTCCAGTGGATGATTTGCTGTTACTATTTTATTTTTTACAGCATAGATTGATTAATCATCTCAGTGTCCTAAAGAAAAAGAGTTACAGTTTTAATGTTAGGGCCCCAAGGATCAGAAAAATGTAGAAGGAAAATTATAGACACTATTCTAAATTTTCTGTGATAACCCTGTAATAGGAGGGGTGTATCTTTGTGCCTTCTATTAGCATTGTCAGAGAGATGATTCTGAGAATGAACACAAAGATCTAGAAGTTTTAGAAATATTCTAAGGAAAAGTCTGGGAACAGAGGGAAAAAAAAAAGATTTCTGAAGCCATAGTGAAAAAAGAAAGATGAATCCTTATTTTTTAGAGTAGTAAATCTTCCTGTTCCTGCACTAGTCAATGTTGAACTTCCATTCTTCCACTTAGTGCCACTATATATACTTTACTTGCAAGATGAGCTAATTCCTCATTTTTATTTCCAACCACACTTTTTATGCATAGGCAATTTAGTTATAAATTATCTCTTAATACCTTATTTGGGTAGGTTTACAGATACTTAAATCAGTGGAAAACTGACTCATTCACACAGTGTGAAAATAGAGGAAGGAATATTAATGCAGTACAATCAACCCAAATGTCCATAGATGGATGGAATTAATAAAGAAAACATTATACATACAAAGGAACATATTATTCACCTTAGGAAGGAATGAAATTCTGACACATTTGCAGTGTGGATGAGTGTTGAGGGTGTTATGTTAAACGAAATAAGCCAGTCACAAAAGGGCAAATTTTGTCCACTTATCTGATGATCCCATAATAGTCAAATTTAAAGAGACAGAATAGTAGTAAGGTGCTGGCCAGTTCCTGAGGGCAGGGGGTATAGAGGGTCACTGTTTAATGAGCACATATTTTCAGTTTGAGAATATGCATAGAGTCCTGGCAATGGATATTGGTGATGGTTGCAGAAAAAATGCAAATATGCATATCATTGTACTACAGAATACTTAAAAATAGGTAAAATAATAGCAAAAATTATTTTAAGAAAATGACCCAACACCCTACAATGACTAAACTACAGATTTTTTAACACTTACTTGCCTTATTTTTTATTGCTGTTCGTATAAATACGAAATAGTAAGTAGTATTCAGACTCCCACCTCTTAAAAATGTTGTTTCTCTTTCTCAAGTGCTCTGTTAGTACACACACACACACATGCACACACACACACACACACACATGCACACACACACAGACACACACAAAGACACCATTTACTTTTTATGGACTGATCTTTAAACTAGTTTAAAGTTTTGTCAACATTCAACAATGAGAGATCAGAATAATGGAAAATAAGAAGTCTTCCAATCAAAGAAATGAGTCAGGAGGACTTTTAGGTCATTAAGGAAAGTGATACTAGGAAACATAATAAGGAAATCTGTACTTACTAGGTGTTCAGAGTGCAAGTTACAAATATAGGGCTTTGCAGATGGAAAAGTTTTATAAAATGCAAAGAGAAAGTGGGCTCTGTGATGTCTAATTCTGAGTCAACCAACTAAAACCCCCAAGCAGAATACCGCCCGTACAACGATGATGCTCCAGCAGTGGGGTTGGGGACTGAGCGAGGCTCTGCACTGCCTCTCTCTGTCTTCATCGGCCTTCCAGTATGGGATGGCTGTGTGCAGTGGGGGGAAGGAATGACCACGGAAGACAGGGACTCCTGCTGCCATGTCACTTCACTGAATTACATCAGATCCTTGAGACTGAATTACCATTCCCATCTCTGGTCATATTTATTCAAAAAGAATAAATAGTTCCAGTGCCAGCAGATAAGAAATGAAATTGCCTTTAAATATGTATGTTCTCTTGGTACCAAGGAGGAAAGTAATTTATCTCTGCGTTGGGTGAGAAACTAATGAGTTTTATTTTTCGTATCAGAAGATACTTTATTTCTGGTGATTTGAGGGGAAACAGTGTCAATACATGAGTGCCTTTGTACATACAGTAAATGAGAGTGCATTAAGTACAGTCTTGCACTGGTGAAAAGTATTCAAAGAAGGTCATTATTGTTTTCAGTGTATAGCATGATACATTCAAGCTAAAGTCACTAACAATTCCAAGTAGTTGTGTTTCCATTGGCAGACTCAGTCCTGTCAGTTCCTACACCAGAGAAAATAAGCTCTCTTGTTTGGAAAGGAAAGAATACCTTCTAAGATCACTCAACATCAGGAAAAATTATCTGATTTTGGTAAGTTTCAATAAGTTTTGAAATGTAATATAGGTATAACTCTCATTATCAAGTACTTAGCTTTTACACAGTTAAATGCATCGATTTAATTCAGCTTGTAAGGAAATTACTGTGTATGATACAAGGCTAGAACAAATATGTTATAAGTTATGTAATTAATATCTTGTTCATTTCTGTTGCTATCATAGAGCATAAAGATGCACTTACAAAGCAAATTGGATTTATCAAGAATTCCTATTCATTATGTCAATTAAACTAAAATGAGTACTTAAAATTAAAACCTTGAAAATGAGAAAATGCTGAAATTAATTTTATGCCCTAGTTAAAAGATTTTGCAAATGGCAGTCAAGTATTTTAAATAAGTTTTGTTATTTTCAGTTATTTTCACGAAAAACATAATAGAAATGGAGCCCTGTAACTGATGAAAACGCATCTGTTTCTCCATTTTCAGTGTCAATCCTGTTGAAATCATGGAAAGTGGGCACACCACCTCAGATTTCATTCTCCTAGGACTCGTTACCCACGCAGGAGCCCACCTGCTTCTCTGTGTGATGGCTCTGACAGCTGCCTTCACCGCCCTCGTGGGCAACGCCCTCAGGACCCTGCTGACTCACCGGGACCCCCGGCTGCACACGCCATGCCATCCTGCGGAGCCAGCTCTCCCTCCCGTTTGTGGTGCTGGTCTGCACTACTGCGCCCGAGACGGCTGCTCACTACGTGACAGGGAGAAAGTCCATCTCCGCCACCGGCTGTGGGGTGCAGATCTTCTTCCTCACAATGGGAGGAGGTGAGTGCTTCCTCGTGGGGGCCATGTCCTTTGACCGCTATGTGGCTATTTGCCACCCCCTGAGGTACCCCATCCTCACGAGCTGCCGATTATGCCTGAGAATGACTCTGGGGTCCTAGTTCCTGGGGGCAGCTGATGGGCTCATGAAGGCTGCTGCCACCCTGAGCTTCCTGTTTTGCAGGGCTCAGGAGATTGACCGTTTCTTCGGTGAGGTGCTAGCTCTAGTGCGTTTGGCGTGTGCCGACATGTACACCTGCTGAGTGGCACTTTCCCTCATCCTGACCTCCTACAGTCTCATCCTGGCAGCCGTTCTCCAGATGCGTTCTGCAGAAGCCCACAAAAAGGCGTTTGCCACCTGTTCCTCACATTTGGGTGTGGTGGGACTGTTTAATGGAGCTGGCGTTTTTACTTACATGAGACCCAAATCTTATAGGTCAGCTAGCCACGACAAGTTGTGTCAGCGTCTTATACTATCTTAACCCCTGTGCTGGACCCCCTCATCTACAGTCTGAAGAACAATGAGGTCCAGGGAGCCCCGACGAGGTTTATGGGCCAGTGTCCTGACTTAAATAATGACTGAGTGTAAGATTCCTAGAGAGAAGTTATATATGCCTTATATCTATTAATGTTATTTCTCTTTTTCTTTGAAATGCAGATGGATCTCCATACATTGGGATTGTCTATTACATTGTCATCAAGAATAAATTGTGGATGTTAAAAATCTGTTGATCACAAATCCTTATTAAAATGTTTCCACACCACACCTCACCAACTTATTCAATGAATTAACTAAGTAGTCAAACAATTTTGAATTGTAATTTTTGATATTTAAAAAAATTGAGGTATAATTTACAAACACCAGAATGCTTACATCTGAGGTGTACCTTCCATCACTTTTGATAACACATCCCTTGTACTCTACACCCTCCAGCAAGACCCCAGACCCAGCCAGAAATGTCCCTGTGCCCTTTTCCAGTAAATCACCTCAACCCAGATACAACCACTGCTTTGATTTGTATCTATAACCTTTAGGTTGGTCCATTCCAAAATTCCACATGACTTAAAAGTCATGGTAGGTATTTTTTATGTCTTGCTTTGGAACTTTGTATATTTGTAATCAGCAGTTTTCTTTTTTCTACTGCTCAGTAATCTCTTGTCTGAATATATCACCATTCGTTACCCAACACTTGGTTGAAGGTCATGTGGGCTATTTTCCATCTGTTACTATGGTGACTAAAACCGTGTTTAGCCTCTGTTATATGATAAGTTTTTACTTCTATTGGTAGATTAATTACTTTTTAGTAAATTGTTTTTTAGGTGGTTGTTTGATTTTGTAATTTCACCAGCAAAGCACATGGATACCCGTTTCTGACATTGGCAACAATAGTGAATACTATCAGTTTTTTTTTTTCATTTTAGCTATTGTAGCATGCCTGTTCTCACACACTGGTTTTACCCTTGGCTAAGGTACAGCTCCAGTAGGCCCATTCAGTAAGGGCATAAGACAGCCAGCTAGGCAGAAGTAGCCAAAGGGAGTGTTGCCTTAATGATTTAAATGAAGTTGCAATTGTATATGCAGCACAATAGTTACCATTTTCATCCTTTAAGTGAGAAGCACCAGTATGGCAAAGAAGATCTGCATTGGTTAGAGGAGTTTCCTGCAGATTGTCACTGGGAGTCCAAACATGATCTGTTAGCATTAAGCAATCATGAGGGGCTCTGTGTGAATCCAAATGTAGCCCTTTTTCCAAGATCAGATGCCCTAAGTATCAAACCTGAACTTGAGCAAACCGCAGTTTTTCCTTGGATACCTTATGTCCCTGTAAGGCCAAGTTCTAACAGGTGGATGCTCTCTTCCTGTGAAGAGTCATGAAAAAGGGAGCAGAGAAGCAGATCATCTTGGTATTGCAACAAAGCAGAGCCTGCAGATAACTGTTTATCATCCAAATCAACCTTCAAGGGTTCTGGAAGGTAAGAGGAGTCTTTGTGAAACCTGGGAGCTACTGCCCAGGTGTATTTCTACTCTTCCCAGATTAAAGCACAAACGCTTTGGCCACATCCTCATCAACTGGAAAACTATGCGCTGCGGTGGGAAATTTGCTTTCAGTGGGAGTGGATTTCAGTAGCTTACTGGGGTTAGGAACAGCAGGAGGCCAAGGATAACAACGGAATTTATAACGTGAGTCCTGGAAAACATGCTTCCTCAGCCATTGGGTTTTCTCACAGACCAAACAGGGGTATTACAGAATCTAGCATATGGTCCCTGAGCTTCGTTGTTTACTATTATGGGCTTAGAGGGCTTCTTCATTTAAGGGTATTTATTAATTCTGGGGAGAGGTTGTAAGGGATCTATGAATCTTGCTGGGAAGTGCACTGTGGATTATGTCAGTATCAGCTGAAGATTTTTCCCATAAAGAGGATGTTAGCTGATTCAACTGTTACAAATGATTAGGGTCCCCAGCCTCAGCTACAGTGCTGTCAGAAATGAAGTAACTGAAATATGTCAAAGGGTCTTTTAATTCTCCTGCTTGGCTGCTTTGATTATTATTTTCAAGTTCTAGAATTATTTCCCCCTGCTGGGAGAAAGCAATTCCACCACAATAGTTTTATAAGAAATTTTGGCTTAATAAGTGAATAGGGCCAGAGGATAAAGAGAAAAGGCAGACAGCATAGGTAGAGAGACCTGCTAAGGTTTATTAGGGACCCCTACTCTTTTGAACTGGTTTAGTGCTCTAAGGCAGGGCTGCTCTCCAGCAGTGGTGTTGAGACCAGAGAGCACAGCTCCACTGTCAATAAGGACAGAGATCCAGTCCCTGTCTGGAGGTGGTTTCTCTAAGCCAGCTAAGAGGGAGGATTTGGAAGAGCCTTTGTAATTCCCTGGGGCCCCATCACTGGGCATGAGCCGGACACTGGGAAGGCTGGCTACAGGGCTGGAGGCACTGAGGCACTTAAGTTCATAGCAATCTTTTTTGTTGCTGATATTTTTTATTGAAGTATAGCTTACATGCAATCTTATATTGGTTTCAAGTATACAACATAATGATTCAACAGTTACTCATATTATTAAATCCTCCCCCCAACTAGTGTAGTTACTGTCACCATAGGAAGATGTTATGCAACCATGGACTGTATTATCTGTGCTGCACTTTCATCCCTACAACTCATTTATATTATGATTGAGAATCCTTGTGCCCCTTTACTCCCCTCACCCTCCCTACTTTCCCACCCCAATCCCTCCCCATGACCCCACCAGTCACTTCTCAGTGTCACTGGTAGCAATCTTTTTCTAATGCTCTGGCTCTTTGCAATATTAGAAACTAGTCAGTTTTTATTTTGTTTAGGGAAGCTCAATGGCTGGAACTGAAAATTAAGATTTTTTAGCCATCTTTCTTTTATTTGACTCATCTAGGATGTGAGCAAACTAGTTTTGCAAATGAACAAAATCTGGTGTGTGCACTTTCCCATCCATCCTGGTTCTTTTAACTAGAAGAGAAAGATCCCAGTTCAGCCCATAAACATGGAGTGAAAGGTGACCCATGTGGATTCAACATCTGAAAGAAGACCAGAATTTTCCTTGAAAACAATCTGAAGTCAATATAATAGTTATTGACAGGTTCATCAGGCTTTTGTGTGAAAACTTCAATTTTGTTCCAATAAACAGGCTTGGGAAACCCTATTGTAATTGCTAAGTGGCAATTTCCAGTGAGTGTTCTAGCATTTTGTTAAAGTTAGGGATCTCTCTCTCCAAATCCCTTTCAGGATGTTCCCATCATGCTAGTTTCATCCAACGTATGGCCTGGCTGTCACCAACAAACATGGGGACTAACTAACATCAATCTGAGGAACCCAGCTGGTAGGTTTGTATAACTATGTTAAATTCTTCATCAAGCCTATGAGGGTCCTCAGTCATATTAGGAAAGTCTAACTCTGCTCAGAATTCAGCCTTAGTTCAGGGAACGTAAGAAAGAAAACTCAGTTTTTTATCAGTAAACATGTTTCTGAGGGGAATAGCAGAGAACTGGAATTGGGATAAGCAAGCTACAGCAAAACCACAGGAAACTCGAGAGAGCAAAGGAGAGGATCACACTTTGGTAGGGGAAAGGGGAAATTGGGAGGGGCCATTTTAAACAAAAAGTCAGTTGGAGGTACGTGGGAGTTCAAAGTGTAGTGGCTTTACACAGGCTGAGTTGTGACAGTCTCTCATTCGGCTCCTGTTTGTGGAGGGAAAAAAGAATTTCTTTCTCCTGCTGGGGGAATATACTTTAGACACACACACACCTCACATGACTACATAAAGTACATATATAAAATATATACATACTTTACTATATAAAGTGGTAGTATTGACTTGGGAGGCATGTCCCTTCCAGTTGGGTCTGAAATTGATTGTGATGGACATGAGACTTCCCTCTACTGGCCTCCTGACTCAGTTTAATGAGGTTTCCCTTTTTTAATTTTCACAGAACTGATATGCATGTTAGAATTCACAGAAAATGACTCTGAAAGAATTATAACTGCATTATTTTTCCTGTTCATCAGAAGGCGCAAATCTGTTTTACTCTTTTTATTCTTAAGGTATTACACTTTATGAATGTGCTATAATTTATTTGCATACAACTTTATTGATTGATACTTGTGTCCAGTGTTTCCTGCTATAAAGTGTTCTGAGGTATATTCTTTCATTGCCATTCTTGACCACTTATGCAAGGGTATCTATAGGATACATTTTACAGCAGTTTTATTGAGGTGTAATTCACATACCACAAAATTCACACAAAATGTACAATTTAGTGTTTTCTGATTGTGTAACCATCACTATTACTTAATTTCAGAATATTTTCATCAATATTAAAAGAAACCCAATGTCCATTACCTGTCACTCTCCTTTTTTCTTTTCTTGCAGTCCCTGACAATTACTGTTATTTTCTATGTCAATGGATTTGCCTATTTTTGATATTTTTCATAAATGGAATCACCTAATATATGGCCTCTGGTGGCTGGCATTTTTCACATAGTATAATGTTTTCAAGGTTTTTCCAAGTATTCCACTGTATGGATACATTCCTTTTTGTTTACCCATTTCAGTAGTTGTTGTAAATTTAGATTATTCTCCCTTTTTTGACTAACATTAGCAATGTTGCTATAAACATTAGAATACAAAGTTTGCATGGATATGTTTTCAGTTATCTTAGATGCATGCTTAGGAATAGAATAGCTAGTTTATATGGTAACTTTGCATTTAATTTTTTGAAGAACTGTAAAACTGTTCTCCACAGTACCTGCACCATTTTATCTTGCCACCAGCATTTTATTGATGGTTTCAATTTTTCACATCCTCACCAACACGTTTTTTATTTTGTGATTTAACAAAACAATTTAGTTATCCTAGTTGGTGTAAACTGATATTAAATTATGATTTTGATTGTTTTCTAAATACTAATGACAATGCATATCTTTCATGTACTTATTAACAATTCAGATATCTTCTTTGGGGAATGATCTATTAAGTCCTTTACATATTTTTAACTTTAGGTGTTTTTTATTGATTCATATGTATATATATATATATATATCAATAAAATATATTGATATATATTGATGATGTCCTTTGAAACACAAAATATTTTTAATTTTTTTGATTAAGTCCAATTCATCCATGTTTTCTTCTGTTGCTTCTCTGCTGCCATTTCCAAGAATCATTGTCAACCAAAGGTAATGAAAATATACTCCTATTTTTTCTCCTAAAAGTTTTCAAACTTTGGTCTTACAATTAAAACATTAATTTTGGTTTATTTTTCCTTCTGTGTGATGAGTCCAATTTCATTCTTTTGCATGTAGATATGCATCATTTAATGAGATTATACTGTCCCCATCGAGTTTCTTCATGTCCTTGATGAATATAAATAAATTCTATACAGTCAAAAAAGTTATGTTCAATTATGTAAAATATTTTTAAAATCTTGCGATTAAAAGTGCTATGATGTGTTACATGAAAATTACAACAGATGGGCTTAGTGGCCGGCAGATTAAACATGCACAAATAGTTTTGTGGATGTGACAACATAGTAATGGAATGCATCCAAAATGAAGCACGGACAAAACATAGTAAATAAATGTCATTGTTGGGCAGTGGGACAACTTCAAAGGGCTTAATTTTCCAGTGATTCTGTTGAGAAGGAGTTTGGCTCAGTGTTGCAGGGAAGTCGGAGTGAAACTAAACTCAAGGAAGTTTACTACGCTCTGTAATAGACCAGCCCCAACCTACTGTCAGACAAGGCCCGAATATTCGGGGAGAGTTCCTTTTTAGGGGATTTGCAAGGGGTTATTAGGAAGGGTAGTGTTATGCAAGCAAGTGTTGATTGACAGGTTGGCAATGATGTAACCTAATTATTACTGTGCATGCTCTTACCCAGAATGCTCTCTGATTGCCCACCAAGAGAGGCTTAACCACAAGGCAGATTTATTTTAATGGCTTTAAAATGAGTAAAAGTCACTTCAGGACCCCCCCCCCAAGAGCATGCCCAGTTGGACTGTAGCTTGTGGATATTCTCTGTGGTTTTACTCCTCCTATTAGGAATTTTCTCATTGGTGGAAGCTGTCTGTAGCTCCCACTTCTCTGTGGTCGCCCCAGCTTCTCCTCCTGCTTATCTCTGGCTTCCTGTCTAATGATTAGAGTCCCCTAAAGAGAGAAGAAAGGACACACACACAAAAAAACAACTGAAGAACTGATGGTCTAAAAGCAAAAAGAATTCATCAACAGTAGGCGAACAGTACAAGAAATATTAAAGAAAATTTTCAATCAGAATGAAAATGATAACAGAGAAAAAGATAGACCTTTATAAGATCTTTATAAGAACATAAGACACTATAATTATACAGGAAATATATAAGATTATTTTACTATTGAAATCTCTTCAAAAGAAAAAATTTGTTGAGACATTAACCAAATGTGCTACGAGTTAATAACATATAAAAATAAAATTGGTAAGAAAAATAGCGGAAAAGCAAGGAGAAGAAAAAATGGGAAAATTATGAAAATCACAGATAATAAGAGAAGTGTTATCATTTGATTGTAGAACGTGGTGAGACAAAAAGTATACTATAGAACCCTAAAGTAATCAACAAAATCTAAAAAAGATTTGTAGCTAATAATTCAAAGAATGGTGATAAAATAGAATTAGAAAAAATATATTCGATTAACATGAAAGAAAAAGAGAAAAGGGGAACAAATTATATTGGCCAAAGAGAAAACAAAAACAAGGAGACAGACTTAAAGCTAAATTCATCAATAACTACATTAGGTATACATGCTCCAAATGCTTCAATTAAAAGGCAGATATTGTTATATTGGATACAAATGTAATGCTAACCTATATGGTAAATATAAAAACACTTAAATACAAGGACACAAATAAATTAAATGTAAAAGGATGTCAAGAGATATATTCTTCTATCACAAATTAAGTCAAGCTGGAGCATTTCTGGTTTCTGGTTCTACATGCACATAGCTTGAAAGTCACCACCATCATAATAAGTACAAAGCTAAACAGACCGAAAACTCAACAACTCTTCTTGGATCTGAAAGAGAGGTTCAACTAAAACCACTCCATTAGTATTGAAGAGATGAGCAAGCATATTTAGGGAGTCACTGCTTACCTGATCAGGGATTCACAAGAAGAAGCTATGGGGGAATTTGTGCAGGGGTAGGAAAACCTAACCTGTAATTGATGGAGTTGGATGCTCAGTGCAGACAAGTCAAAGACAAAAAGTCCAGGGGGACCCAGTCCTTAAGGGGATTACACACTGGTGAGTTTTACATGTAACTTGACCAGGATCTCATAATAAATTTTGACAAAAATCCCTTAATTCTTCTGACAAGGCAAGAGAAAAAAGAAACGCTTACATATTCCAGACATTTCCATTCTTCTTAAAAATGTCTCCCCTCAGGAGAAACTACCACCACAACCTAAACTACCATGCTGTTATCAGAGCCCGTGTGACCTGAGGGAAGGGAAACACCAAATCCCAGGCAACTCTAGCCTTGCCCATGGGAGAAGGGAAATACACAGCGCCAGCCCACTCTCGCCATCAAATCTGAGTGGAGAAAACTGAGAAATACTCGTGGAGTTCAACAGACCAAAGGCCTAGACTCACTGAAAGACCCAATTAAGAGAATTATAGGATGCCTTCCCTCCCCTAACACCCTACCACAACATTACTGAAAGCCTATGCTCATCAATTCCTCTTGTCCAGTACATTATGTGCAGCAGTCAAGAAAAAAAAGAAAGCACAGCATTATAAAAGACAAAAAAAAAAAAAAAAGAAGGAAAGAAAACTATTTGAAGAGGCAGAGAAAACATCTGAACCAGACCTGGAATGTTGGAATTATCTGATCAGGAATTCAAAGTTATTATGGGTTCTAATGGATAAAATAGCATGCAAGAACAGATGGGCAATGTAATCAGAGAGATGAAAATTCCAAGAAAAAAAATTACAAATCAAAAACACTGTAACAGAAAGAAAAATGTCTTTAATGAGCTTATTAGTGGGATGGACATAGAAGAAGGAAAAATCTCTGAGCTAGATGATATATTGATAGAAACTTACAAAAAAAAAGAATTGAACAGAGACTGAAAAAATTAATATAATACTCAAATACAGTATGGTAACTACAATAGATGTACATAATACATTATGTTAGAATAGATGTAACATGATATGAAGGAAGAAAGTGAAAGAGACTGAAGAAATATTTGAAAAAAGACTAAGAACTTCCCCAATTAATGTCAATTCCATATCAGAGATCCAAGAACCTCAGAGAACACCAAATCGAATAAATGCCAAAATCATTGCATCTGGGCATATCATTTTCAAATTATAGAAATTCAAGTATAAAGAAAAAGTCCTGAGAACAACCAGGAGAAAGAGCACCTTACCTATAGAGGAGGAAAGAAAAAAAATTACATTTGGCTTCTCTTCAAAAATAATGTAAGCAAGAAGAGAGTGAAATAAAATTATTGAAATATCAAAAGAAAAATAAAAACATTGAGCTAGAATTCTGTACCCTGTGAAATGATCCTTTAAAAGTGCAGAAGAAATAAGGGTTTTGGGGGGCAAACTGATTTGAGGATTTTTTTTTTTGCTTATAATTGTACCTAGCATGATACATTTAAAAAAGTTATTTAGAGAGAGAGAAAATAACATAGGTCAGAACTTTGGATCCACACAAAGATAAGAAGAACACTGAAGAAAAAGAACAAGCAAAAGTAAAACCAAAACTTCTATTTTTTTATACCTATTTAAATTAACAGTTAACAGTTCTTCAGATTTGTACTTTGGGAATGGAAAAGGCTACAAACCCCATGGAAAACAGCCTGACATTTTCTTGAAATGTTAAATATACACTTCCCATGTGATCCAACCTCTCTACTCCTTAGGTATTTAACTTAAAATAAGTGAAAACATATGCAAATATAAATATGCATACATAAGCAATCTTCATCTCAACTTTATTTTCAATAGTCAAAAACTGGGAAAAAAATCTAAATGTGTATCAACAACTGAATAAATAAATTATGGTATATTCATACCATGGACTATTTTTCAATAAAATTATTTTAAAAACTAAGTTATTCAATATATTTTTCAATAAATTATAGAATAAAAAGGAACAAATTATTGAATATGAATCAAGTTGAGTGCATATCAAAATAATTATGTTGAATAAAAGAAGCTGTGCAAGAAAAGAATACGATTCATTTTATGTGAACCTTGAGAAAATGCAAATTAACCTAATATGACAAAAATAGATGAATGGTTGCCTGAGGGAGATTAGGGCTGGGGGAGTGGGGGAGACCTGAGAAAGTGACTCAAGGAAGCCTTTGGCATGGTATACTTGTTATCCCAATTGCGGGTATGGTTTCCCAAGTGTATTCATATGTCAAAACATAAACTGTACACTTTACTTGTGTGAATTTATTGCATGTCAATTATATATCCATAAAACTATTTAAAAATAAAATGCATTAATACAAATCACCTAATTTGTTATTTATTTGTTTTAATATTAAAAATAGCAATTATTTACTTAGATATTTCTACTTTATTTTAGGTAAAATATTGAAGCACAATATCTTTCTTTTCCTTTGGGAATGACCATTATCTGTACTTGATGAGTTATCAAATTTTTAAATAAAAGTATATCATTAATTTTTATGTATTTTTCTGGTGGAGTTTAAGATATTATTCATGAGTTAATATATGAATTTGAAAAACCCACTAAGATCCATCCATTCAACCACACGTTCTTCCAATCTACAAAATTTTATTCACAGTATTCATAAGCCTTTATTTTGTTCATTCTTAGACACATAAAGGTAATTAAGATGAACCCTGCCTTCTAGACCGCAGACATCAATAATGAAACTAAGCCTTGAATGATGCACATGAGTAGCAGTGTTTTGGAGCAATGTCCAGGATGGGTTAAGAGATGGAAGTCCACAGCACCCACACACAGAGCTTCTGACTGCTCCTCCTCAGAGCTTGCTTCACCTCTTTGTTCTGCAGGCTGTAGATTAGGGGATTCAGCATGGGGATGACAAGATTTTAAAAGATGGACACTACCTTACTCTGCTCCATGGAGAAGATGGCACTGGGTTGTGCATATATGAAGAAAACAGCACCAAAATATAAGCATACCCTCCAGTTAGGCGGGAGGCACAGGTGGAGAAAGCTTTCTGGCGTCCCTGCGCTGAACGGATTCTCAGGATGGTTGAGATGATATAGATATAAGAGACCAAAACAATCAAGAAGGTACCAACAATAATGGAGCCACACAGACCCAAAAGGACCAACTGGTTTATAAAGGTGTCTGAGTAGGAGAGGGACAACAGTGGGGGGATATCACAGAAAAAGTCATTGATCTCACTGGACCCACAAAAGGACAACCTGAAGGTCATTGTTGTTTTGAGTGATGGCATTCACTAACCCCCACAGATAGGACCCTGACACCAGCAGGTCACACATGGGGGGAGACATGCTCACAGAGTACAAGAGCAGCTGGCAGATGGCAGTGAAGTGGTTCTAGACCGTGGCAGCAAGGAGGAATGCTTCTGAGGTACCAAAGAGAGACGGAAATAAGAACTGAGCAGTGCACACCCCAAAGGGAACCATGTGGTTCTTATTCAAGGAGCAATTGGGGAAGAATAGCAGATGTCCAACAAAGAGAGGCTTCAGAGGAAAGTGTACATTGGGTTGTGGAGGTGGGCATCAGCCCTGATAATTACAATCATGTCAAAGTTCCCCACCATGGCTATGGCATAGAGGATCAAAAAGGTCAGAAACAGTAGAGTCTGTATTCCAGGACCCCTCTGAATCCAAGGAGGACAAACTCTGAGGTATGTGTAAAGTTTGCTATTATGTAAGCACAGAGGGAGAGAGAGAGGAGGAGGAGGGGGGAAAGAAAACATTTGCAAGCCAGCTATTATTTAATGTTTATAACATTCCATATTCCATGAAAATAGAAAAGTTCCTTCTGCCGGGGAAAGGAATTAGAAATAAATAAGTGTTCACATATTCAAATAGTCTGCATCTATACGTACATAATTCATGAACTCCAAATTCATCGTACTACATGAGAAAGGATCTCTGCTCTATTTTGAGTCATTTCTTCACTTCACATGCCTAATTATTGTTATTGGTTTGAAGAAATATTAACATTAGAACACAAAGACAGAGATGAGAACATGTGAGACAGTTACTAAGTTAGTTTTGCATTTCAGGCATAGTTCTCGGGGTTGATAAGGGAAAGAGTGGAAAGTGGAACTGATGGATGTGTAAAATCAGCTCACACTCCTTGTTGCACTGTTTGTATTAGTTTCTTGTTATTACTGGAACAAATTATCTCATCTTTAGTGTCTTTAAAGGACACAAACTATCCTCCAGCTCCAGAGAGAAGCAGTGCAGAATGAGTTTCACAGGCCTAAACTGTGAGCAGGGCCACGTTCCTGCTCTAGAAGACAATCGTTTGCTTGCCTTTTCCAGCTTCTAAAGGTCACCTATATTCCTTGTTCTGAGTCCCCTTCCTCTGTCTTCAAGGCCGCCATGCTGGCATCTCCTCTCTTCTCTAACCTCTCTGCTTCCCGCCTTTCATCTCTGCCTGACCCTTGTGATTACACTGTACCCATCAGATTAACCAGAATAATCCCCCATCTAAAAACCCTCAACAATTACATATGAAAATTCCCTTTCACCATGTAAGGTAATATATTCACAGATCCTGGGGATTATATCTGAATAAATTGGGGTTTGGTCTGCATTATCCTATGCTATGTATTTGACATATTTTTAAATTATTGCCAAAATTTTGTTTATAAAAGAAATTCAGCAAGGCATGTGTTGCCACAAATTAGATATTTTATTGTGCCACCATCCTTATATCAGTGATTATCAAACTAATATTCCTTTCTACCTATAATAACTTCCTCTCTGATATACTCCATTCTTTATGAAATACTATAAACAAAGAAATCATATTATTATATATATAACAACTCTTATATGGAGTTTACCTTAGGACTTCCTGAACTACAAATAAATCTGAAATTCATGGCGGGGTGTCACTACTTCCACCCATGGAAGAGGAAGCATGGACTGGAATCATCTCCTCCCTATTATTTGCATGAAATACCTTTTCCATCCCTTCACTTTCAACTTGTGTATGGCTTTGGGTCTGAAATGAGTCTCCTGTAGGCAGCATATATATGGGTCTTGTTTCTTTATCTATTTTACCACTAGTATCTTTTGATTGGTGCATTCAGTCCATTTACATTGAATGTAATTATTGATAGGTATATATTATCACCACTTTATTAACTGTTTTGTGTTCGTTTTGTAGTTCCTCTCTTCCTCTCTTGTTATTTGATGATTTTCTTTAGTGTTGTGGTTGGATTTCTCTTTGTTAGTTTTTTGTGTGTCTGTTACAGGCTTTAGGTTTGTTATCATAAGGTTCAAGAATAGATTCTGAAGTACATAACAGCCTATATTAAGTTGATGATTGCTTTATTTCAAACACAATCTAAAAGTGCTTTTTTCTTCTTTTTCCTCTGAATTTTATGTATTAGATGTCATAATCTGCATTTTTGTGTGTATCCCTTGAGCCATCTTATGCAATTAACTTTACTACCTTTGTTTTGTTTTAATTTTGTATGTGCTTGGTAATTAATTGGTCTACCACCTTTACTGTGGGTTTGTTTTCACTGGTGCAAGCTCTTTAGCCATAGAACATTTCTGTCTACAGCAGTCCTTTTAACATGCTCTGTAATTCTGGTTTAGTGGTTATAAATTCCTTGAGCCTTCATTTATCTGGGAAATGTTTAATCTCTGCTTCAAATTTGAATGACAATATTGCTGGGTTGGGATTCTTGGTCAAAGGTCCTTCTGTTTCAGTACATTAAATTATTCATGTCCCTCCCTTCTGGCCTGTAAGTTTCTGCTGAGAAGTCTGATGATAGCTTCATGAGGTTTCCCTTATAAGTAATCTTTGTTCTCTCTCTGGCTGCTTTCAATACTCTCTCCTTATCCTTAATCTTTGCCATTTTAATTATTGCATGTCTTGGTGTTGTCCTCCTGGTGTTCCTTTTGTTAGAGGATCTCTGGCCTTCCATGACCTGAGTGTCTATTTTCTTCCCCAAAGAAAACGTCCACAGAAGTTTTTCACAGTTATTTCCTCAAAGACCGTTTCTAACGCTTTGTCTCTATCTTGTCCTTCTGGTATCCCTATTACACAAATATTGATTCATTTGGAGTTATCATACAGCCCTTGTATCATTCTTTCATTCCTAGAGATCCATTTTTCTCTATGTTCCTCAGTTTCATGTGCTCTTGTTCAAGGAGATACATGACAATCCCACAACTGACATTATAATCAATGATAAAAAGATAAAATATTTTCCTTCAAGATCAGGAACAAGGCATATGTGCCCACTCCCTCCAATTCTTTTCAGTATAGTGCTGAAAATCTTAACTAAAGCAATTAGACAAATAAATAAAACATGTGAAATATATCCATATTGGAAATGATTAAATTGTCTCTGCAAATGACATGATCTTTTATACAGAAAATCACAAGAACTCCATAAAAAACTTAGAAATAATAAAGTAAATTTCTATGCTATACAATCAACATACATACTCAATTGTTTCTAAACAGAAAAATGAACTATATGAAAATAAATAAAGAAAATGATCCCATATATAATACCTCCAAAAACAATAAAATATTCAGCAATAAATTAAATGAGATAAAAGATCTGTGCTTTGAATTATAAAACATGGATTAAAGAAATTGAATAAAATACAAATAATTAAAATATGTATCATATCTATGGATTGGAAAAATTAATATTTTCATAATGCCAAATTATCCAGAGCTGTTTGTAGATTAAATGCAGTCTTTATCAAAATTGTAAAGGCATTTTTCACAGAAATACAAAACAATTTTGAAAGTCATTTAGAAGCATAGAAATACCTTGGTAGCCAAAGAAATTCTTAAAAAGGAGAACAAAACTGGAGGCTTCACAGTATGTGATTTAAAACTATAATACAAAGATATTGTAATTAAAACAATATGGAACTGGCATGAAAGCAGACTCATAGACCAATGGAATGAAATCAACATTCCAGAAATAAACTCATGCATGTACACTGAACTAATATTTGACAAAGGAGTCCTATGATCTAGCAATCTGTTTTGAAAAGACAGCTCCATGCCTATGTTCATTGCAGTATTAGTCACAAAAGTCAAAACAAAACATGAAAACAACCTGTGTCCAGTTGAAAAATGAATGGACAAAGGTAATACAATATACATATAGGAGATCCTTCCATTTGCATCAAAATAGATGTACCTTAAGGACATTATTCTAAGTGAAATGAGTTAGATAGCAAAGATGAATACTGTATAGTGTCACTTATAAGTGGAATCTAAGTAAGCCAAGTTCATAGAAACAGAGAGGAGAATAGTGGTTTCCAGGAGCTGGGGTTTTGAATATGTAGTAGATGTTGATCAAACGGAGCAAACTTTCAATTTAAATAGGAATAAGTCCTGGGTATTTAATGTACAACAGGGTGACTAGAGGTACCCATATTGTATTATACACTTGAAAGGTGCTGAGAGTGTAAATCTTAAATATATTACCAGAGACTCACATGCACATGAGGTAATTTTGTAAGGTGATGTATGTATGAATTAACATCATTGTGGTAATCATTTTGCAACATATAAATGTATCAAATCATCACATTGTGCACCTTAAACTCAATGTTGCACATAAATTATATCTCAATAAAACTAGAAAAATAGAGAGCATTAAAGATGGCAGCGTGAGAGGTAAGATACACATAATAAGAAAATATAATTAATACAACTAATCCTGGAAGAGCAACAGGAAAGAGGACTGTGCCAAACTGCATACATCTGGAGAAAAGAATAAACCTCACAGAACAGGGTAACGTACCAAAGCCGTGGTCCAGTGGGACCCAAGCCCTTCCCCCACCCCAGCTCACCAGCAGGAGGAAGAGAAACAGAGCGGGGAGGGAGTGGAGGCCTGGGACTGCAGAATACCTAACTCCGGAGATCTGATCTGAGAGCACAAACCTACTTTTCATGGTGTTTTCATGGTACTCTCATGACTAGGTGTTTGGAAAGCTAAGACAGGCAGAATACCTGGAGATACTGAGATTCCAGCCACTTTTGGAAAGCAGGGATCCATATCCAGCTGCTCTGGGACAAAAGAAAGGTGGGCAGTCTGAGAGACTTCCTAACAGCAAGAGGGCTGCTAAAGGGGCAAGGTTTGCACAGAGCTTACTGCTCAGGAGAAAGGACATGTAGACAAAATTGTCTGGGTGCACTTTGCCCAGCAGGTTGGAAACTTTCACGACCTTCAGGAACTCCACCTCCCTGGCTGGCTACAACAGCTCCAACGACCCCCTCCGTGATAAGCTGCCTACTGTGCCTTTCTCCCAGACAGCCCCACCTGGCTTGCAAACCAGCAAACCCTACCCTGGTGTTGGGCTGGGCAGAGGGAAGCCCTGTTGACAGCAACTACAAATGCAAAGCAGAGAGGCTTATACCTGTGTGCGCAGCCCAGTGGTTCTGGCAGTGGAGACAGGCACAGCAGCCGGGAAGCAGGAAACAGCTCTTTCCTCCCCCCAGGCACCAGTACCACTCCTCTACAACCCCTGACATTGCTTCAGGGGCTGAGCAGCCCCAGAGCAGAGTTTCTGGGCACTAGAGGGCACCATATACAAATATGAAATGCCAAAGGAACATGGTTCAAAGTAAAATTATGAATATAATACAACACCTGAGAAAGATTCAAATGAAATAGACCTCATGAATCTGCCTGAATGGGATTTCAAAATAAAAATCATTAACATGCTCATGGAGGTACAGAAAAATATTCAAGAATCAGGAATGAATTCCAGTTGGAGATCCCGTCATTACGGAACACAGTATCAGAAATAAAACATACAAAGGAAAGTTTTAAAAGCACATTAGATACAGTGGAGGAGACGAAAAATGAAATGGAAATTAGAGAAGAGGAATAAAAAGAAGCTGAGGCACAGAGCAAAAAAAGGATCTCTAAGAATGAAAGAATATTGAAACAACTGTGTGACCAATCCAAACAGAACAATATCCGCATTATAGGGGTACCAGAAGAAGAAGAGAGAAAAAGGGATAGAAAGTGTCTTGGAGGAGGTGATTGCTGAAAACGTCCCCAATCTAGGGGAGGAGATAGTCACTCAGGCCATGGAAGTGCACAGATCTCCCAACACAAGGAACCCAAGAAAGACAACACCAAGACATATAGTAATTAAAATGGCAAAGATCAAGGATAAGGACAGACAACTAAAGCAGCCAGAGAGAGAAATAAGATCACAAAGAAAAGAAAGCCCATCAGGCTATTATCAGTCTTCTCAGCAGAAACATTACAGGACAGAAGGGAGTGGCATGATGTATTTAATGCAATGAAGCAGAAGGGCCTCAAACCAAGATTACTTTATCCAGCAACGTTATCATTTAAATTTGAAGGAGGGATTAAATAATTTCCAGATAAGCAAAAGCTGAGAGAATGTACCTCCCACAAACTGTCTCTACAGTGTATTTTGGAGGGACTGCTATAGATGGAAGTGTTCCTAAGATCTAATAGCTGTCTCATGAGATAATATAACCACAGTAAAGAAAGTAAAACAGTTAGTTACAAAGCAAATGCAAAATTAAATAAACTATCTCCAAGTCAATCTAGGGATAGACAAAGAGTAAAGATTATGATACGTAATATATAAAGAATGGAGGAGGAAGAAAAGGGAGAAGAAAAAAAGAACTTTTAGACTGTGTTTGTAATAGCATATTAAATGAGTTAAGTGAGACTCTTAGATTGTAAGAAAGTTAACCTTGAACTTTGGTAACCATGAATCTAAAGCCTGCAATGGAAATAAGTACATACCTATCCATAATCACCCTAAATGTAAATGGTCTGAATGCACCAATCAAAAAACATAGAGTCACTGAATGGATAAAAAAACAAGACCCATCTATATGCTGCCTACAACAGACTCACTTTAAACCCAGAAACATACACAGACTAAAAGTGAAGGGATGGAAAAAGATATTTTATGCAACTAATAGGGAGAAAAAATCAGGAGTTGCAGTACTTGTATCAGACAAAATAGACTTCAAAACAAAGAAAGTCACAAGAGACAAAAAAGGACAGTATGTAATGACAAAGGGGTCAATCCAACAAGAAGATTTAACCAATATAAATATGTATGCGCCCAACTCAGGAGCACCCACATATGTGAAACAAATACGAACAGAATTAAAAGGGGAAATAGAATGCAATGCATTCATTCTAGGAGACTTCAACACTCCACTCACTCCAAAGGACTGATCAACCAGACAGAAAATAAGTAAAGAGACAGAAGCACTGCATAACACATTAGAATAGATGGAGCTAAGAGACAACTGCAGACTCTACACCCAAAAGCAGCAGAATACACATTCTTCTCCAGTGCACATGGAACATTTTCAAGAATAGATCATATCCTAGGCCACAAAAAGAGCCTCAGTAAATTCAATATGACTGAAATTGTACAAACCAGTTTCTCAGATCACAGAGGTATGAAACTAGAAATAAATTATTCAAAGAAAATGAAATATCCAACAAACACATGGAGCCTTCACAACATGCTCCTAAATAACCAATGGTTCCATGAACAAATAAAAATATATCAAGCAATATATGGAGACAAATGACAACAATAATTCAACACCTCAAAATCTGTGGGAAGCAGTGAAGGCCATGCTAAGAAGAAAGTATATTGCAATATAGGCCCACCTCAGGAAAGAAGAACAATCCCATATGAACAGTCTAAACTCACAATTCATGAAACTAGAAAAAGAAGAACAAATGAGACCCAAAGTCAGTAGAAGGAAAGACATAATAAAAATTAGAGCAGAAATAAATAAAATCGAGAAGAATAAAACAATAGAAAAAATCAATGAAAGCAGGAGCTGCTTCTTTGAGAAAATAAACAACATAGACAAACCCCTAGCCAGACTTATCAAGAATAAAAGAGAGTCTACACACACAAACAGAATGAGAAACGAGAAAGGAAAAATCACTATGGATACCACAGAAATACAAAGAATTTTCAGAGAATACTGTGAAAAATTATATGCTAACAAACTGGATAACCTAGAAGAAATGGACAGCTCTCTAGAAAAATACAACCTTCCAAGGCTGACCCAGAAAGAAACAGAAAATCTGAACTGACTAATTACCAGCAACGAAATTGAATTAGTAATCAAAAAACTACCTAAAAACAAAACTCCTGGACAGATGGCTTTACCGCTGAATTTTATCAACCATTTAGTGAAGACCTAATACCCATCCTCCTTAAAGTTTTCCAAAGAGTAAAAGAAGAGGGAATACTTCTAAATTCATTCTATGAGGCCAGCATCACTCTAATACCAAAACTAGGCAAAGACACCACAAAGAAAGAAAATTACAGACCAATATCCCTGATGAACACAGATGCAAAAAGACTCAACAAAATATTAGCAAATCGAATTCAAAAATACATCAAAAAGATCATCCATCACGATTGAGTAGGATTTATTCCTGGAATGAAAGGATGGTACAACATTCAAAAATCCATCAACATCATCCACCACATCAACAAATGAAGAACAAAAACCACACGACCATCTCCATAGACGCTGAAAAAGCATTTGACAAAATTCAACACCCATTCATGATAAAAAGTCTCAAGAAAATGGGTATAGAGGGCAAGTACCTCAACATAATAAAGGCCACATATGACAAAGCCACAGCCAACATTATACTTAACAGCAAGAAGCTGAAAGCTTTTCTTTTAAGATCAGGAACAGGACAAGGATGCCCACTCTTCCCACTTCTATTCAACATAGTACTGGAGGTTGTAGCTACAGCAGTCAGAAAACACAAAGAAGTAATAGGTATTCAGATTGGCAGGGAAGAAGTTAAACTGTCCCTGTTTGCAGATGACATGATATTGTACATAAAAACGCCTAAAGAATGCACTCCAAAACTAGTAGATCTAATATCTGAATTCAGCAAAGTTGCAGGATACAAAATTAATACGCAGAAATCTATGACATTCCTATATACCAACAATGAATTAGCAGAAATAGAAATCAGGAAAACAATTCCATTCACAATTCCATCAAAAAGAATAAAATACCTAGGACTAAACCTAACCAAGGAAGTGAAAGGCCTATACCCTGAAAACTACAAGACACTCCTAAGAGAAATTAAAGAGGACACTAACAAATGGAAATGCATCCCATGCTCTTGGCTAGGAAGAATAAATATTTTCAAAATGGCCATACTACCTAAAGTAATCTACAGATTCAATGCAATCCCTATCAAAATACCAGCAGCATTCTTCAACAAACTGTAACAAAGAGTTCTAAAATTCATATGGAACCACAAAAGACCCCAAATAGCCAAAGCAATCCTTAGAAGGAGAATAAAATGGGGAATTATGTGCCCTGATTTCAAGCTCTACTGCAAAGCCACAGTAATCAAGACAATTTGGTACTGGCACAAGAACAGACCCACAGATGAGTGGAACAGAATAGAGGGTACAAATATTAACCAAAACATATATGGTCAATTAATATACGATAAAGGAGCCATGTATATACAATGGGGAAATGACAGCCTCTTCAACAGCTGGTGTTGGAAAAACTGGACAGGTACATGCAAGAGAATGAAACTGGATTATTGTTTAACCCCATACACAAAAGTAAACTCGAAATGGATCAAAGACCTGAATGTAAGTCATGAAACTATAAAACTCTTAGAAGACAACATAGGCAACAACCTCCTGAATATAAGCATGAACAACTTCTTCCTGAGAGCATCTCCTTGAGCAAGGGAAACAAAAGCAAAAATGAAGTCATGGGACTACATCAAACTAAAAAGTTTCTGTACAGCAAAGGACACCATCAACAGAACAAAAAGACATCCTACAGTATGGGAGAATATATTTGTAAATGACATATCTGACATGGGGTTAACATCCCAAATATATAAAGAAGTCACACACCTCAACACCCAAAAAACAAATAACCCGATTAAAAAAATGGGCAGAGGATATGAAGAGACAGTTCTCCAAAGAAGAAATTCAGATGGCCAACAGACACATGAAAATATGCTCGATATCACTAATCATCAGGGAAATTCAAATTAAAACCACAATGAGATATCACCTCACACCAGTAAGGATGGCCACCATCCAAAAGAGTAAGAACAACAAATGCTGGCGAGGATGTGGAGAAAGAGGAACCGTCCACACTGCTGGTGGGAATGTAAGCTAGTTCAGCCATTGTGGAAAGCAATATGGAGGTTCTTCTAAAAACTAAAAATAGAAATACCATTTGACCCGAGAATCCCACTCCTTGGAATTTACCCAAAGTGTACCACTTCTCAGATTCTAAAAGACATATGCACCCCTATGTTTTATCGCAGCACTATTTACAATAGCCAAGATATGGAAGCAACCTAAGTGTCCATCAGTAGATGAATGGATGAAGAAGAGGTGGTACATCTACACAATGGAATACTATTCAGTCATAAGAAAGAAAGAAATCCTATGAATTACAACAACATGGATGGAGCTGGAGGATATTATGCTCAGAAAAATAAGCCAGGCAGAGAAAGACAAGTGCCAAATGATTTCCCTCATTTGTGGAGTATGACAATGCAGCAAAATTGAAGGAACAAAATAGCAGTAGACTCAGAGACTCCAAGAAGGGACTAGTGGTTACCAAGGGTGAGGCATGTGGGAAGGTGGGTGGGGAGAGAGGGAGAAGGGGATTGAGGGGTATTATGTTTAGTACACGTGGTGTGGGGTGTCATGGGGAAAACAGTGTAGCACAGAGAAGGCAATAGTGAATCTGTGGCATCTTACTACACTGAAGGACAGTGACTGCAATGGGTTATGGGTGTGGACTTGATAATAATGGGTAAATGTAGTCACCACATTTTTTTTCATGGGAAACCTTCATAAGAGTGTATATCAATAATACCTTAATAAAAAAATTTTAAAAACTAGAAAAGTATACTAAATATATTAATACAGTCATGTAAACAGCATTAATATTTTGTACAATTCTTATATCTGCTTTAATATTTGTTCACAACAGTCATTTATAATTGGTAACTTATAAAATAGCAATGAGAAATTCACCCTTAAAATTACACATGGGAAAATTTAAAGGATACAAATTATAAGTAATCCCTTAAGGCTTTTATATCTGTATTATCAACTAACAGCCATGTTTAGAAGAAAATAGAAATAATGATAAAATTATATTTGAAGATATGCTTGCTGATGCCAATATTCACCGTTTAAGTGAGGTGATAGACAAGGTAGGGGGGTACTCATGTGAACCTAAGTTTTAAATATCTAGGACACAATACAGTACTTTTCAATTATATCCTTATTGTTTTGATGCAATATTTGTCATTTTACTTCACAAAGTTGCATGCCTTAGTAAAGGAAAAGTTTTCTACTTTTCCACAAAGTCTTGGAAATCCTGATCTAAATAACATGTGTAGTCTTTATTGAAGAGCTTTCAGCATAAAGGTTATACAATTTCATGTGAAAAGTAATAAGTGCTATAAAAGGTGTAAAGACTCCTGGATAAATAAGTTCTGTCATACAACGTGGTAGACAAAAAGAAAGTAACACAACTTTATTTTTTTAAACACAACAGTTTAGGTGAAGGATATTTGTTTATTATAAGGGAACCAATTAAATACAGTAGAGGTCAGATTGTCAGGTCATATTATCATAAGTTTATACCTGAAATTTTACTTAGAGAGTGTTAACACAAACTCCTGGGAAATTTAACAATTTCCTAATCTCTGTGGTGACAAAATGCTGTCATTGGATTACTGTGAGTATTTTGAAAAGAAGGGATAACTTTATAAATCTTCATTCCTCTCCAGAGAAAATGTCTCTGGGGTGCACACCTGCGGTTGAATATCTGCTTAGTATCCCTTTCTCTTGAGAAACTAAATAGATTGTAACTTGGAGGCCACCTAAGAGCACGTTAATGTTCTACATGCTTCCTTGTTTGCCTCTTTCAGCCCCATATCCTTCGGTTAAATCATTGTGATCAATCATGAATTCATTATGCACACGCTTTATCATTGCTGCTGGAGATGAAACTGTTGGATCAATTAAACCCACTTTGTTCATAAGAAGAAACAGAAATGATAGCAGTGAAAAAATACCCAAATAAAAACATTAATTTAGGTAAGTTATTTCCAGTTTTTTACAAAAGCCCCTTTGCTGACAGCCTATGATACATAGAATCTCTACATGGGCATATTTAGTTTTATAGATGTAGTAGTCCCGGCTTGCAAAGGTTATTCTGAGAGATTTAGTACACAGATGTCTACCCATATAATAAGGCTTAGAGGTATTGATGTTATTTAGTATCTTAAAACTATAGTTATGGGTTATAGGTCATATTTTTAAATGACTTTTAGGGTGAAAACTCTTCTAACAGCTCCACTTCCAAAGCTGTTTAGAAATATTTAAAAGTATATGTCATTACACACTTCTGAATTTCTCTTCCTTATAAGCTGGTCCTTGATTTTGTTCTGATGAGACTATAAAATGTCCAAACTATGACAATTCAGTTAATGTAGAATAATGGTTTGCAGTTTTCTTTTTTCATATTTGTCTAGTTTGTGTAGTTTGATCTCCTAGAATGAGTTTAGAATTATTCCTTCCTCTTTCATTTTTCTGTAATACTTTCAAAAATGTATTGGCTCTTTCAAAGTTTGTTAGAATTCATCCATGAAGCTGTCTGGTTCTGGAATTTTGTTTATTGGGAATTTTTTGATTACCAATTCAATCTTGTTAGTAGTAATTGGTCTGTTAAGTTTTCAGTTTATTCCTGGGTAAGTCTTGAAAGATTGTATGTTTCTAGGAATTTATATGTTTCTTTTAGTTTGTCAAATTTATTGGCATATCATTTCCCATGTAATTTTCTCATAATTGTTTGAGTTTCTGTGTGTCACTGGTAATTCTTTTTACATTTCTGGTCTTTTTTATTTTTGTATTCTCTTTCTTTTCTTGATATCTCTGCCTAAGGGTTGTCTATCATATATGTTGTAGAAATATATATATTACACATTTCTGAATTTCTGTGTTCTTTGGAGCATGAGATAAGTTGGTCTTTGATTTTATGCTGATGAGACTATAAATTTTCCAAAAAATAAAAATTCAGCCAATGTGGTAAATTCAACCTTCAAATAATATGTTGATGTCATTAAACACAACTATGCAGCCAACACATATAAGATTTGGTTCTAGTTTGACTTTTCTAGATGTTTATGTTATACACATGATCTGCTGCAATAAATATTTTGTCTACACCAGGAGTGCAATGTGGTATTTGAGGAAGAACAACTCCATCCAAGCATTGGTTACTAAAGAGGACATAGTTTTGGACCACACATAGTCAGAAATTATGATAATTTCCATGGATGCCTTGAGCACAATTTATAATTAATATTTTTTGAATATTTTGCATCTGAGAGTTTTATTTATCTCTAATATATGAGAGTTTGTCTCTAGCTTCTTAATTTTTGTTACCTATTCAATAATGAGTTCTTGGCCTTTTTTCTCTTAGAAGCCAGGTATGTTTCAATAGATCTGTAATAATGGCTGTACTTGGAGGAGCCCTGTGGACCAGTAATCTAAGATAAAGGTATATGCCCAGGGCGATATGAGAAAAACTGAGGTTCTGGTTACATTTGTTTTCATAAGAGATCTTTTGATAACATGTTTAAAAAAACCCATACACCTCACTGTTTCTTGGAATTAATATTAATTGAAAACTTAGCTTCTATCCACTTCACGAGCATTAGGCTGACTCTAAAAGGAAAACTCACATTGAACTTCAAGATGAGTTTAAGCCTTGAACAAGATAGGCACAGATGACACAAATAACACAAAGGAAGGATGTCAATCTTAATACTCCCTCTATGCAATTGTTGCCGTAGTCTACTCCTGGAAATGTAATCTCCATTTCATTCAATAACATTTCATCCTAACACAGGAAAGTGTCAGCTATTATTCTCCAAACACATTAGACTAGTTGTATATTCATTATATTTGTTTTATTATTAATTCAAGCAGATAGGGGTTTTTTTAAGTAAAGCAATTGTTTTCATTATAAACCAGAAAACTGTTAATAACAAATGTTCATTTCAGAGCTACAGAGCTAATAAGCTTTGAATCCTTTTCTGCCCAGGTTCATTCACTTAGAATTACATAATTTTGATTCATGTATATCAGATCATTTATTTGCGGATCAACAGTTCTCTGATATGAGTTTAATCTCACAAATGGAGACAATGAAAAATTATGAATTGCTTCAATTAATTATTAAAAATAATTTTTTCCTTATTTTTTGAAAGTGGGAACACATAGCCTTTATGTTATGAAAATAGGTGAGCCATTCCCTATCTTGCCAGATGGTATATTAGCCAAAGTTTCCTGAAATGTATTATTTTGTTTTGATAACTTTTCATTCATGTAATTATTCCATTATTTAAGTCTGAAAACATGTGATACAAGAGTAAACATGACACAAAGTCTATTATTCAAGGGCCTTGCAGGTTAATTTAAAAATACATAAATTAAGGAGCAATTGAATTGCTACAGCTTAATTGTTCTGATAAAGATAAAGGGCTCTGGGACACCCACCCAAAATAAGCTAGAATGAGTCTTATGGAGGTTGTAAAGCCAAAAGAAAGTGGAATATAGATTATAACCACTACTCTTGATAGTAAAATCAGTGTTTCAATAGTTTTACATTTGGAATTTTCATGGTGAACTTACACCGCATGTGAATTTCAAAAGAACAGTCAGAAAATGTTGAAATATTAGTTTCACTTACTTATAACTATATGATAAATCATGGGAAAGACTTAACATCTTATGAATCTCAGTTTATTCATTGGTAAACAGAAAATATGATTTCCAGGGGACATGAATGGAAATGAATTAGAGAATGTATGTCATAGCTTAGTTGGGTGTGATAACATGTTTTTGTTTTAATATAGAATTTAATTATTCTTGAACTAATTTGATGGTAATGAATCAATAGAATCAATATGACTACACCATACCCCAAATAAATTGTATTTATGATATTTTCACAGAAAAAAATACAGCATGGATTGACGGCCTGATTAAATCTGGTTTCTGAGCTTCATGCTTCTGTAAACCACAAGATCTACATACAGGTGATGGAATTTTTGAAGAGGCTAAACCAGACCAGTGCTGTGGAGTTCATTCTCAAGGGATTTTCTGATGACCCAGCTAAACAGCCACTCCTGTTTTCCCTGATCCTCTGCATTTGTCTGACCACCATGGTTGGAAACCTGCTGATCATCCTAACAATCATCCCAAATGCTTGTTTTCACTCCCCCAGGTATGTCTTCCTTAGCAATTTGTCCTTGATTGATCTTTGTTTATCTTCCACTACAGTTCCCAAAATTCTTGTAGACATCCAGACAGGAAATTCCATCTCTTTCAATAGCTGCATGATGCAAATGTACCTGTTTATCTGCTTTTCAGGGTTGGAAACATTGCTTCTCCCTCTCATGTCCTATGACCGTTTTGTGGCCATCTGCCTCCCTTTGTCCTACTTACCATCATGACTCCCAAATTTTGTGCCCATCTGGTGTCGAGCTCCTGGATCTTTGCAGTCTTGAGTGCCCAGGTACACATCATCTTATTGGTGCAATTCCCCTTCTGTAAGGATAACAAAATTCCTCAGTTCTTCTGGGATATTCATCCATTGCTAAAGTTGTCCTGTTCAGATACCCACATCAATGAGTTATTTATTTTTATTGAGGGGGGACTTGTAGTGGTGGTGAGCTTTACCTGTATTTTAGTTTTTCACATACTCATTGGTTGTGCTGTAGTCAGAATACCATCAACCACGGGGAAGTTTAAAGCATTCTCCACATGTTCTTCTCACATCTGTGTGGTCCTTTTATTTTTGGTACAATAATTGGTGTTTATTTATGTCCCTCCACCTTTCACACAGCTGAAACAGACAGAGCAGCAGCTATAATGTATACTGTGATCACCCCCTTGTTAAACCCTTTTATCTATAGTCTACGGAATAGTAATCTGACAGCAGTTCTTAGGAAAACCATCCAAAAGAAATTGTTTATATGATACATTGCAAGGTGTGGGGACTTTTCAGGTAAACATATAAATGAGTCAATAATTTTATTAAATGTTCCCATTTTCATCTGCTTTTTGTGACTGAAAGGTTTACTTATAGTTTCTTCAGTAAATTATTTTATTTGTGTATTGCAATTTATGAATTATAATAACAGTTGTTAGCATACAATTTTTAAAGTACATAAACCTGAGTATCATAAATATTGTATATGCTGTAGAAAAAAATTCTAATTCCTAGGATTTCTACAAACCTGACTAATCCTAAAATGTCAAATAAACATCAAATATGGTTATTCTAAAATTTATTCTATTGGATATGATTAAATATTGTGTAATAACATTATTCAAAAGAGAATAATTACACTTACTTGATATTAGTTCTGATTGTATTTAGGTATATTCTTTTGGATATTCTAAGTATAAAGTCAAATCATTACAAATAGAAATATATTTATCAATTAATTTCCAATTTTCATTATCTGTATATTTTAGGTGAATTGCATTGGTAATTAACCTAATACATGTAAAAAAAGCAGGTGTAGTGGGCATCCTGCTTTACTTTGTTTCAATTTCATCATGTTTTTATTTTCAACTTGTTTATTTTCAATTTTATCATGTTTTAAAGATGCTGGAATGTGTTTTCATATATATATTTATATGTATAAAATATTGTATGTAATTACTTTCTTTTATATACATAAATTTTATTTTCTATTTATTTTGTATATACATTATTTTATATAATAAATCTATATATTATTTTCTATTTTCTCTCTGTGTATGTACATATATATTTCTCTAATTTCCATTTCCTTTAGTTTGTGTATGCAACTGTGTTGTGTATGTGTGTTTACTTGGGGTAAAAAAGGACAGTGGTGAGAAATATGTGTTATATTTGTCATATACCTTTCAATGTCTAAAAATTTGATCATGTAACTTTTCTCTCTTGATCTATGGCTTTAATACATGTGAGGATAAAGCACTTCTTACTCCAAAATATGCTGGTTGGGTTGTACCAAATGACATCATTTCACATCCGTTCACATATGTATGTAACCGGAATACATTGTGCTTAATAGTATTGGCTGAACCCTGACAACACATGCCTAAAACTTGATCTTCATGGTGTCATGCCCACTCTGCAACCCTCACTCCCTCACTACAAAATACCTGTAATCCGGAGAAATAAAGTGTCCATAATAGTTATACTAATACTAAGGGTGTCATATCCCAGTGATGAGATTGCAAAGGGATCAAGATTGATAAGTATGAAACAGATGATCCAGGATAGATAGTGGGTAAGTACTGTCTATATTCCACATAATATTCTATAAAATAATAAAAAGTGGAAACACACCAAAGAGTTTTAAGCTGGTAGCAAAAAGGTCAAATATGAATGTTGAATTAAACAGATATAAGTGATACATACAATTATGCTCACATACGTTTTCTTCTAAAATATTTAGTAATTTATATTTCAAATTTAGAATTACAATGCAGCTGCTATTATCTATGGTGTTAGTGATGTTTAAAGATACATTTTCACTATGGATGTTTAACTGATGAAACATCTTTTTTCTTTTTCATATATTTTAATTATAGTAGATATATTTATTTCAATAGACAACATAGTGATTCAATAGTTATATACATTACTAAATGCATACCACAAATAACACAGTTACCTCTGTCAGCATAGAAACATATTAGGGAGCTATTGGCTATATTCTCTAGGCTTTACTTTCATCCTTGTAACTAATTTATATTATGATTAAGATTTTCTGCCTCTTTATCCCCTTCACATATTTCAACTGCCCACTTCAATGTCTCCCATGGTAACCACCAGTTACATCTTAATGTCTATGAGTCTACTGCTGTTTTATTAATTTTGTTTTGTTTTTAGATTCCACATATGAGTTTTCATAAGGTTGTGTGTGTAAGTTGATTAACTCTTTCTAAAATGTACGTGGAGTCCAAATGTTTAGAAAATCAACAATTTTGGAATATGAAACCATATTGTCCAATTTTACCACCTGATTTTCAGAATGACTATAAAGGTATGTTAGTCAGGACTGTTATTAGCATAAATGTAAAGAAATGAAACAGATAAGAAGTTTAGAAATAGTTGCATAGACTTACACTGAACTTTTTTCTAATGGGCTATAAAAATTTAATAAGGAAAGATTATGAAATGGTGTAGAACACCAGTATAGGAAAAACATAGAATCTCATATGTTATTTCATGCCATACACAAATTCACTAGAAAAAGATGATAGACCTAAATATAAGATGTAAAGCTACATTTTATAGAAGAAAATAGGGAAAACCCTCTTCAAAAAATGGGAATAATATAAGAAGTCTTATAAAACACATGCCAAAAATCATAAACCATGAAATATGAAAGATACAAATGATAATAGAGATAAATATCAATGAAATTTAAACTCCTACTGTTTAGAAATCATTGCTAAGGCTATCGAAAATCGAGTAAAAAATTGGAATAAAAACACACACATATATAATAAAAAATAAATATATGAGAATAAACTATTCTATTTAAAATGCCAGCATTTGAACACATGACAAAATGTTTCATGAGATTGGCCAGTGAACACATGAAAACATGCTCACAATCATTAGTTGTAAGAAAAGCACAAACTGAGACATGAAATACACTAAATACCCATCAGAATAGCTTATATTAAAGTTAAACAATATTAAGTGTTGGTGTGGATATAGACAATGGAGCACTCATCACCCCTCGTTGGAATGTAAAGAGTTCCAACAAATTTGGCTATAATTTCTTATTAAGTTTAATAATATACTATACATACAATTATCATCTTAGGTATTTATTCAAGATTAAACAAGCATATCCTCATACAAGGATTTGTACATGTAAGGTTCATTGTAGTTTTATCCTTAATAACTCTAAATTGGAAACAATATAAATATTTACCAACAGGGAAATGAAAAAATTTTAGGATAAGTATTCAATGGAATTCAACTCACCCATAAAAATAAAAAGGTAAAAAAACCCCACAAAGGTACATGGATCAATCTCTAAATCATTATGGTAAATGAAAGAAACCTGACATGAAAGAATATATGTTCTGTGATTCTGTATATGTGAAAATCTAGAAATAAGCAAAGTTTATCTATAATGACTGTGGGTAAAATTGTAATATTTCCAGAATCTCTCACCTGGCCTTAGTACATCTCCATATCAATAGGTGATTACACAGAAGAGTGAGGGCATATCTGGACTGAAGAGGTTGGGTGAGAGTCCCTTTTTGCAGCCAGGTCACAAGAGACATGGGAAAGCAGAAGTGGAAGACTGCTTGTAGGCAGTAAATAGGTTTCTTCCACTTTATTTTTCTCTTTGACTGATTTCAGCTTCAGAGGTAATTTTCCCTGGGCAGGAAACATATTTTCCCATGGAGTTATACCTGGCGGTATTTGGCAGGACCTCTGAACCTGAAATCTGTCTTCATGGATGTGACACTTTGGCGGGATGCCCCTAGAGATGGTGGGGAGATGCCCAGAACCCCACCGTGGATGAAGGGAGGCCCCAGTGGCTGCAGCAGTAGGGGGTGTGGCTTCACTCAGGGGCCCCTGATGTTTGGGGGCTTCCAACTGGGGATCCCCTAGTGGGGAATTGGACTAGGGTAAAGCACCTCCTATATGGGTGGGGCCATCTGGGGCCCTCCCAAGGATTGGGGAAGGGTGGAGACACTGATTTTAGCCCTCCCTGAGATAGGAGACTGCTTAAAGGTCCTAAGTGGCTGTGTAGAAACCGGGACTTTGTGATATTTGTTTCCTGAGATAGTGGAAAGGGTTATCAAGGAGAGAGACTTCGGCAGAAGAGAAACACATGTCAGTATCACTTGGAGCAGCTGGGCAAAGACCTATGGGATTCCCTTAACAAAGACAGACAGTTATTGTGAGGACAGGCTGTACTCCTGGAAGATACCTTAGCAGCAAGGAATAAGGCAGCTGGAGAATCCATGTTGGAGGAGTCCATGGGGGAGGGGACGGACAGAGTGGGACCTTCACCCCTGGAGATGGTAGAGGAGTAGTCAGGAAGGGAAGAGGGGGTTGGGGCGATGGGCCGATCTGTTGCAGAGGCCACCACCCAAGGCACCACCCTCTCCCATATTAAAGGTCCCCCAGGTTGTAATTAAAAAAATAAAAACACAACAACGGTGGGCTCCTCAGGGGGAGGAGCTGCCTCCTCCCCAGGTTGTGGAGCACTCCATGCTCTGTCCCTATACCCAGGATGAGCTGGTGGACATGAGCATCTGGTATAGGCAGAAGCCATCGGAATCTCTGCCTACATGGCTTTTAATCTCTGGCATATGCAGGTGGAAAACATTGTTAGGTCAGGTACTGAGATGTGTAGACAGGCTTCCCTGACAACTCATCCTTCCCTCTGGCAGTGGTTGCAAAGTGCCCGTCACACCTCAGGGAATCAGGCACTTCGGGATGGTCTAACAGTAGCCATCAGGGCACTTTGACCTAATCAGGGTGATTTACCATGCTCACCCACTAGCTGGAAAATGTATGCAGAGCTACAGCAGGTGTTATGGGAGATGGGCATGAAAAATATCATTTATTATATGGACACTCAGTGCCCCATTGAAGAGTTGTTCACTGTAGGAATGAGAAATATGGTGCTCCATACTGCTCCCCCATCTCTCCTTGGGTCCCTAGTGACTATTCTTGTCCCCACATAATGCAACTCATAAACGAGGCTATGCATACTTTAGGAGGAGGTTGAAGCAATAAGAAAATGGAAGGAAGTACAGGCTACAACTGAAAGGAGAGGTGCAAAGGGCCCCGTGAATGTTTCGAGGACTCAGATATGGGTTGATTTGATAAAGCCTGGGGTAGTGAAAGAAAAACTTGATGGGAAACCCAATAAAATGATTCAGAACTGTGGGAACAACTAAGCCAGAGCAACAGTTCCACCCACTGAGGTCCAGGACATGGAAGCGAGAGGCAAAGTCCCATGTTCGGCCCGTGTCCTGCAGGACTTCCTGGGGGACAGTACAATGCCCTCACCACCACAGGATGATGATTGGGCATTGTCATACATGCCTTGAGTGTCATGGACTCATCAAGGCCCTATGAGCTAGATGTTCATGTAAATGAGGATGGTTATGGATGGGACCTTTGGCAGCAGCTTGAACAAATCTGCCAACCTATCATATTCTGGACCCAACTATGGAAAGGAACAGAGGTCCAGTATATTTTGATAGTGAAGCAACTGGATGCTGTGTACCATACCCTTTTGACTATGGAGCCCAACACCAGAACAGCTCTGACCTAGGTAAAAACCACCTATCACATTGCAGGGTGGGTATGAGACTGGACCCAAAGGCCATGGAGTGGGTGGTGTGGCACAGATGCCTACACTAGCCAAATGGGACACATATTTACAGTAGATTAACATGCTTTCCAATAGCCCCTTCAGTGGAGAACTCCAGTGCTTGTTGGGGCCAGTGACGTATACCAGTGGAAAGCAGGAAGAACTTGCTTTTGAGCATTGGTAGCTGAGGGTCCTTTTCAGGAGGGAAAAGCCCCTATACCTGAAGATGCTTAGTATACAGACAGCTCCAGTTATGGGCAGTCCCCAAAGTGGAGGGCTGTGGCTTTCCATCCTGAGACAATATGGATGGAGGATGGAGATGGGAAGAGCAGTCAATGGGCTGAGTTGCAGGCCGAATGGCTCATGATTACCCAGGAGCCTTCCCCTATAGTTCTGTACACTGACAGCTGGCCCATGTATGGCACCTTGGGGAAAAGGTCTGGAAGCTGGCCTTGTGTATGTACCAGAAGTAACAGCAGAGTGGCCTCCAAAGATCATGGTAGCATACCCAAAGTGTCAGGTGAGTAAGAGCTTCTTACCAGAAGTTTTATTTTATCTTTATGGCCAGGACATGTACCTCCCAGCGCCCTATATAATGACCCATCTCTAACTCCCACAGGGAGGGGGTGAAAGTCTGGTATACTAGACCAGAATGAGATCCTGTTCCTGCCAGTGTTCTGTCACAGGACCACTCTCTTGCATACATCCTACCAGATGGACAAGATTTGCCTATGCTGGTGTCATTAGAACATGAATCTTATCACCCTTAAGGTTATTTTCTTCTGTGTTCCCTGTGACCTGGATGCACCCATTGGCTGCAGCTGCTGAATGATGATTGCTCTGAACTCCTTAGCTACTGGCACCTGTGTAATGGACAAGTTATTGACTTAATCTGCATAGGACTTTGAACCTAGCTGAATCCTTCAGCCTGAGGATTTACATGGTTTTATTGCTGTTGTGATGGCATGCTTTAGTCTGGTTACAGCACTCCAGTTTTCTCACACAGGGGGCATTCTGGAAGATGGTGATTGAGTATATTTTGAGGTGAGATTTCTGGATGGGTGGGCAGGGGGTAAAATTTCAACATTTCCAAACTCTCCCCCCTTTTTGCACCCAGTCAGGAGAGACACTGGTGAGCAGAAGTGGACAACTGCTTGTATGCAGTAAACAGGTTTATCCTACTTTATTTCTCCCTTCGACTGATTTTGCCTTCAAAGGTATTTTGCCCCAGGCTGGGAACATATTTTCCCCCAGAGTTACAGTGACAAAAGAGAAAGCAGCAATTTCTTGTGCCAAGAGGAGGAAATAACTGAATGCATGGGTCAAGAGGCAACTTTCTGAGTGCTCGATTTCTTGATTGTGGTTGTGGTTACATTTGTACACATTTATCAAAACTCAAGCTCTATCAATATATAACGGCTGTATCTTAAAGTATGTCAATTATAGCTCAAAAAGTTCATTTCAAATATTATCTTCTTTTGTCTTTAGGTAGTGATTATTAGTGGGACCACTATTAATACCTTTGGTAGGGCATTTGACAACCCTAAATAATTAGCATTCTTCATGCTCATATCAATTCCTGCCACCAATATCCCATGTTACTTCAAACAAGGTACCTGTATGTAGTTTCAAAGAAATACCTCCTGGTACTTCCTACTTTCTCAGTGATAACAATTGATTTACAGTTTATTTCTTTAATGCTTAAATGTTTGATCTGCTTGAATTTTACTTATATGAATTTATTTTTAAAATATTTACATATGGGCTAATTTTCACAAACCATGTATTTAAGAAAACATTTCCTTGACAACATGAACTTAAAGTGAACAAGCTCACACTTATACTCTAAGTTCTCTTTTTGCCATTCATATGTAGACATAATCTAGATTTATCTTATTCAGACACGTACATTGTCATTTTTTCCTTCTTTTGTTCTTATAGATTGTCAGTCTTTCATATCCTCTATACGTGTTTACTATGCTGCTATAACAATTTTGTGTGTGGTATCTACTCAGTTGGGCAGTGTTGTTTTCCACATATGCTTGGTAAATATTGATAGTTGAGGTTTTTGGTATGAAGAGACTATCACACCAGCATTGTTTTGTTTTGCATGTTTTGTAGTGCTATTACTGTAAAGGAAGTCCTTTAAGTACTGATCCAGCGTGTGCTTTGTATGCTAGGCAGTGTGATCTTCTGGATATGCTTGTTATGGCTGAAACATTGAAGGGTGCAATCTGTATACATGAATGACAGGTGAATGCCATGGGCAGTGGCATTATAAAGCCAATTATGAGACTATTCCTTCAGTTCCTGTAGAATCATTTCTGTTGCTCCCCACACTTCCTTTGTTGTTTCTTTATTGCTAATGTGAGACCTTTATGACTCTCACCTGAGGAAAGTCTTCAGGGAAACTGTGTGGATGTGCCACGTTGAAAGTCAAGTCTCCAAGGCCCCTGGCTGAATACATAACAGTAATTCTCACAAGAGGGATCTCAGACCGTGACTTTCTTTACATACTGCTTACAGAGAGAAAAAGCTCTGAAAAAGAAAAAGGGAATTAGTATTTATCTGTAACGTAGATGGTCAGGGAGAGCCAATGACATAGCATTGAAGAGTTTTTTGTTTCTTTTCCTCATGGTCTAGTTGAATGTAGTGTCTTTAATACTGTAACCTTCTGAAAGGAAAGCTTAAAGAAAATTTAATAACATTCCATTCCTGAAAATTAACCAAAGAGAGTACAGGCTGTGAGTATATCTGGGGGGATATAATCCACGTTGTTTCCCTTGGGTAGAGAATAATGGGGCTACATAATAGTACTTTTATAATTTGGATCCTTCTGTAATCACACGTAATATACCTGTGGCATTTATAGTTCCCTTCAAATTTAATATACATTTAAAGAGGGTATAACCCTCTTTTTGCTAAAGGCAAAATTAAACAGCCATAATATATTTAAGAAAAAGAAAATAAATGTTCTCTTTGACATGATGTTAACCTGATTGTTACCAAAACTCTACTGCTATTTTTTCAAATTGTTAAATTTGGTTTGTTAGTGCCAGCAGAAAGATAGCCATGCAATACTCTTTTCATAAAAGCAATATAGGAACCTGAAACATTTGCAGTAAAATGATAATATGAATTTTAATATTTGTTTTATGAAATCAGGAAATATATTTTTAAATATTACCCTCAACTCTTTCATCCAAATAGTTTTCTTAAATTTATAAATTCTGTGTGTTTGCTAGTCATAATATTTTAAAAAATACTTTGAGTAGTTATATACCCTGAAAAAAAGTAAATATTATATTTTGTTAGAGTAAATGCCAAAAAGTAGCATTTTTAGGAAATTAAAATCTGAAGGTTGATGTAGTGATACAAATAAAATGTCTCCTGACCATACTGATGTTACTTTAACCACATCTAATAATTTTTATGACATATATATCTTGGAAAATTCTGTATCAGCAGTACACTACATTGGACCATTAATACTGTGACATAAAACACATATGTATTTTTAAATAGAGTTTTATGGTTCAAAAATCCCATAAATGTTTGGTCACAGAAATACATATATATGAACACAACTGTCTCTACATTTCACTCAACATTTTTTTTTATTGTGATATAGGAGATATCAAGTCAGTATCTTGATGTCAGATAATTTTTTTAAATATTAAAATTATATATTACATATACAAGAAAGCTTTTGTTATGAGCCCTAAGAATTTTTTTCTGCTATACTTTGCATTTATCATCTTGATATTTGGCATTAAAGCACATGTATATCTGATTGTATCCATTGGAATCCTTTTCTCTTTAAAGACAAGATTTCTAATTATTTTTCATTGCGGCAACACAACAGAACTACAGCTTGCAATATAAAGTACACTTAAATATTTGGAAAGTGGGTAGATCTCATGTTCAGTTCTTTCACAGTAACCAAGATATGGAAACCACCTCACTATCCATGTAAGTATGAAGTAATTTGTGAAAATTTATTTGTTTGACTATTCCTCATAAATGTAGGAAAAGAAATGGATGCAATGATTCTAAAAACAAACAAACCAAAGATTAGGAATGTTAATATTTATAAACAAAATATTTTCCATATAGATTTTAAATCCTACTCTGTGCTACCGTTTTCTGGAGATAGTGTGTGCTCATGTCCCAATCTCCCACCAAACCATAATAGATGGAATAAATTAGGGATCTTGAAGATAAAATTGTAGAAAACGTTCTGTGTTGATTGGCAAATAGTATGGCCTAGAATCTCCATTCTGTGGGGCATAACAACCTCTCCCATGATCTTCTGGCTTTGGAAATGAGGTGTCTGTAGATTTCATTAACATCCTCTAGTCTCCAGTATGTAAATTCCTAAGTGATGGGACAATAACAGAAACATATTTTATTTATTGGGGTGGACTCATCATTAAAATCAACCTGCCTGAGTTCAAAACCTGCCCCACCATTTAAAGTGATGTAAGTGTAGGAAAACCACTCCCTTAGTTTCTTCATTTGAAGTTTTAGATTCTTTGAATATTTACCATGGAGATTTCTTTTCTAAATTGAGTGAGAGAATCCATGTAAATTTTAATTTTTACTAGTACTAGAAGTATATTATCATCATTAAATAAATGAATACAAATATATCCCATTCTTGCTCATCTATCATCCAGGCTTTATTGGTTCCAGATCAGAGAGGATGAGTTATGGAGGTGACAAACCAGACCACAGTGACCGAGTTCATTGTTGTTGGGTTTCCTGGTATTCCCTACCTGAGACTCACATGGTTTGTGATGTTTCTCACTGTGTATCTCCTGTCCCTCATGGCAAACACTCTCATCGTTTTAACTGTTGTGATGGAGCCCACACTCCAGACACCCATGTACATTTTCTTAGGAAATCTGTCCTTCCTGGAGATCTGGTACACCACAGTCACAGTACCCAAACTGCTGGTCACCTGCCTGTCACAGGGTGTCACCATCTCTGTGTCTGGCTGTATAACCCAGTACTACTTCTTTTTCTCCCTGGGAGCGACTGAGTGCATCCTCCTGGCAGTGATGGCCTATGACCGGTACCTGGCCATCTGCCACCCTCTAAGATACTCACTGCTCATGAGTATTCCAGTGTGCCTGCAGTTCTCTGCTGGATCTTGGATTGGGGGCTTCATTTCTCCTCTTCTATCTACCATACTGATCTCTCATCTAAACTTCTGTGGCCCTCAGAAGATCAACCATTTCTTTTGTGACTCTGACCCCATCTATAAACTCTCTTGCTCAGATACATTCTTGGTGGAGGCCTTGAGCTACACATGTAGCTCTGTTGTGATTCTAAGTTCTTTTCTTCTCACCATGTCCTCCTATGGACACATTGTGGTCACAGTGATCAGAATGTCTTCCCAGGAAGCTTGGAGAAAAGCTTTCTCCACCTGTGCCTCCCACCTCACTGTGGTCACCATCTATTATGGCACCATTATCTTTGCCTATGTCCGCCCTCCAGCCAAGTACAACTTCACCATTGGTAAAGTGGTCTCTGTGTTCTACTGTGTGGTCACCCCATTGGTAAATCCTCTCATATACACTCTGAGAAACAAAGATGTGAAGAAAGCCTTCAGAAAGTTTCTAGCACAAAAGAGGTTGCTCTTGGTCAGAAACATGCAGGAGATTTGAGAGACCAACTAAAATAAGTGATTTAGAATGGATTCCCATACCACATTTACAAACAGTAAGTATTGAAAAATACATTATAAAATTGATACCACCTATTACAGACGCTTCTCTCACTTTCCATACTGATTTGTATCTTCTTGAAATACTTATCCTATAATTAATGTATTTAAGAATGTTTTAGATTAATGCCAAAGTTAAATAACACAAGGTTCCAGTCCATAAACCATTCACAATATGTAAAAAGGATGGTTTAGTGCCATATAATATTTCAGTTAAATGTTCTAATAATATATACCTTAACAGTAACCCTGGGTCAAAAATCGTCCTTGTTAAAGGAAAAAATGTTTTAATTCCACCTGGTAAATGGACCAATATAAACTTGTCACTATGTACATTAAAAAACACATGATGATTCAGTACTATTCTGAGGCACTGATGTAGATTTAATTATGAATATAAACATAAAAATTAAAGTATAAAATAGAAATTACTAGATAATTACCATTTTTCTGAGTAATATAACTGAATCTGAAAATATTAGCAAATGTAATAAGACTAAAAATTTGAGGGGGAGAAAATCGGAAAAGTTTGAATTAGACAGTAGAAGAATTGGATAGCTAACATGGAAAAGCAAGTATCAACTCTCTTAGATTTTAATATAATAATCAAAGACATGCTCATTTTACTATATACTAATTCAATTCAGAGTAAGAGGCAAAAAAAAAGATGGAAAACTACTTTTCCATTATTATGTACCACTCTCCCATGTGAATAAAGAACTTCTATAATTTTCAGTACAGTTAAGAACCTACAGGGATGGTAAAGGTGACGGAAGAAAAGCTACCATCAAAGCTTTTTAAGTATGAGTTCTCCACTGGCGTGCCTCCTAAAGTCTCCCCATTCCAGGTATGGCCAGAGGATGAGCACAATCAGAGTACTCTAGGAGGTTTTCCGAATGAGAATTTCCATAGTTACTAGATACCCAGTTGATTGATATGCATATTAAATCATGAAAAAACACTATTTTAAACTCCCAAGATTCTAAACAATTAAATTTTAGTGGGAAATATAAAGAAATCAGAGAACAGACTGGTGGTGGCCATGGTGGATGGGGATGGGGGAAGGGGTGAAATATGTGAAAGGGGAAAAAATAGTGAGAAAAAATTTGGTATCTTCATCTGAATGATGCTTACATGATTGTATGTGCATATCAAAATTCATCAAGCTATACACTAAAATTTGGGAATTTTATTGCATATACCACAAAAAATTTAATGAAAAAACAAAGAACTTGCTGCACATGCCAGTGTTTAAATGTGTCTTTGTTTAAATCTTACCTCTTATTTTCTGGTAGAAATTAGAATTGGGTTTTTTTCTAAATGCCTAATTACTTTTCATTTTTAAAGCAGTGTGCACGCATGGAAACTTGTCAAAATTACATTTACATGTAAATGTGAAACTTGTCATAATCAACATTTTTTGCTAAGTCTTCCATCTCTATCAGCATATGAAAGATTATATATAGACTTTCACAACATGAGCAAAACATTCTGTATCAGTACAGTTACTTCTGGATGCCATCCCACTGTAGGGGAGGACAAAAAGGTTTTCTGTCCTTTTTGGGTATTGTGCATGAGCCTAAGTATTAAGTAGACATTGGACAGATTAACAGGAAAATGGCATGTAAGCTATATTTAATATTTTATGTCCACATAGAAATTTTCTAAAGGAAAATGAAGATCCAGAGAAGCAAGTGGAACCAAAAGCTCGTATGCATTTAAAAAAATATTTTACTAATTCATTTTTATTGAAGTATACATGCTATACAATATTTTATTGGTTTCAAGTACACAATATAGTGATTCAACAGCTCTATATAGCATTAAATTCTCACCCAACTAGTGAAGTTATTATGTCATCATAAGAACATGTTAGTTACTGACTATATTATATATGATGCAGTTTCATTTCCATGACTAATTTATAATTGAGATTTTGTGCCTCTTCATCCACTTCACCTATTTCACTGTCCCACCCTGCCCCCTCCCCCACCATAATCACCAGTCACCTCTATGCCTATGAGACTACTGCTGTTTTGTTCTTTTTTTTTTAGATTCCACATATTAGTGAAATCATATGTAATTTGTCTTTCTCTGCCTTACTTATTTCACTTAGAATAATGCCCTCAAGGTCTCTGCATGTTCATGAAAATAGCAGGTTTTCTCTCTGTTTTTATGGCTGAATAATATTCCACTGTGTATATGGGCTGCATCATTATCCATTCATCTACTGATGGACACTTTGGTTGTTTCCACATCTTGGCTACTGCAGTTAATCTGGCAATAAACATAGGGGTGCATATATTTTGAATCAGAGGGTTTTGCTTTCTTCAGGTAAATTCCTATAAGTGGAAATATGGGATCATAGAATACTTCCATTTTTAGGGTTTTGAGGAACCTCCATACAGCCTTCCACGGTACCTGCACCAATTTACATTCCCACCTAAAGTGCAGGAGGGTTTCCATTTCTCCCCATCCTTGCCAACACTTGTTATTTCTCTTTTGGATAGTGATTATTCTGACTGGTCTAAGGTGATAACTCATTGTGGTTTTGATTTGCATGAACAGACATTTTCAAAGAAATACAGATGGCCAACAGGCACATGAAAATACACTCCAATTTGATAACCATCAAAATTTTATGCTCTTTGAAAGACAATGGTAGGAGCATGAAATGAGTAGCTACCAAATGTATAAAACAATTGCAAAATATGTAGTCAAAAGAGTATTTTAGAATAAATATCTAAACTCAATAATAAAGCAAAAATTAAAAATTCAATTACAACATAAGAAAAATACATGAAGAGTTATTTCACTGAAGATGTAGGCATGGCAATAAGCAATTGATAAAAAAAAATTTACATTTATTACCCAATAAAGAAATGCAAATTGGAATTACAATGTGTTGATTTCAGGGCTTCTCAGCCATAGTGCTATTGATATTTTGGTTGTATAATTCTTCATCGTGGAGGGGTGTCCATTATATTCTAGGATGTTTGGAACCATTCCATCCTCTACCCACTAGATTCTAGGAACCCTCCCCTCTCTTCCCTCATGAAAATGAAATATCTGTTCTGACCTTGTGAAATGTACCCTGTTGATAAAACTACCCCCTCAATCCCTTATGGAGACCCACTGATGTAAATGACCAATGAGATAATCATACATTCCACAAACAGGTATTAAGAAGAAGAGATATTCAGTCCCCAGACAATAACCCTCCATATGAAGTACCAAAGGAGGCATTTAAAACAACTTTAGTTTTCTTCTCATTAAGCTAAATTCATTGCTTATTGAAGAAGAGCTGCACAAAGTCACAATCTCCAATCACAGCAGAGACCTGAATATATAGAGATTGCATGGCAGCCTCGTATCCAAGATGGCAGGTTATAGAAGCAGAAACTTTTTAAGGATCAGTTGACCCTTAGTGATGAAAATATATTTTCATGGACTGCTAATTGGCTGTGCTTGGTCAATCAGCATATTACACATGCAGTCTTATTTTATAGTGTCCCCAAAGTTACTTGCACTTTTAAAAATTCAAATAGCAGTTTTATATGAATGGCATTATTAAACTGTTTATTGGTTTACCCAATATACAAAAACGTTACAGAATTTCCATCTGTAAAATAAACATGATCACTTTAATGTCTAAGCTGTATATGAACCACATTCTTATTTTTTTTTGAATTCAAATAATTATTTCTTCTTTATTTTTGATGTCGACCATTTTGTTTATGACATGCCTATTGTACTAAAATAATCAAATGGGAAGAAAATTAAACTACAGTGTGATACCCTAAACATCTATCAGAGTGGTTAAAGTAAGAAGAGTGTCAACCCCAAATATCGGCAATGATTCAGAGTTACTGAGTAACTCACACGTTGCTGATGTGAAAATAAAATGGGGCAGTCAACCTGGAGAATAGTTTGGCATATCCCTTCAAATAAACAACCAACTATCACACAATCCAGCAATTTCACCTGGGACATTTACCCCAGAGAAATTACTTTTGTTCAAAGGAAAATTTCTTCAAGAAACTTATAGGAGCTTTATATGTATCAGCCAAAAGCTGGGAAGCGCTCATTTGCCCTTGTACAGGTAAATAATTAAAATAAAATACAATGATACATGCATAATATGAAATATTCTACAATACAAAACAACAAACTGTCAATACATGCAATAACTTGGGTTGATCAGGGGCATTATGCTGAGTGGAAAAAGGCCAGTCTCAAAGTTTATATATTACATGATCCCATTTATGAAATGTTCTTAAAATGACAAAACTGTAGATATATAGAATGTGTTAGTGTTAGCCAGGATTTCGGTGGTGGTGTAGCTATTAAATGGCAACATGAAGAATCCTTGTGCCTTGGGAATGTAATGCATCTTCAGTGTCAATATCTTGGTTGTGATATTGCACTACAGTTTTGTTAAATGTTATTTGATGTGCAAAAAGGGTATGTGGTATTATGTAAATCTACAAATTCATGTAAATCTACAACCTTAAAATTTTTTTAATGAATTAAATAGAAAAATTATCAAAATAGGTGATTTCATTATCCATTCCTTGTATCTTAAAGACACCATTTAACTGCCTTTCAAATATGTTATATCAGTTTAGCATTCAGACAACTGTAGGCATGAGACGAGCTTTAAATAGATACTCGGTGTGGTTATTATCAATCCTTTAAATTGTTAGGCTGAGTGAAAACCTGTTTGTTTGCTTTGAAATTAATTGTAAGTAGAAAAATTTTTTTATGTTTTTGTATATGTAAACTTTATTTAGAAAAATAAAAGAATCCCTTAATTTGATTTCAAGTATTGTTAAAAATCTTCCATTTTCAGCTCTGTCTTTGAGGTCTTGGTTTTACACTTGATGCTCATGGTTCTGCCCTCTGGGATCTGGGCTCCACTAAGATTCATCTTATTTTTTCTGAAATGTTGGTAAACAACTGAAAATGAGTATTTCTACCATCCTGCTTATAGAGAGCGTAATTTGCATATGTATAAATTTCATGTCCCTCCAGGATACCCTTTCTCTCTTTCAGTTCAAGCTCAGCAGGCAATGTTTTTCCTGATTCAAAATTGTCAAGAACAAAGTGGAGATTGCATAAATTTCATGGATACTCACTCCACTGCACAAAAGCCTAATTGATACACAAAAATTGCTATAATTCCTTCTCTATTTTTGGATTTTGTTGAAATGACTGAGGAACAAGCTCTTAAATACCCTACGTGGCCTCTAGTTTGAAAGGATTTGTGAGGAGTATCCTTCCTCTCTTGTGACTAAATACTCTGTTTCTATCTTCCCAAGCTTTCAGCAGAATGTAGTAAAGCCACACACTAAGTCTTTTTTCTGTGCAATGCTTTCAGCAGACATTTCAGAATTTTCGCTTCTTTTTTTTTGTCTAGGTATGGTACAGCATGACCATTTCTCATGTAATCAAATTCTAGTTCTTTTACTAAACATTAATTCTCTTATTTTATGACTTTCCCAGTTTCTTATAAGCAAAGAGGAGCCAAGGTGCAGGTCCAACACACAGCTTGGAAATATCCTCAGCAAAATACCCAAGTGCCCACATCTGAGTCCTGCTTCCCATAAAAGTGTAAGACACAGTTTAACTAAGGGTTATGTGGCTGCATACCACTGAGCCCACTAACTCCAGGATCCAATAACATATTCCACTTCCACCTAAACTCACCTAGAAGCAGTCTCACAGTTGGATTTCTGGTATCAGTCTCCTAACATTACGTTTATTAGGTTTTCCCCAAGGTGATTTAGGAGTTTTCTATAATGCTGTCCCTTCTTTCCTTAAAAACAAGACAACAGTTGAATTTTGTTTATCATTACTCAGCTCTCACCAGTGACATCTTGAATGTATTTTAACTCACAATCTGGTTCAGGAAATCTACGTTTGCTCCATCTACACTAAATAATATCCACTCCCTCAACATGTATTATATCGAAAAACATTAAATGGCTATTTTTTGCTTGGTAAAAATAGTCCCATATCACCAATTGTATGTGTTTTGTAATGTTTACACATGATATGACACTGTGTAAGCACAATTTATGGTGTTACATTTTGTCAATTCCTTAAAATTCATGACCATCTCATAATGTTATCCCCCCACGCTCATGATAGTAATTTCAGAATATTTTATGTCTCCAAGAAAAATCTTGTTTCATGTTTATTTGGATTTGATTTATTTGGGAAGGAATGAAATCTCCACAACATTTCATTAGACAAAAGAATATACATGATCCCTTTTGTAAAGTCAAATTAAATTCTGTTGCTTACTTTTGATTCATTTTTTTCATACATGAGTTACAGATTTTTAAAAGCAAAACTATTATTCACTTACTTTATCATTATGAAAACAATGTTGTTGACTTTTATACCTTATCCTATTTGGGGTTTAAATCCATATAATCACTGTGTCCTACAGGGCACATAAGACCCATTGAATATATGAGTTATTACTTATACTTTATTTTAGCTACAAACACAGTGAGATATGAAAGATTTTGCTATAATCAAGAAGGTCCCAGAATTAAGGAAGTACACTGTTCATCATTTTTATCATAGCACAAATCTCAGTCATTTTGTCCACTACAGAAACAAATTTCAAAGTGTTGCCAGAACCCTCTTTTGAGAGAAGCTAATCACATCAGGATTTTCCTAATAGTTTAAGTGTTTAATTATTTAGTGTAGCCATTTTTTTTACCACTTTATTTTCTCAGGCATGGCTAAACCTTAATTCCACTCCCATTTTTCTTATACCCTCTCATTTCACTAGAACCATAGTTAGAAACAGTTAAGGCTTCATCCATTCACAGCGAGAATACTGACAAAGCTCTTAATGGGCTGAAGTGTTGTTATACAGTCTTGTAGTTTTGCTCTTACAAATTCATAATAGAAATAGCTTTTCTATAATAGAGGCTGTCTCCGGTGAGGAAATAACTTTTTCTGACCATAATTTTCATTACAATTTTATCTGCTGATTTGACAGGTAAAGGAATAAAACTGATCTCATTTTTCTTAAGGTTATATGCAAATAGAAATTTTCATGGCTGTAGAAAACATATTAAGAACATAAATATTAAAAAGATTTACAGACAACCCACCCATTTCAAATAAATGATATACAGTGAAAGAGAGCTTTGGCAAAGTGCAGCATTTTTCTATACACCATGGTTTTTATGTGTGAGTGACGATGCAGCTGGAAAGCAACAGTTCTTTCAACATCAGGACTTTATAGAAAATATGCCACTGGGATAGCTGACAAGCATTTTTTGTTCCTCTGAAAGCTTTCTTTCCTCCATTAAGAACACGGAATGAGGAATAGCCTTCCATTTTCTTCTTGAATTGCCATCAGCCCACTCTACTCTTCAGGGAACGTATCACATTCCTAGGACTCCTCTCAAGGACCACCATAAATCTGCTTACATAAAAGACCGAATGCTCCCTACCAGACAGTGCTGCTCTGGCACCTGAAATGACACTACTCACCTTCTTTGAAGGAGTGACATGATCAATATCCTCCTCTAAACAACAGCAAGGTAGTCCGTGAACATGAATGGGCAAGGAGCGGGAGGCACGGCTCTGCCCCTCATGACCACCCGACAGAAGGAATGCCACTCATGCCCACCCTTAGGGGCCACAGCCTTCTTTCCAGCTGCACGATAGGCTACGATATATCTCTTCCCGTCTCTATCCTCTGTTTTGGTCTCTAATACTGGAAACAGATTAAACTGCTTGAAGGATGACAGTTCTTTTCTCTTTGGTGTCCCCAACACCCCCGATGGCAACACTGGTTTTCTTATTTTTAAAAAGTTGGAGCTCTTCTAAATGCTGCTTTTCTGTCAGGACTGTAAATCTTCTGAAGGCTCCTCCTCATCCACAGGGACGGACAAGTCATCCAAATGGATGATTCGTCCATCTTTTCCTATTTCATAAAGAAGGAAGTCAGAGTATCTTTCTTTCAAGATTCCTGAGAATCCTTGATGAGCGCCTAGAACCTTGGTGATGCCTACATCAAGTTCGGTGAGGCCATGCATGCTTCATCATGTGTGCAAAACTCTCGGTTCCTTCCTCCTCCTCCCCATCCTCTGAAAGGCCATCTCCCTCCTCCTCTTCCTCTTCTTCCAACTGAGCACCAGAATTCTTCATACTCTTTTGGGCGCTTACAGCTTCAGGTGGCCCAGGCACGCTTACACTGCAGGGTGGAGAGTCATTCTCTGGCCTGTCTGGCCCTTTGGTCAGACAGCATTCTGAGACTTTCTTTTTGCTTCCTTAGCTGGGGCCATACCATAATTATCTTTGGCAACAAGGGACCCATGTTTCAGGGACACACCAGTCATTTCAGTCACCTCCATTTTTAAGGTCTGGGAGCATGTGTGGTGCTCAGTGGGAGGCGGGGGTTGGGGGGGCGGCAAGGGAGAGGGCGTGTAGCTCCTGTTGCGGGAGGGCTGCGGTGGAGAGGGCCACTGGGAAAAGCCTGCTATGAGGCGAGCTGCGCATAGGCAGCGTAGTCGACTCGCTCTGGCCTGGGCGCTTCCACCGACTGGTGGACTGCGGGGCTCACACACATGCCCTGCAGCAAACTGTGGATGCCGGGAGGCCCCTCCCCTGGGGCGGAGCCCGGGCATCCAAGGCCCCGCCCCGCCAAGGCCCCACCCACTTCCCGCGGCTCAGTGCCTTGGGGCGGCCACCTTCCAGCCATTTCTATTATAAGGTCCTTAGAACTTGGAAAGGCTCTGATGGCTTTGCAAAAATTCTGGCCAGATGAAGTTTTTCTTTTCCTTGGTTTTTCCTGGAAATTGGTCAATATTTTGCTTCAGTTGTTTATTTGTTTTGTGACTGCTAATGATTTCGAGTAGCATATATTAACAGATAAAGATCTTTAAAAGAGTCATAAATCCTCACTCTTTCCTTAAATGAAACTGTCACCTTGAAAAAATTCCCTCCCCTCTCTTTCCTAAAATTGTCACTGTGAGACAGGGCCCATGGGCTTAGATAGAATAGGGTGAGGGCCTCCGGAAAAAGCAAGGCAGGATATTTGCAGTCAGAGCAATGTAACTACAAGCAAGGAAACCCCCTACCAAAACTCTGTGTTAAACATTAAGCCCCAGAGTCATTCTTTAGTGAGATCTGTTGATACTCCCTAGATAAAGGAAAGTAGCCCATGCTTTTATTATGCTAATCGTTTGTAATCATGTGTAAGATTCACTGTAGCATGCTAAAAGGGCCTTAATATTTCATCAAAAACAAACATCCTAAGGCCACTTTTAACAAGTCCACACCCTAAGCCCTTTATCAGTTCCCCAAAATCCTCAACTGCCCATGAATCTGAATCCCCTAGACACACACCACCCCGGGCTCTCTTGTCAGGCCAGGAGCTCTGTCCTCTCACTTTGTCTCTGAATAAAAGCCTCTACCTGGCTCTCCTATCTTGAGTGCTTGCTTAAGTTCATTCTTTGACTCCACAAACCAGACCCTGGCATCAACTGAAGAACATGTTCTTGGTAAAATGGATTTATCTCTCTGAAGCAAATAGGATACTCAACATCTCATACATAAACTCTTCCCTGTAGACCTATGTCTGCAAACTGAATGTTGTACACATCATAGAAAAATATACCTAGTGATTTTTATATTTTAAGCCTAGGTTTTGGGATTTACTCAATCGTTTAAACTCTAAACCTGTGAATGTCCAATATGGCAGCCACCTGCCACAGGTAGCAGCCTACATTTAAATTATTTAAAATTAAATTCAAACCTCACTTTCTTTAACACGCTAGGCACATCATCATCCCGAAGGAAGGCTATTGGATGGTACTGTTCTGTATCATTCAGCACCACCAGAAGTATCTATCTCCACCATTTGTTTAACTCAAAACTTTCTTGTTCTGTGGCCTCAGTTTACAGAGCCCTCTGAGCAGTCTCTCTAGTGAACACATGGTTTCAGAAGCTCCCTGCAGAAAACTTAACTATTGATTTTACCAGAGCCTCTTCTGAGAAAATCACTTGGAAGTATTTTTTTTTAATTTCTATATCCCTTCTTTGCTAGATAGCCGGTTAAAATTACCCAATATTTCCACATACATATGTTGTCTAAAACCTACCCCTCTCCCTGTAATATCTTATAGGTGAGAGAGATCATGTGAAAGAATTAACAATGGAAATATTCTTTGCCAAAAACTAACTTTCTTAAGGCATCTTTGATGTCTTTATTCCTCCTGCTATAGATCATGGGATTCAGAGTTGGAGGCATCATGGTGTAGAAGACAGAAATAGAACATCCACCAGTGATGAGATATATGACTTGGACACCAAATAGGGAGTAGTACCAGTTGAGAAAAATAAGATTATGACAAAGAGGTGAGGTAGGCAGGTGGAGAAGGACTTTTATCTACCTTTTGCTGAAGGGATTCTCAGCACGGTATGAAATATGTAAGTGTAGGATAATATGATGGAAGTAAAGCATCCCAAAGCCAAGAAAAAAATTATGGCAGTTTTGACATTCTTTGCAATATGTGTACCAATGCATGATATCTTCAGTAAGGAAGGAACATCACAGAAAAATTGTTGTATGAGGAAGTTGCAGAAGGTTAATAAGAAGGTGCTTGAAGTGTACATGCCCCCACCTATGCTCCACTGAACCAAGAAGCTGCTGCTAGGTACACACAGACCTTCCTGTTCATGATGGCTTCATAATGTAAGGGACAGCAAATGGCCACATAGAGATCATAGGACAGCACTGTGAGGATTGCCAATTCTGCAGAAGCAAAAATCACAAAGAACACCACCTGGAAAACACATCCAAGGAAGGATATTGCTTTCCTATACATCATAGAGTTGAGAACAAATTTAGGAACAATGTCAGAAATGTAGCAGAGATCTATGGATGACATGTTCTTCAGGAAGAAGTACATGGGTGTGTGAAGCTGAGGATCCCAAGTAATGAGCATGATGATGAGCCCATTTCCCAACAGGGCTGCCAGGTAAGCCACATGGAAACTGCACACCATGTACAGTTTGCATCCTCGGGTCTTCAGAGAATCCTAGGGGAAGAAACTCAGTGACATCTGTATAGTTGATCATCTCATCCAGTGGTGTGGTATCAAAGAGTTAGCTGTTTACTGTAAACCAAGATATGCAAATAAATGAAAATGTTACCTAGTTGTTTAGATGGATTTGTGAATTATGTGTAGTGAAAATATCACAATGTGTAGTGTGTGTTTGTGTATATATATGTTTGTGTTTGTATAATATATATGTATGTCGATAGATGAAGATATACTAAATATATAAAATTTCTACTTGGCTGACCTTCAACTTAGTGTAATACCTTCTAGGTCCATCTATTTTATAAAAATACGTCAACATTTCATTATTTTTTATGGCCAAATAATATTTCATTGTATGTATGCATCTCATCTCCTTTATCCATTCATCAATTGATGATCATTTTGGTTGCCTCCATATCTTGACTATTCTAAATTAGGTGACAAAAAAATTTGTGTGCATATATAATTTCAATTTCTTAAATTTTTTTTTACCATATGGTTTCTCTTTGATGTGGAATCTGAGAAACAGAAATGAACAAACCAAATGGAAATGGACTAAAACATAGAACTCATAAGTTGGTTACCATGGTAGAGGGGATAGGTGAATTAGGTGAAGGGAATAATGATACAAACTTAAAATTATAAAATGGTTTATTGGCAGGTTTGGAAGTATGTCATAGGCAATATAGCTCATAATAGTTTTGTATGGTAATGGATGGTAACTACATTATCATTTTTGGAGCATTAAATAATGTGTGTAATGGATAAATTGGTATGTTTTCACCTGAGATCAATAAGGTATTGTATGTAAGCCAATTTTCAACATTTAAAAAAGCCCCCAAAATAGAGGAGAAAAAATTTTGTCCATTAAACTCAAAAGAACATTAAAAATAAATAATTGTTTTCTTTAAAAATTAAAGTGTAAGGTTGTGATTTTAAGCAAGAAAAATTAACATTTGTAATCCAATTTGCAGACATGCTTTGATTTTAAAATACAGTGATGGGCTCACAAATGTTTAATGACTGTCTAGGATTAAAGGATGAGCTTATCTTATAGCATTTCCCAATTTCTGTGTTGTTAATATTCTCATTATATCTGTATCAATTAACCAATGTTATGTAGCCCAAAGCAGAGTGAGGTAGAAATGCTCAAAATTTCTCCCCACCTGTTACAGGAAACTCCATCTTATCTCTATAAAACATTTTCCAGAAAACCAAAGAAACATGCAAAATCAAAGGTATACATGGAAACTTACGTAAATGCTCTTGAATGTTCACAGTTGTTTACTTTTGTTACATAGTTTTACTCATTATCATTAACTCTGAGTGAGCTTTGAGTACAATATGTTAATTTAAACAATCCAGAATATGACAAACACTGTATGATTCTGTTCCTAGAGTAGTAAAATACATATAGACAGACAGCAAATGGTCATTGTGAGTGACTGGAGCAAATTGGAGTTCTTGTTTCCTCAGTACAAAGTTTCCATTTTGTAAAGTGAAACATTTCTGGAGATGGATGGTGAGGATGGTTGCATAAAAATGTGAATGTATTTTGACACCATTGGACTTTACATTTAAAAATAATTAAAATTGGAAAGTCATATTATATGTATCTGAGCAGGTAAAAATAATTTAACATGATGAGTCATTTTTTTAAGTTTCAGGAAGGATCTCCTCTGAAATGAATGGTTGATAAAGGTCAATGGTGGGACATATTTTAGTCAGGCCAGAAAAACCATGCCCACATTTTACATCAGATAATTTTTAGAACATTCTTGATTTGTGCAGAAGGTAATAAAATATTTTAAAGAACTTGTGAATTTTAGCCAGCTTATTTGGGAAAAAGGAGAATTTCTTACAGGTTTATAGTGCGAACTCTGAATGTCAGTTTAATATAGAAAAAAGAACCAGAGATTAGAAAAACTTTTCAACTGAGTGAATTACTTTCTGTCATTTGCCTAGTATTTCAGGTGACTTAATGTTACAACTAGTTAGCAAGAGATTAAAATGTGGGGTCCAATAGAAAATTATTAGGTGGCATAGGCATTGTTAGTATATATTATTTGGAAAAAGGTAATTCATATGTATCAGCAGATACTATACAAAACTATTATATTAAGATATTTGATAAAATTTATTTACTATGTATTGTGTCTCAAAGTTCAATATAGTGGTTAACAGCAAAGCTGCTAAATCCAAAATTTTTGCATATGTGCATTCTTCTTGTTCCCACTAACTATAGACATTTGTCAAGTTACTTAAACCCTGTGTATGTGTTTCATTCATTTTCTAGCAAGACTGTTCTAGACACTGAATTAATTAATATATATTTTTTCAAGGTGTTTTTGAAAATTGTATAAAAGCAAAGTAAAAATGAACAAGTGAGGCTACATCAAACTAAAATGCTTCTGTACAGCAAAGGACACCATGAGCAGAACAAAAAGAAATCCAACAGTATGGGAGAATATATTCATAAATGACTTATTTGATAAAGGGTTAACATCTAAAATATGCAAAGAACTCATATGCCTCAATGTCCAAAAAACAAAAAGCTGATTAAATTACTGTTTCTATGAGAAAATATGACCTGAATAGACAGTTCTACAAAGAAGAAATACAAATGGCCAACAGGTACATGAGAAGATGCTCCTCATTGCTAATCATCAATGAAATGCAAATTAAAACAACAATGAGATATCACCTCAACCAGTTAGGATGGCCACTATCCTAAAGACAAATAACAAATGCTGGTGGGGATGTTGAGAAATGGGAACTCTCCTACAATATTAGTGGGAATGTAAATTGGTGCAACCACTGTGGAAAGCATTATGGAGGTTCCTCAAAAACCAAAAAATAGAAATATCATTTGACCCAGTAATTCTACTCCTACGAATTTACCTGAAGAAAACAAAATCCCTGATTCAAGAAGATATATGCACCCCTATGTTTATTGCTGCCCTATTTGCAACAGCCAATATTTGAAAGCAACCTAAGCGTCCATCAGTAGATGAATGGATTAGAAGAGGTGGTACATATACACAATGGAATATTATTCAGCCACAAAAATTAAGACATCCTGCCATTTGCAGCAACATGGTCAGAACTAGAGTGTATTATGATAACTGAAATAAGCCAGGTGGGAAAATATAAATACCATATGATTATACTTATATGTGGAATCTAAACATAAAATAAACAAAAGGAACAAAATAGTGGTAGACTCATAGACACTGAGAAGTGACTAGTGATTACCATGGGGAGGTGCTAAGGTGGGTGAATGAAATAGGTGAAGGAGATAAAAAGGTAGAAAATTTCAATCATAATGTAAGTTGGTCATTGGGAAGGAAGAGAAGCATGGGGAACATAGTCAATGGTTTCTGTAACATCTTTCTACATTAACGGATAGTAACTGAACTAGAGTGATTAAGATTTAATAATATGGGTATCTGTTGAACAACTGTGTCATATATTTGAAACCAAAATAATGTATGTCAACAATATTTCAATAAAAAAATTTGGTAATGGCAATAGTAATCAACATTGATGATATTGAAGTTGGCATTCATTAATAATTTTAATCTGCACATCAAGCAAGAGCACGAAGTCCCAATATGATTATAATCTCACAGCTTAAGAAGTAAGACACAGAGAGAATGGCAGCACAGTTGCCATACCCTAGTGTCAATTGGCATAACCATTAAATGGCAAAAATATTACTGGACAGTGGTTTCTTGGACTTTTGTGACTGCCTGTTTTCTGCAAAGACACCCTGCATAGAGAGTTCCTGGCCAGAAGTATGGAGTAGATTTAGCTTAAAAAATAATAAAATGGTTAGGTTTTTTAGCTCAACATTAATTGGAAAATAATACCAGGCCATTTTATTGCTTCTAACTTCTTCATCTCAGTAGTTTCTGCCATTTTCACTGGATTGAAAGATTGTGTATATGCATGTGCAACTTGTGCACTTAAACTTTGGTGTGTGGAGGGGAGAAACAGGAGGATATTTTTTCAGAGGCTTGTCTAAGACTGCTAGGTTTTTTAAATAAGCATTTATTATTGATTACATAATATTTATACATTTTCAGAATAATTTCTTCCCAGATTATTTGGTTACTTCAGCCTGGGTCTATATGGCAATGTTCTACCACCTATGGTTTCAGCTATTTCCTAGCCTGTGGGAAACTTTCTGTCTAAAATAGAATGATGAAAATTCTAACTAAAAATTCCAGGAGTCAACAAAAAATACCCTTTCTCCTGATCTGGTCATGATCAAAATACCACTCCCCATTGTTGAAACACATAGTTTTTGGCTTTGTTTATTTTCTGTCCTTAATTCTCAGATATGTAATACAGCCAATTCTTCCTCACCTGTAAATTGTTTAGTGAACTCTGAACAAATACCAAGGGACTCATTCTATGAATGGACTCCACATAGTTAGGGCTAGAAACATCTCTGGTACACCCTGAGAATATTTTCAGGTTTTCAAATCCAACTAAACATGGATTTCATGTTTGTACAAATCATAAAATGTAACTCAGTTTCCTAGTATGACAAGTCAATGTAGCTATTGTGCCTCAGAAACCCCTGTACTACATCTGAAGGCTTAAAACTCACCTGGTGATGGAGAATCTGACAAAGATAATGGGCTGGGGCATTCCCAGGCTAGGCTACTCCCACTTTGTCTGGTGTACTGCTGCCTGGCACTCCCTGATCCAGGGCACCTGAGGGTTGAGAAATGAAAAATCTGTTGTTATGTTTGTGTACCCTGGACACCATTTGTCTTGGTGACAGATTGATATGCTGAGGTATCTCTCTATAAAAGCAGTGATTTAGTTACTGTGCTGTAATTCTACACAATAAAATAATTTCTTTAGTGTAATGACCTCACAGCCCATTTTCTGACAAGGATAAAGTGTAGTTCCATAAAGGAGATGATTCTGTAAGACACAGATTTGCAAAATATGATGTGAATACATTTGAAAGACAATTTATAAGGGATTACTGGATGAGTGAGTTTGTCTTTCTGAATCCTGTGTGTTACATCAAAATATTGTAAAGTATCTGTGTCCACTGAGAGGAAGCTGAAAGAACTAAGAAAATTAAATGACCTCATCAGGGAAGCACATGCTAACATCAAGTTCAAATTCCAGACTTTCCCAAGTGGTCCTAAATTTATGCTGTTTGCTGCTGAGCTCACAGTGGCCCAGAATTATCATTGAATCTGGAGTCACCAGGTGCATGAGCAAGGAATAGGGTTATGCAGTCAGGACTCAGGATCTGGGGTCACCTACAACTTTCCCTGCTTTTCACAGCATCTGAGCCCTGAGGACCAAAAAATCACTAGGGAGTTCATATGCATGTCTTTTATCTTTGAAGCAATTTCTATTTATCTTTTATTGCTATTTAATTGGTGCTACCATTGCTTGGTTGATGTTTGTTAAAATTATCACTTAAAGATAACTCTGATAAAGATTCATTTAATATACTTCCTCAGAACACATTATATCCATGACACTGTATATCTAAAATTACATAAATACTCCATTCTAATTTAAATAAAATGTCCCCTATTTCTTAAACCATCATGAAATTTTGACATTGTTGGAAACCTCTAGAACGATCCAGACCAGTTCTCTATGCTATGAATGCTATCAACAACCTATAAAATGAGTTTAATATTTATTTGAATAAGTGCAAGTGCTTTAAAAGTAAAAAAAGTGGGCAAAGAAAAAGGTGGCAGACTAAGACGGCAAAGTGAAAACCTACTCCCAAAACACATAAAACACAAAAATACAGCAAATACAACTAAACCTGAAAATGACATGAAGACTGAAGAACAGGAGACCTAAATATGGGGAAGAAGAGAAGACCTCACAGAAAAGTGTCAGGAAACAGCAAAGCCAAGTAATGCAAAGGAAGAAATAAGAAACCCTGACAAAATGAGGAGCCAGAGGAATATGTCCCAAAAAACTACAAGACACTAGAAAGAGGGCTAAATAAAATGCGGATTGCCAATCTTCTTCATAAAGATTTCAAAGTGAAAGTCATAAATATGCTCCGTGGATCTACAGAAAAATATTCAAGATCGCAAGGATGATTTCAATGAAAAGATATAAGACCTGGAAAAGAATGATTCAGAGCTATAGAATACAGTATATGAAATGAAACATAGAATGCAGGGATTTAAAAGTAGATTACCAGAGGATGAAGAAGTGGTAAATAATATGGAAATCAGGGGACAGGAAAACAGTGAAGACAAAAACAGTAAAAAGGATCTCCAGGAATGAAAGAATGATGAGAAAGTTGTTTGAGGAATCCAAATGGAACAATATACACGTAATAGGGGTAACAGAAGGAGAATGGGGAGACAAAGGAATAGAAAGATTCCCTTAGGAAATAATTGTTGAAAACTTATCCAATCCAGGAAGAAATTAGACACTCAGTTCATGAAAGCACAGAGAGCCCCTAACAAATGAAACCCCAGGAAAAAAAACACCAAGACATATAATAATTAAAATGGCAAATATCAAGGATAAGGACGGAGTATTGAAAGCAGTCAGAAAGAGAAAAAAGATTACTTATAAAGGAAACCACATGAGAATATCAGTAGGCTTCTCAGCAGAAAATTTAAAGGCTAGAAGTGAGTGACATGATATAGTTAATGTAATGAAACAAAAGGACCTCGAACAAAGAAGGCCTGGTAAAATTATCATTTAAATTTGAAGCAGGGATTAAATAAATTCCAGACAAATAAAAGTTGAAGGAATTCATCACAACTAAGCCAGCTTTACTGAATATTTTAAAGGAACTGCTAAAGATGGACATGCTCCTGAGGATAAACAGCTTTCACCAGTGAAAAGAAACCCACAGTAAAGATATTACACCAATTAGTTACCAAACAAGTATGAATTAAAACAAAAGAAGGAAATTTTACTACTCACAAAATCAGTCAAGAAATAAGCAAGAAGTGCAGATTATGACATCTAAAACACTAAGTGTGGAGGGGGAAGAAGGAGAATAAAAATGTACCTTTAGATTGTGTTTTAAAAGGAGTAATCAACAATTTAAGATAGACTTATATGATAAGGAAGCTATCATTGAACATCTGATAAGCACAAAACTAAAGCCTACTATAGATACACAAAAAAGGAAGAAAGAAAGAAAGAATGGAAAGTCCAAACACAACACTAAAGAAATCCATCAAAAACAAGAGAAGTGTATAAGAGGAAAAAGGAAAAGAGAGAAGATATAAAACAACCAGAAGACAATTAACAAAAATGGGAAAAAGGATATTAAAAGTCACCTTAAATGTAAAGGGACTGAATGAACCCATGAAAATATATAGAGTGGCAGAATGAATAAAAAAAAATAGATCTATCTATATGCTGCCTTTCAAGAGACTCATTTCAGACCCAAAGACATAACACAGACTAAAAGTGAAGGGATGGAAAAAGATATTTCATGCAAATAATAGGGAGAAAAAAGCAGGATATGCAGCACTTTACCAGACAAAATAGATTTCAAAACAAAGAAAGCAACAAGAGACAAAGAAGGACATTACATAATGATAAAGGGGTCAGTCCAACAGGAGGATGCACTATAAAGATCTATGCACTCAATAAAGGAGCACCTAAATCTGTAAAACAGATACTATGAGAATTAAAGGGGAAATAGACTGCAACACATGCATTACAGGAGACTTTAACATACCACCCATATCAATAGGTCAACAAGACAGAAAATAAATAATGAAACAGACGGTCTGAACAATATATTGTATCAGATAGTTTAAATATATCTACAGAACATTACATCCAAAAGCAACATCATACACATTTTTCTCAAGCATCCATGAAACGTTCTCTACAATAGATCACATACTAGGCCCCAGTGAGAGCCTCAAAGAATTCAAACGATTGAAATTTTATCAAGCAGCTTCTCAGATACAATGGTATGAAATGAAAAGTAAATTACACAAAGAAAACAAAAATCCTATAAACACATGGAGGCTAAACAATGTATTTCTAAGTAATATGTGGATCAATGACAAAATTAAAACAGACTTCAAGCAATACATGAGACAAATGAAAATAAAAACTCAACAGCCCAAAATCTTTGGTATGCTTCAAAGGCAGTTCTAAGAGGGAAGGACATAGCAATACAGGCTTACCTCAAGGAATGAGACAAATCCCAAATAGTATACACTCACAATTAAGGAAGTTAGAAAAAGAAGAACAAATGAAACCCAATGTTAGTAGAAGGAAACAGATAATAAAGATTAGAGGTTAAATAAAATAGAGAAGAATGAAACATAGAAAAAGTCAGTGAAATCAGGAGCTGGTTCTTTGAGAAAATAAGCAAAATTGATAATTCCCTAGCCAGGCTTTCAAGTAAGAGTGCACATGCATAAACAAAATCAGAAATGAAGGAGGAATAATCACAGCAGACACCATGGAAATACAAAGAATTATTAAAGACTACTATGAAATATAATATGCCAATAAATTGGACAATCTAGAAGAAATGGACAACTTTCAAGAAAAATACCAGCTTCCAAGACTGTGCCAGGAAGAAACAAAACTGAACAGACCAGTTACCGGCAATGAAATAGAACTGGTGATCAAAAAACTATCTACATTATATATTATGTATCCACACTTCTTTTCACAATGGTTTCACCAGTTTACATTCCCACCAAGAGTGTAGGAGGGTTCCCATTTCTCTGCATCCTCAGCATTTGTTATTTCTTGTCTTTTGGATTGTGGCCATTCTGACTGGTGTTAGGTTCATATCTCATTGTGGTTTTAATTTGCATTTCCCTGATGATTGGTGATGTGGAGCATCTATTCAAGTGCTTCTTGGACATTTGTATTTCTGCTTTGGAAGTGTCTTTTCAGGTCCTCCACCCATTTATTAATTGGGTTATTGTTTTTTGCGTTTTGAGGCAAATGAGTTGTTTATATATTTTTGACAATCTTTATCAGATGAATAATTTATGAATATATTCTTCCATACTGTAGGATGCCTTTTTGTTATACTGATGGTGTCCTTTGCTCTACAGAAGCTTTTAAGTTTGATGTAGTCCCACTTGTTCATTTTCGATTAGGTTTCCCTTTCCCAAGGAGATGTGTCCAGGAAAAAGTTGCTCATGTTTATATTCAAGAGAATTTTGCCTGTTTTCTTCTAAGAGTTTTACCGTATCATTACTTACATTCATGACTTTGATCCATTTCAAGTTGACATTGTGTATAGAAAATAATCGAGTTTCATGCTCTTACATGTAGCTGTCTAGTCTTGCCAATATTTGTTGAAGAGGTTGTCATTTCCCCATTGTATATCCATGGCTCCTTCATTGTATATTAATTGGCCATATATGTGTGGGTTTATATCTGGACTCTCTTCTATTCCATTGATCTATGGATCTGTTCTTGTGCCAGTACCAAATTGTTTTGGTTACTGTGGCTTTGTAGTAGAACTTGAAGTTGGAGAGCGTAATCCCCCCAGCTTTATTCTTCCTTCTCAGAATTGCTTTGGCTAGTCGGGGTCTTTTGTGCTTCCACATGAATTTTAGAACTATTTGTTCTTGTTTGTTGAAGAATGGTGTTGGTATTTTGATAGGGATCACATTGAATTTGTAGATTTCTTTAGTCAGAATGAGCATTTTGACAATATTAATTCTTCCTATCCATGATATGTATTTCCACTTATAGGGGTCTTCTTTAATTTCTCTAATGAGCCCCTTTAAGTTTTCAGGGAATAGTTCTTTCACTTCTTTGATTAGGTTTATTCTTAGGTATTTTATGCTTTTTGATGCAATTGTAAATTAATTTCTTGATTTCAGTTTTTGCTAGTTCATCATTAGTATATAGGAATGCTACATATTTCTGTGTACTAATTTTGTATCCTGAAATGTTGCTGAATTCAGGTATTAGTTCTAGTAGTTTTTTGGTGGATTCCTTAGGATATTTTATGTAAATTATCATGTCATCTGCAAACTTTGACAGTTTAACCTCTTTCTTTTTTTTTTATTCACTAATTTTTTTATAATTTATTTTGGATCATTAATCTACAATTACATGTGCATTATTATGATTATTAAACTACCCCCTTCATCAGATCCCCCCCACCAACCCCATTACAGTCACTGTCCATCAGCGTAGTGAGATGTTATAGAATCACTACTTGCCTTCTCTGAGTTGTACAGCTCTCCCCATGCACCCCAACATTATATCTGCTAATCATAATGCCCTTTTTCCATCTTATCCCTCCCTTCCCACCCATCTTCCCCAGTCCCTTTGCCTTTGGTAACTATTAATCCATTCTTGGGTTCTGTGAGTCTGCTGCTGTTTTGTTCCTTCAGTTTTTTTCTTTGTTCTTATACTCCACAGATGAGTGAAATCAACTTGTCTTTTTCAGCTTGGCTTATTTCACTGAGCATAATACCCTCTAGCTCCATCCATGTTGTTGCAAATGGTAGGATTTGTTTTCTTCTTATGGGTGAATAATATTCCATTGTGTATATGTACCACCTCTTCTTTATCCATTCATCTACTGATGGACACTTAGGTTGCTTCCATTTCTTGGCTATTGTAAATAGTGCTGCGATAAACATAGGGGTGCATCTGTCTTTTTCAAACTGGGCTGCTGCATTCTTAGGGTAAATTCCTAGGAGTGGAATTCCTGGGTCAAATGGTATTTCTATTTTGAGTTTTTTGAGGAACCTCCATACTGCTTTCCACAATGGATGAACTAATTTGCAGTCCCACCAGCAGTGTAGGAGGGTTCCCTTTTCTCCACATCCTCGCCAACATTTGTTGTTGTTTGTGTTTTGGATGTTGGCCATCCTCACTGGTGTGAGGTGATATCTCATTGTGGTTTTGATCTGCATTTCTCTGATGATTAACGATGTGGAGCATCTTTTCATGTGCCTGTTGGCCATCTGAATTTCTTTGGAGAAGTGTCTATTCATGTCCTCTGCCCATTTCTTAATTGGATTATTTGCTTTTTGTTTGTTAAGGTGCATGAGTTCTTTATATATTTTGGATGTCAACCCCTTATCGGATACGTCATTTATGAATATATTAGCCCATACTGCAGGATGTCTTTTTGTTCTACTGATGGTGTCCTTTGCTGTACAGAAGCTTTTCAGCTTTATATAGTCCCACTTGTTCATTTTTGCTTTTGTTTCCCTTGCCCAGGGAGATATGTTCATGAAGAAGTCACTCATGTTTATGTCCAATAGATTTTTGCGTATGTTGTTTTCGAAGAGTTTTATGGTTTCACGACTTACATTCAGGTCTTTGATCCACCTTGAGTTTACCTTTGTGTATGGGGTTAGACAGTAGTCCAGTTTCATTCTCTTACATGTAGCTGTCCAGTTTTTCCAAAACCAGCTGCTGAAGAGGCTGTCATCTCCCCATTTTATGTCCAAGGCTCCTTTAATTGACTGTATATGTTTGGGTTAATGCTTGGATTTTCTATTCTGTTTCACTGGTCTTTGGGTCTGTTTTTGTGCCAATACCAATTTGTCTTGATGACTGTGGCTTTGTAGTAGAGCTTGAAGTCAGGGAGCGTAATTCTCCCTCTTTTATTCCTCCTTCTCAGGATTGCTTTGGCTCTTCGGGGTGTTTTGTGGTTCCATATGAATTTTAGAATTATTTGTTCCAGTTCATTGAAGAAAGCTGTTGGTAGTTTGACAGGGATTGCGTTGAATCTGTAAATTGCTTTAGGTAGTATAGCCATTTTGACAATATTTATTCTTCCAAGCCAAGAGCATGGGATGCATTTCCATTTGTTAGTGTCCTCTTTAATTTCTCTTAGGAGTGTCTTGTAGTTTTCGGAGTGTAGGTCTTTCACTTCCTTCGTTAGGTTTATTCCTAGGTATGTTATTCTTTTTGATGCAATTGTGAATGGAATTGTTTTCTGATTTCTCTTTCTGTTAGTTCATCATTAGTGTATAGGAAAGCAACAGATTTCTGTGTGTTAATTTTGTATCCTGCAACTTTGCTGAATTCATATATTAGTTTTAGTATTTTTGGAGTGGAGTCTTTAGGGTTTTTTATGTACAATATTGTGACATCTGCAAATACTGACAATTTGACTTCTTCTTTACCAATCTGGATGCCTTGTATGTCTTTGTTTTGTCTGATTGCCATGGCTAGGACTTCCAGTACTATGTTGAATAACAGTGGAGAGAGTGGGCATCCCTGTCTTGTTCCCGATCTTAGATGAAAAGCTTTCAGCTTCTCGCTGTTAAGTATGATGTTAGCTGTGTGTCTGTCATATATGGCCTTTATGATGTTGAGGTACTTTCCCTCTATACCCATTTTGTTGAGAGTTTTAATCAGGAATGGATACTGAATTTTTTCAAATACTTTTTCAGCATTTATGGAGATGATCATGTGGTTTTTGTTCTTTTTGTTGATGTGGTGGATGATGTTGATGGATTTTCGAATGTTGTACCATCCTTGCATCCCTGGGATGAATCCCACTTGATCATGGTGTATGATCCTCTTGATGTATTTTTGGATTTGGTTTGCTAATATTTTGTTGAGTATTTTTGCATCTATGTTCATCAGGAATATTGGTCTGTAAATTTCTTTTTTGGTGAGGTGTTTGCCAGGTTTTGGTATTAGAGTGTTGGCTTCATAGAATGAGTTTGGAAGTATTCCCTCCTCTTCTATTTTTGGAAAACTTTAAGGAGAATGGGTGTTATTTCTTCTCTATATGTCTGGTAGAATTCAGAGGTGAATCCATCTGGTCCAGGCGTTTTGTTCTTGGGTAGTTTTTTGATTACTGATTCAATTTCATTGCTGGTGATTGCTCTGCTTAGTTTTTCTGTTTCTTACTTGGTCAGTCTTGGAAGGTTGTATTTTTCTGAAAAGTTATCCATTTCTTCTATGTTTTCTTGCTTGTTAGCATTTAGATTCTCATAATATTCTCTTATAATTCTTTGTATTTCTGTGGGGTCCATCGTTATTTTTCCTTTCTCATTTCTGATTGTGTTTATGTGTGTAGCTTCTCTTTTTCCCTTAATGAGTCTGGCTAGGGGTTTATCTATTTTGTTAATTTTTTCAAAGGACCAGCTCTTGGTTTTATTGATTTTTTCTATTGTTTTATTCTTCTCAATTTTATTTATTTCTTCTCTGAACTTTATTATATCCCTCCTTCTGGTGACTTTGGGCCTCATTTGTTCTTCTTTTTCAAATTTCAGTAATTGTGTCTTTCATTTGGAAATGTTCTTCTCAATTTTATTTATTTCTTCTCTGATCTTTATTATGTCCCTCCTTCTGGTGACTTTGGGCCTCATTTGTTCTTCTTTTTCAAATTTCAGTAATTGTGTCTTTAGACTATTCATTTGGAAATGTTCTTCTCAATTTTATTTATTTCTTCTCTGATCTTTATTATGTCCCTCCTTCTGGTGACTTTGGGCCTCATTTGTTCTTCTTTTTCAAATTTCAGTAATTGTGTCTTTAGACTATTCATTTGGAAATGTTCTTCCTTCTTTAAATAGGCCTGGATAGCAATATGCTTTCCTCGTAGAACTGCCTTTGCTGCGTCCCACAGAAGTTGTGGCTTTGTGTTGTTGTTGTCATTAGTCTCCATGTATTCTTTCATTTCTGTTTTGATTTGGTCGTTAACCCATTGATTAGTTAGGAGAATGTTGTTAAGTCTCCATGTATTTGTGAGCCTTTTTGATTTCTTTCTAAAATTTATTTCTAGTTTAATAACTTTATGATCTGAAAAGTTGGTTGATAGAATTTCAATATTTTCGACTTTACTGAGGTTCTTTTTGTGGCCTAGAATGTGCTCTATTCTGGAAAATGTTCCATGTGCACTTGAGAAGAATGTGTATCCTGGTGCATTTGGGTGCAGAGTTGTGTAGATATCTGTTACGTCCAAATGTTGTAGTGTGTTGTTCAGTGACTCTGTGTCTTTACTTATTTTCTGTCTGGTTGATCTGTCCTTTGGAGTGAGTGGTGTGTTGAAGTCTCCAAAAATGAATGCATTGCAGTCTATTTCCTCCTTTAATTCTGTTAGTATTTGTTTCATATACGCTGGCGCTCCTGTGTTGGGTGCATATACATTTTTAATGGTTATATCTTCTTGTTTGACTGACCCCTTTATCATTATGTAATGTCCTTCTTTATCTCTTGCTTCTTTCTTCGTTTTGAAGTCTATTTTTTCTGACACAAGTATTGCAACACCTGCTTTTTCTCTTTGTTGTTTGCATGAAATACCTTTTTCCATCCATTCACTTTTAGTCTGTGTATATCTTTGGGCTTAAAGTGAGTCTCTTGAAGGCAGCATATAGATGGGTCTTGTTTTTTTATCCATTCAGTGACTCTATGTCTTTTGACTGGTGCATTCAGTCCATTTACATTTAGGGTGATTATTCATAGGTATGTACTTATTGGCATTGCAGGCTCCAGATTTGTGGTTAGCAAAGGTTCAAGCTTAACTTCCCTACTATCTAAAAGTCTAACAATTAACTTAATATGCTATTACAAACACAATCTAAAGGTTCTTTGTTTGTTTGTTTCTTTGTTTCGTTCCTCCTTTTTCTTTCTATTCCATTCTTAATATATTAGGTATCATATTCTGTACTGTTTGTCTATCCCTTGATTGACTTTGGGGATAGTTAATTTAATTTTGCATTTTCTTAGTACTTAGCTGTTCTCTTTTCTTTACTGTGGCTTTATAACCTCTGGTGAAAGCTATTAATCTGTAGGAACACTTCCATCTATAGCAGTCCCTCCAAAAAGCACTGTGGAGATGGTTTGTGGGAGGTAAATTCTCTCAGTTTTTGCTTATCTGGGAATTGTTTAATCCCTCCTTCAAATTTAAATGATAATCTTGCTGGATAAAGTAATCTTGGTTCAAGGCCCTTCTGTTTCATTGCATTAAACACATCATGAGACTCTCTTCTGGCCTGTAAGGTTTCTGCTGAGAAGTGTGATGATAGCCTGGTGGGCTTTCCTTTGTATGTGATCTTATTTCTCTCTCGCTGCTTTTAATAGTATGTCCTTATCCTTGATCTTTGCCATTTTAATTATTATATGTCTTGATGTTGTCTTTCTTGGGTCCCTTGTGTTGGGAGATCTGCACACCTCCATGGCCTGAGAGACTATCTCCTTCCCCAGATTGGGGAAGTTTTCAGCAATTCCCCCTCAAAGACGCTCTCTATCTCTTTTTCTCTCTCTTCTTTTTCTGGTACACCTATAATGCGAATATTGTTCGTTTGGATTGGCCACACAGTTCTCTCAATATTCTTTCATTCTTCGAGATCCTTTTTTCTCTCAGTGCCTCAGCTTCTTTGTATTCCTCTTCTCTAGTTTCTACTTCATTTATCGTCTCCTCCACTGTACCCAATCTGCTTTTAATACCGTCCATTGTGCACTTCAATGATTGGATCTCTGACCATAATTCATTCCTGAGTTCTTCAATATTTTTCCGTACCTCCATGAGCATGTTAATGATTTTTATTTTGAACTCCTTTCAGGGAGAGGCATAAGGTCCATATCATTTAAATCTTTCTTAGGAGTTGTGTTCATAATTTTACTCTGGACCAGGTTCCTTTGACATTTCATATTTGTGTATGGCACCCTCTAGTGTCCAGAAGCTCTTCTCTCTGGAGCTGCTCAGCCCCTGAAGCAATGCAGGGATTGTAGGGGAGTGGTACTGGTGCCTCTGTGGAGGAAAGGGCTGTTTGCTGGTTCCTGGCTGCTATGCCTGTCTCCACTGCCTGAACCAGTGGGCTGAGCACACAGGTATAAGCCTCTGTGCTTTGCGTTTTTAAATACTGTAGACAGATCTTCCCTCTGGCTGGCCTAACATCAAGGAAGGATTTCCTGGTTTGCAATCCCGGTGGGGCTGGCCAGAAGAAAGGCGCACTAGTCTGCCTGTCACAGAAGGGGTTCTTGGAGCTGTGTAGGCAGCCAGGGAACTGGAGCACCTGAAGATCGTGAAAGCTCCCAACCTGTTGGGCACAGTGCACCTGGACAATTTTGTCTGCCTGTCCTTTCTCCTGAGCAGTAAGCTCCGTGCAATCCTTGCCCCTTTAGCAGCCCTCTTGCTAAGGGTTCTTTGTTAGGAAGTCTCTCAGACTGCCCACCTTTCTTTTGTCCCCAAGCAGCTGGGTATGGATCCCTGCTTACACAAGCAGCTGGATTCTTAGTCTCTCCAGGAATTCTGCCTGTCTTTGCTTTCCAACCCCCTAATTACAAGAGTATCATGCAAGCACCATGAAATGTAGGTTTTTGCTCCCAGAGTAGATCTCCAGAATTAGGTATTCAGCAGTCCCACATCTCCACTCCCTCCCTGCTCCGTTCCTGTTCCTCCTACCCGTGAGTTGTGGTGGGGGAAGGGCTTGGATCCTGCAGGACCACAGCTTTAATACATTACCCTTTTCTGTGAGGGCTGCTCTTGTCTCCAGATGTATGCAGTTTGTTGCCGTCCTCTTTCCCATTGCTCTTTCAAGAGTAGTTGTAGTAGCTTTATTTTCATATTATATGAGGTTTTAGGAGGAAGCCTCTGTCTCACCTCTCACGCCGCCATCTTTAATCCCTCTCTGTATTCGTGTCCAGTATAACCTCTTTCTTTCCAATATGGATGCCTTTATCTCATTGTGTTGTCTGATTGCCATGGCTAAGATCCCAAGTATTCCATTGAATAAAGTGGGGAGAGTGAGCATCCTGTCTGGTTCCCGATCTTAGTGACAAAGCTTTCAGCTTTTCACTGTTAAGTACAATGTTGGCTGTGCATTTGTCATATACAGTCTTTTCTATGTTGAGGTACTTGCCTTCTGAACCCCATTTTATTGGGAGTTTTATCATAAATGGATGTTGAATTATGTCAAATGCTTTTCTAGAATCTATTGAGAGGATCATTTGATTTTTGTCCTTTTTGTTGATATTGTGTATGATATTGATGTATTTTCAAATATTGGACTATCCTTGCATCCTTGGAATACCTATCACTTGATCATGATGGATGATCTTTTTGATGTATTTTTGAATTCAGTTTGCTAATATATTGTTGAGTATTTTTGCATCTATGTTCATCAGGGATATTGGCTTGCAGTTTTCTCTTTTTGTGGTGTCTTTGCCTAGTTTTGGTATTAGATGCTGGCCTCTTGGAATGAGTTTGGAAGTATATACTCCTCTTCTACTTTTTAGGAAAACTTTAAGGAGGATGGATATGAGGTCTTCTCTAAATGTATGATAAAATTCAGTGGTGAAGCCATCTGGTCCAGGAGTTTTGTTCCTAGGTAGTTTTTTTATTAGAAATTTGATTTCATTGCTGGTTGTTCTGTTCAGGTTTTTTGCTTCTTCCTAGGTCAGTCTTGAAATGTTATATTTTCTAGAAAGTTGTCCATTTGTTATAGGTTATCCAATTTGTTAGCATAAAATTTTTCATAGTATTCTCTAATAATTCTTTGTATTTCTTGGGGGCCTGTATTTATTTATTCCTTTTTAATTTCTGTATCTGTTTATGTGTATACACTCTCTTTTTTTCTTGATAAGTCTGGCTCAGGGTTTATCTATTTGTTTATTTTCTCAAAGAAGAAACTCCTGCTTTCATTGATTCTATTTTATTCTTTTCAATTTTATTTCTTTATGCTCTAATCTTTATTATGTCCCTCCTCCTTTTTAGTTTGGGCCTCATTTGTTCTTCTTTTTCTAGTTTCATTAATTGTGAGTTTAGACTTTTCTTTTGGTATTCTTTCTTGAGAGTAGCCTGTATTGCAATATTTTTATTCTTAGAACTGCCTTCATTGCATCACACTGGTTTTGGGCTGTTGAGTTGTTTTTATTTGTCTCCCTGTATTGCTTGACCTATGTATTTATTTGGTCATTGATCCATTGATCATTTAGGAGCATGTTGTTAAGCCTCCACGTGTTTGTGGGCTTTTTTGTTTTCTTTTGTGTAATTTATTTCTAGTTTCATACCTTTGTTGGCTGAGTAGCTGGTTGGCACAGTTTCAATCTTTTTTTATTTACTGAGGCTAGTTTGTGGCCTTGTATCTTATCTATTCTGGAAAAAATTCCATGTACATTTGAGAAGAATGTGTATCCTGATGCTTTTGAGTCAACTCTTCTGTAGATGTCTGTTGGGTCCATCTGTTCTAATGTATTGTTCAGTGCCTCTGTTTCCTTATTTATTTTCTGTCTTGTTGATTTATCATTTGGAATGTGTGGTTTGGTGAAGTCTCCTAAAATGAATGCATTACATTCTATATCCTCCTTTAATTCTGTTAGTGGTTGTTTAATATATTCAGTTGCTCCTATATTGGATGAATAGATATTTATAATGATTAGATCCTCTTGTTGGACTGACCCCTTTATCATTATGGAAAGTCCTTGTCTCTTGTTACCTTGTTTTGAAATCTATTTTGTCTGATATAAATACTGCTTCTCCTGATTTTTTCTTCCTATTATTTGCAGGAACTTTTTCCACACCTTCAGTTTTAGTCTGTTAATGTCTTGGGTTTGAAGTGAGCCTCTTTTAGGAAGCATATAGACATGTCTTGTTTTTTATCCATTCTGTAACTCTGCATCCTTTGATGGGTGCATTCAATCCTTTATCATTTAGGTGTGATTAACAGTAGATATGTACTTATTGCCATTGTAGGCTTTAGATCTGTGGTTATCAATGGTTCAAGGGCAGCTTCCTTACTATCTAACTGTCTTAACTCACTTATTATGGTATTTCAAAGACAATCTAAAGGTTATTTTTCTTTCTTCTCTACTCTTTATAAATCAGGTGTCAGATTCTGTATACTTCATGTATCCCTTGATGATACATGAAGTATACAGAATATACTTTGTGAGTAGTTGATTTAAATTTGTATTTGCTTAGTAATTAATTGGTCTACTTCCTTTACTGTGGCTTTATTTTCTCTTGTGACCGCTGTTTACCCTTAAGAGCATTTCCATCTTGTGAAGTCCCTTTAAGATACAATGTAGAGACAGTGTGTGGGTGTTAACTTCCCTCAACTTTTGTTTATCTGTGAATTGTTTAATCCCTGTTTCAAATTTAAATGAATATCTTTCTGGGTGGAATATTCTTGGCTGGAGGCCCTTCTGTTTCATTGCATTAAATATATCACACCACTCCCTTCTGGTCTGTAAAGTTTCTGCTGAGAAGCCTGCTAATAGCCTGATGGGGTTTCCTTTTATAAGTGAATTTTCTCTCTGCCTGATTTCAATACTCTCCTTGCCTTTATTCGTTACCATTTTAATTATTATATGTCTTGGTGTTGTCTCCCTAGGGTCCCTTGTGTTGGGAGATCTCTATACTTCCATGACCTGAGAGACTATTTCCTTCCCAAGATTGGAGAAGATTAACAAATATTTCCTCAAAGAGACTTTCTTTCCCTTTTTCTCTTTTCTTCTTCTGGTATCCCTATAATTCAATATGGTTCTGTTTGGATTGGTCGTACAGCTTTCTCTTCTTTAGCTTCTTTGTTTTCCTGTTCTCTAATTTCTGTTTCATTTAACATCTCCTCTACCTCATCTATTCTACTTTTAAATCCCTCCATTTTATGTTTCATTTCAGTTACTGTATTTGTCAAAGTTTCTATCTCTTTGTTGGAATCCTCCCCGAGATCTTGAATATTTTTCTGTGGCTCCATGGGCATGTTGATGACTTTTAGTTTGAAATCTTTATCAAGATTGGTGAATTCAGTTTCACTAAGCCCTCTTCCAGGTGTTCTTCTTGAATTTTTGTTTGGACCAAATTCCTCTGTCTCTTCATTTTCTTTTTAGTGTTTCTAATGAGATAATAGGTTTGTGTAGGAGGCACCCTCTAGTGCTCAGAAGCTCTACTCTCTGAAGCTGCTGAATACCTGCAGCAATGTCAGGGGTCACAGGTGAGGTGATACTGTACTGGCCTGCTGGCAGTAGAGAGATCTTTCCTAGTTTCTGGCTGTAACACCTGCCTCCACTGCCAGGTTTTGTGGGCTGAGCATGCAGGGAGAAGTGTCTGTGTTATGCCCCTGTAGCTTCCATAGGCAGGGCCACCCTCCCACTGGCCTTGCACAATGGTGGAGGCAGTAGATGTGCAGGAATGGTGCCTGCTGGGAGGAAGGAACAGCAGGCTGTGTACTTCAGGATGCATCAGGGCTGCACTGCCAACCAGGGGATGGAACATCTGAAGCTCCTAAGAGTTCTCAACCTGCTGCTCTGAGAGTGTCAGGAAGATTTTCTCCACATGTCCTTTCTCCTGAGCAGTGAACTCTGTGTAATCTTTGCCCCTTTAGCACCCCTCTTGCTGCTGGGAAGTCTTTCAAAGTGCCCACCTTTCTTTTGTCCCAGGGCAGCCAGTAGTGCATTACTGTTCTCCACAAGCAGCTGGAATCTTTGTCTTTCTGAGTATTTTTCCTGTCTTAGATTTCCAACCTCACAAGCCTTCAGAGCACCATGTCATGTGTGTTCATGCTCCTGGAGATGCCCAGGGCTGTTTTTTCAGCAGTCCTGGGCTTCTGTCCCTCCCTGCAACTTTCTCTTCCTCTGCCTTTTGGATTCGGGGAGATGGGGCACTTGGTTGTCACCAGATCACAGCTTTGCTGCTTTCCCCTTTTCAGTGAGGTCTTCTCTTTTCCCCACATGTAAGATGTCTGTTCTTCAGTCTTTCGGTTGCTTTTTCAGGATTAGTTGTATTTGCCGTATTTCTGTGTTTTATGTGATTTTGGAAGGAGGTTTCTGCCTCACTTCTCACAGTGCCATCTTTTTATGACTCCTCTGATCTTTGTACTTTTTACTTCTCCTCCCATTCACGTATAATGTAATGGACGTTACAGTGTTTATATGCTTAAAAACATATTGAATCCAACAGATATATTTATTACGGTTATGTTTATTGATTTTGTTTTTAACTTTTGACCTAGAGATGTAAATGCAAGTTTCAAGTAACATCTTTACTGTATTAGAGAATCTCTCTTTGAATATATTTTAACCATCACCAGTGAATTTTACCCTATCTTCTTATAGTATGATAATTCTACTCATTTTACTTCAACTCAGAGAACTCCCTTCAGCATTTCTTGCAAGGCAGGTATAGTGGTGACAAACATCCTCAGCTTTTGTTTGGGAATGTCTTTATCTCTCATTCATTTCTAAACTACAGCTTTGCTATTTAAGGAAATCCTGCTTGACAGGATGTTTTTTTCATTACTTGATTATGTAATCCCAGCCTGGAAATTTTTATTGACGGCTATAATTATGGTGTTTACCACGTAAATATTTACCTATCTTTGTTGTCATTTTTAAAGCTATATTTGTCACTGACTTTTTGACCATTTTCTTATAACATGTCTCAATGCAGTCCTAACTGAGCTCAACATTTTCGGGTTATTTGGTCTTATGGATCTTAATACATTTTTCTCCTTATGGCTGGGAGTTTCCAGACCTTATTGCTTTGAATATAAATTTTGGTCTTTCTCATTCTCTTCTTTTAATGGAATTCCCATAATGAGGACATTGTTACGTTTGATTATGTCTCTAATTCCCACAGGCTTTTTTCACTTTTTAACAGGCTTTTTCCATTTTGCCTCTCTGGCTAATCTCAACCATCTTGTGTTGTAGGTGACAGATTATTTCTTCTATATGGTTGTCATCTTTTGAAGGGAAACTAGTACAAGAAAAAGAAATTGTGGTACATATTGAGACCCTTCACCAAACTTGGTTGGAATGGATCCTATCATAAATGGAATGTGGCTCATAATGTTAGTATACCTCAGATGCAAAGTACAGAAGGAGTTTTTAGGGGAAAAGCCCAATTTGCCAATATTGTGTAGGTTCTAATTAGCAACTGTCTTCCAGAAAAAAGCATAGTGGAAATAGGAATCTCGAAGGAAATGAAAGTTCAAATATTGAAGTCTCTACTTCACCACTCCTAATGTTGACATAAAGGAAAATCCAAAAGAAATCCTACAAAGCTTATTGAGTAGTGATAGGAATTCAATTCCATGGTAGCAGGAACCCTCACCCTTGGTACAGGATGTTTTGTGCTTCATGAGAGTGGGGATCCCTGAGCAAGGTTTTCACAGAGTGTGAGATATTTTTTTCCATTTTTCTTGCTTAATGAGATATTAGTTGATATACTTAACTGAGTTTAAGGTATGCAGCATAATCATTTGATTTATATATATTGTTAAATGATTGCTATATGTATTATATATGGTAACATATATCATCTCATAAATACAATAAAAAAAGGAAAAACAAAAAAGACATTCTCTTTGTGATGAGAACTCTTACAATCTACTCTCTTCTTTCATATGTATCATACAGCAGTGTAGTCATCATGTCATACATTATTCCTACTATTTATTTTTCTTGTACCTAGAGGTTTGGACCTTTGAACACCTTCTCTAATTCCCCTTTCCACAGCTCCCCACATTTATATGCGTGTGTGTGTGTGTGTGTGGTTTCCATACATAAGTGAAATCATGCAGCATTTCTCTTTCTCTGACTTAATTCACTTAACACAATAACCTCAAGATCCATCTATGTTTTCACAAAAAGCAGGGTTTCCTACACTTTCATGACTGAATAACATTCAATTGTATATTTATACCACAAATTCTTTACCCATTTGTCTATTTATTGATGGACACTTTGGTTGCTTCCATATCTTGGTGTTAACTCTGGGGGGAAATGTGTTCCCCACTGGGGCCAAATAAACCTTTGAAACTGAAATCAGTCAAAGGGAAAAACGAAATGGGAGAAACCCTTTTATTGCTTCCAACAAGTCACTACTCCCACTTGCCCATGTCTCTCCTGATTCTGGCTGGAGGAAGCCAAAAAAACCCTCTCCAGCCCAGGTGCACCGTCTTCCCACACCCCTTATACACGCCTATTGATGTAGAGATGGACTACTTCTCTCCACCCCGTGGAAACACCTATTGATGTGCAGATGGGTTAAGGCCAGGTGAGAGACACTGGAAACATTGCAAAGCTACCCACAGCCCACCCCTCCAGAAATCTTCTCTCACAATCTACTGTCTATCTTCCACAGTGGCTCCGGTGTGACAAATCTGGATCATTATAAGCTGATTAATAACATACAATAAAAGCAATAAAATTATGATAATCTCCAATTTGGAGGACCCTGCTAGGCTCAAAGTCCTATGCAGATTAATTCCATAGCTCACGCATTTCACAGGAGGCCAGCAGCAGAACTGATAGAGAGCTCTGTACATACTCAACAAGGGGGTGGGTCCTAGCAATAATGACTACAGAAGAAAATAACCTTAAGGGTGATAAGATACATGTTTTAATGATGCCAGCATAGGCTAATATTGTTCATCAGGGAGGATGTATGCATAAGAGTAGTCCTATGATAGGACATTGGCAGGCATGGCATCTCATTTTGGTCTAGTACACAAGACCTTCACCTGCTCCCTGTGGGAGAGTCCCATGACCAGCCATCCAGTTGGTATGGTACCATGTTTGTAGCCACAGTGTCAAACCCTGATAGATGGCCAAGATGTCAGTGTAAACAACTGGAGACAAGGGCTCCAGGGTGATCATGAGCCATACTGCCCTCAACACAGCCAGTTGACTGCTCTTCACATCTCCATCCTTAACCCATATTGTTTCAACCTTAGGATGGAAAGCCACAGCCCTCCACTTGGGGTGCTACCCACAACTGGAGCCATCTGTATACCAAGCATCTTCAGGTATAGGGGCTTTCCCCTCCTGATAAGGACTCTTGGTTACCAATGGCTCCAAAGCAAGTTCTTCCTACTTTCCACTGGTACATGTCACTTTCCCCAATAAGCATTGTTTTCCACTGAAGGGGCTAATACAGAGGGCACTAAACTGCTCTAAAGATGTGCCCCATTTGCCAGCATAGGCATCAGAGCCACACCGCTCTGTGGCCATTGGGTTCACTCTTGCACACATCCCATGTTGGGATAGATGGTTATTACTATTACCTTGGTTGGAGCTGTTCCAGTGATGGGCTCCATAGCCAGCAAGGCATGGTACACAGCTGTCAGTTGCTTCTCTATCAAAGTGTACCAGACCTCTACTCCTTTCCATAGTTGTGACCAGAATCCAATAGGTGGGCAGGTCCATTCAATCCACTGCCAAAGGCCCCACCATAACCATCTTCAGTTACATGAACATTTAGCTCACAGGGCCTTGATGATAATGGTACACTCAAGGCCTGTAAGGCCTTCACTGCTTGCTTAGCAGCAGTAAAAGCAGCTGCATATGTTTCATTCCCGTCCCACGTGGTGCCCTTTTGTACTAAACAGTATAAGGGCTTCAGAATTTGGGACAAGTGCAGCATAAACACTCTCCAGTGACCAAAAAGACCCCCCAAAATTCTTCTAATGGTGCCACAATTGTAGCGGTAGGGAAAGCCTGGACCTTGTCTGTGACTGTTTCTGGGATAACTTTACTTTTACCCGACCACACAACCCCTAAGAACTTTATAGACAAAGCAGGTCCCTGACCTTGGTGCTGTTCACAGCCCATACTTTCTCCTGTAGATGTTGCAGCAGTCTAGGAACGGCCCCTTGTGAATCTGCCAGAGAATCAGACGTGAGCATATCATCAACTTAGAGATGCAGCTTCACCATTTTTGGTTTCTACCATTTGTCAGGTCCTGGGCTACAAGTCCATGAAAAATGGTGAGACTGTGGATGTGTCTCTGTGGAAGGACAGGGAATGTCCACTTCTGGCTTTCCAAAATGAAGGCAAAATGTTCCTGACTTCCCTATGCTATGTCAATATGGAAGAAAGCAGTAGCAAGGTCCACAACATAATGATATTTCCCTAGTTCATGACTGAGGGTGTCCATAAGGGATGCTATACAGGGGTCAGCAGCATGCAAAGGTGGTGTGACTTTATTCAATTCCCTGTAACCTATGGTCATAACCAAGAGCTGTCTTGCTTTTTCACTGGCCACACTGGGGAACTCAAAGGAGAGTGAGTGGGCTTTATGATGCTCACCTTCTCCAACTCCTGTAGAGTTTCTCCAGTTTCCTTGAGTACCCCAGGCAATTTACAGTGATTAGTATTTGTCACCCACCTAGGAAGAGGCAGGGTTACAGATGGGTGCTTAGCATGCTGCTCAGAACTGCCTTTACCACATGTACCCTCAGTCTGAACTCACCTGCAGTGGTCTGTAACCACAGGCCTTGCAGGATATCCACCCTCAAAATATATTCAGGGATGGGAGAAATGTGCACAATGTACTCCTTTGGTAGTAAGTGCCCTATCACCAGCGGGACTTGGGCTTTTTTCACTCTGATTGCCTTACCCCCACAGCCATCTACCACAGCAGGGATCCCAGAAAAATGTTCGGGGTTGCCATAAATCAGAGAACAGCCAGCTCCTGTGTCCATCAGTGCCAGGACACATCTTACATTTGTGGGGGACCAATGAATTGCTAATTCTACATATAGACTCGTGGCCCGCCACATACCCCAAGATAGGGGCCCTGACCCCCCTTAGTCAAACCACAGTTTCCAGTCATCATCCTTTGGGGTGAGGGCCCAGGCAGAGCCTGAGTACTATCCCCGAAGTCTCACAGGGACCCAGGCCGGACATGGGGCTCTGCCTCCGGCTTCCAGGTCCTAGACCTCAGTGGTTGGAATGTCTGCTCTAGCTTTAATTGGTGCCACAGTCTAACAAGATCCTCTTGGGTTTTTCTTTGACTACCCTAGCCTTTATCAACTCAACCCACATCTGGGTCCTTGAGACCTTCACCTGAGCCTTTTCACCTCTCTTTTCAGGTGTAGTCTGTACTTCCTTCTATGCTCTTATTGTTTGACACTTCCCCAAGATCTTCTAAAGTAGGAGTAGCCTCACTTATGGCTGCTGTGATTTATAACACTGAATGTGCAATGGTTCCCTTTCTTCACTTCCATGCCAGTATTTACGCAGTGGGCAAGAATAGTTTCTAGGGACACAAAGAGAGATCAGGGAACTGTATAGAGCACCAGAGTTCTCATTCTCATGGTGAACAACTCATCAGGGCCCTGGGGCTCCATATTACAGATGACATCGTTCATGCCCTACTCCCATAACACCTGCTGGAGCTCTGCCTACATTTTCTGGCAAATAAGTAACTAGTAAATCACCATGATTAGACCAAACTTTCCTGATGGCTGTTGTGAGCCAATCGAGATACGCATGATTCTGTGTGGGGTGACGGGCACTTTGCAACCATGGCTGTAGGGAAGGGTGAGTCATCAGGGAAGCCAGTCTACCCATTTCAGAACCTGACATAATGTTTTCCACCCTCACATCCCAAAGATGCAAAAGTCACATTGGCAGATGTTCTGACGGCTTCTGCCAAAACTGGATACTCACGCCCACCAGTTCATCCTGGGTATAGGGACAGAACATGGAGTGATCCCCAACCTGGTGTGGTAGCTGCTCCTCCCCCAAGGAGCCCACAGTTGTTGAATTTTTATTTTCTTAATTGCAACTGGGCGGGCGTTTAATACAGGAGAGGATGGTCCCTTGGGCTGTGGTCTCAGCAACAGTTCCAACTTGGGCCCACCTGCATCCTCCCGATATCTCCTGTTCCATCTCCAGGGCTGAAGGCACCACTCCTTTCTCACCCTACCCCATGGCCTCCTGCAACTTGGATTCTCTTGCTGCCTCCTCCCTCTCTGTTAAAATATCTTCCAGGAGCACAATCTCACTTCTCAATATTCTCAATACTTGTCTCTCTTTCTTAAAGGCATCTCATAGGTTGCTGCCCAGCTCTTCCAGGTGATGCTGGAGTGTGCCTCTCTCCTAAATAAAGATTTCCACTATCTCAGGAAACAAACATCCCACAATGCCAGCTGCTAAGAGGGCACTCAGGGTGTCTAAGCAGTCTTCTATCTCATGGACGGCTAATGCCACAGCTTCCAGTGTCTCTACCCTTCCCAATTCTGGGGAATGTCCCACCCATCTACGAGGTTCTGTACCCTAGACCAAATTCCCACCAGGGGGCCCAGAAGTGGAAGCCCCTGGCTGAAGCCACACCCTCCACATCTGCCAGAGGTAAGGGTGAGTCATCAGCCCCTGCCACAGCAGCAACTGGAGATTCCCCACCATCCACAGGGGCTTTCTGGGCCTCCCCACCATCTCCAGGGGAAGCCCACCTGAGTGTCACACCCATGAAGACAGATTTCAGGTTCAGAGATACTGCCACCTACTTCCAGGAGCAACTCCAGGGGAAAAATATTTGAGCTCAACCCACACCAAATAAAATGTTTTGAACTGAAATCAGTCAAATGGAAAAGAAAGTGTGAGAAACCCATTTATTCTAACAAAAAGTCAGTACTCCCACTGGCCCATTTCTCTCCCTGTCCTGGCTGGGAAGACTAAAAAAAGACCTCTCCAATCTGTGTGTGCACTCACTCTGCCCGCACCCCTTGCAAGCACTTATTGTGATGGAGAAGGACTACTTCTCTCCACCCCTTGTAAACAACTATTGATATGGAGATAGACTAAGGCCAGGTTAGAGATCCTGGGAATACTGAAATTTTACCCACAACTGGAAATTTGTAATTAACGATGTTATGAATAGACAGGTGCATATAACTTTTCAAGTTAGTGTTTTCATTTCCTTTGGACATATTCTGAAAAGTGAAATAGCTGGATCATATATTTATGTTTTTGATTTTCTGAGCATTCTTCATGTTAGTTTTCATAGTGGCTGCTGTGATTTATAAAAATGAATGTACAATGGTTCCCTTTCTTCACTTTCATGCCAGTATTTAGCCCTTGTCTTTTTGATTATGGCAATTCTAACTACCGTGAGGTGATATCTTATTGTAGTTTTGATTTTCATTTCCCTAATTACGAGTGATACATAACATCTTTTCATGTACCTGTTGCTCATTTTTATATCTCTTTTGGAAAATTGCCTTTTATATACTTTGTCCATTTCTTTCTTGGATTATTTTCTTTTGTGCTGTTTTTGCAGTGATGTTTCCAATTTGATAAATTTCCACTTTATTTTTTTTCTTCTGTGAGTTCCATGGTTTCAGGCCACCCATGTAAGTATTTAATGCATTTTGAGTTAATATTTGTGAGTGGTATAAGACACCAGTTACCTGTGCACAGACATTGGGTCATGGTGAGGCCATAGTGAAGAGGGTGGCAAATGGCAACAGAGCAGTCATAGGTCATGAAAACAAGGAGCAAGTACTCTGTGGTTTCAAAAAGTTAATAGGAAGCTCTGAACAGCATATGTTGTGAGAGAAATCAATTCACTGCTAAATAGAGAATTCATGATGTATTTGGGATCACAAATAGAGATGGAACAAAAACCCAACTAGGACAATTTGCCTACAAGAAATTACAATGGGAAGTGAAGATAGGGGACCATCAAATTTTTATCCAGCGTTCCCACATAAGTCAGTAAGAACAACAGACCTTGAAAGACTTGGAGTTCCTGGGACCTTGAGATATTCATCAGGAGAAATTCTGTAAAGATGGTGAAGTTGTCCAGTCTGTCTCTCAAGTCAAAGGATAAAATAAGAAGATGATACTACAAACCATAATGGAAAGTGCAAACTATGCTTGTATGGAATGAAATGTCTGCTGTTTGTAATTCACTGCATTGATTTACTCTCACGAAGGCACACTGATGTACAGACCAATATCACTACCCTTCAGTCCTCTTCTTGAATGTCTTTCAGAGAATCCTTTCTTACAGATAAATTTTCATGGTCACCCACATGAAGAAATGTGCATCAGGCTTCTCTGACTTGCTTATTGATCTCTTTCTGGAGGGCATTGCTGTGCCTGGATTTCTGACATGCCTCAGAATAACTACTAATCACAGGCTCTTGAAAACCTGCAGACCTTCAATATCTTGTTCTCTATATAAACTCTGGCCAGTCCATTGAGATTAATTAGATTGGCAGTAGGTATTTTACAGATAAGCTTTAAATAAGGATTTTTAAACTTTAAGTAAAGGGATTTAAATAGGTAAAACTTTGGAGAGCACAAGATCCCTAAAATAGCTTTTGGACAAGTGGTGGGATAATGATACCTGAAAATTACCTCTTCATTATAATGAAAGCAACATCATACAGGGAAAAAATTCATACATATATATGTTATATGATAAATAATGATATTTATGAAACATAAAAATGTGGTAAAAAATATCAATTTACTAACCTATCACATCTATAAGAAAGTATTTAAAAAAGCAACAAAAGTCAACATTAACGATAAAACTTATGTAATACATTTGAAATTAACAGGCACAGAATAAACATTTTAAACTGTCTATTACTGCACAATGGACTCTGAACTTTTTCTGCCTCTTAATGGATAGTGAAGAAAGAATCTTGAGATGATCGTGAGAATTCTAATTAATATGTGAGTAGACAGATTTTGAATGAGTTTCTAGTGAGACAGGGACCATGGGTGTAGTCAGAGTAGGGTGAGTGCCTCAGGAAAAAGCAGGGTGGGATATTTACAGTCAAAGCAATATAACAATGGGCAAAGAAGTCCCTTTTGAAACTCTATGTTAAGCATTATGCAAAGTCAATGTCACACTAATTCTCAAGGATCAAGATGCCAGACTAAGAATATAGACATCTTCAGTGAGGTCAGTTAAAGGTCAGAAGGCCAGGAGCAACTTGGCCTAGAAGGCTTGAGTGTTTCACAAATAAAGAAGGGTATCTCAGCATAACCTGTGACTTCACTGTAAACAGCTCTAGCAAGCAGAGATCAACCCAGCCCACCTTGAGGGCAGCGCAGGTGGTACAAGTCCACACCCTAAGCCCTCAATGTCCAAAAGTCCTCAACTGCCTATAAATCCCCTAGACAATGCACCACCCCGGGCTCTCTTGTCCCCTCATGGCTTGAGCCAGGAGCTCTGTCCTCTCACTTTATCTCTAAATAAAAGCCTGTACCTTGCTCTCCTACCTTGAGTGTTTGTGAAGCTCATTCTTCGGCTTCATGAACAACAGCCCTGGCATCTATAGGATAAAATCATAAATGTGGCAGTGGCACGATTCTGCAGGGGTTTGAGCCCCGTGAGGAAAGATGTCATGAAAATGTAGACTACTGCTTCATAACTGTACTGGGTTTTAAGAAACAGAAGTAAACGTATATATTTATTTTTGTAATATTCATTTTAATGGATCATGTAATACAGATGGCCATATGTAAATGGAATTTTACTGACCTAGCAACTATATTTGAAGGAGACCTGGTTTTTGTCATATATAGAATTTATTATATTGAGATACAGACCCTCTCCACATTGTGTTGAGAGTTTTTATCATGAATGGATGTTGAATTTTGTCAATTGTTTTTTCAGCATCTATTGAGAGGATCATGTTATTTTATCCTTTCTGTTGAGGTCATCTATGACATTGACTGGTTTATGAATATTGTACCATCCTTGCATCCCTGTAATAAATCACACTTGGTTGACATGGGTGATCCTTTTGACATATTTTTTAATTTGGCTTGCTAATATTTTGTTGAGGATTTTTCCGTCTATGTTTATCAGTTATATTGGTCTATAATTTTCTTGTAGTGTCTTTATCTGATTTGGGTATTATAGTGATGCTCGTCTCATAGATTAAGTTTGGAAATATTCTCTCCTCTTCTACTTTTTGGAATACTTTAAGAACAATGGATTTTAGCTATTGAAATGTTTTTTTAGAATTTTGCTGTGAAGACATCTAGTGTTGGAATTTTGTTTCTTGGGAGTTTTTTGACTACCAACTAAATTTTGTTACAGGTAATTTGTTCAGATTTTCTGTTTCTTCCTGGGTCAGTCTTGAAAGGTTGTATATTTCTAGGAATTTGTCCATTCCTGCTAGGTTGTCGAATTTATTGGCATATATTTTTTTCATAGAATTCTCTAATAATTCTTTGTATTTCTGTGGTATCCATTGTGACTATTCCTTTTTTATTTCTAACTTTGTTTATGTGTGTACTCTCTTTTTCTTGATAAATCTGGCTTGGGATTTATCTCTTTTGTTTATTTTCTCAAATAAGCTCTTGGTTTTGTTGGTTTTTTCCTACTGTTTTGTTTTCTCCATTTTATTTATTTTTGTTCATATCTTTATTATGTTCCTCCTTCTACCAACTTTGGACTTTGTTCTTATTTTCCTTTTTCATTTAATTGTGAGGTTAGACTATTTGGGATTTTTTTTTTCCTTGAGGTAGGCCTTTATTGCTATGTACTTCCCTCTTACAACTGCCTTTGTGGCATCCCACAAATTTTGGACCGTTTATTTTCATTTGCCTCCATGTTTTGCTTGATTTCTATTTTGATTAGTTCACAGATGCATTGGTTATTTAGAAACATATTGTTTAGCCACCATTTGTTTGTGGGATTGTTTTTCTTTGTGTAATTTACTTCTAATTTCATACTGTTGTGGTATTCAAAGTTGTTTGACACAATTTCAATCTTTCTGGATTAATTGAGGTTCTTTTTGTGACCTAGTATGCAATCTCTTCTGGAGAAAGTTACATGTACAGTTGAGAAAAATGTGTATCCTGCTTCTTTTGTGTGGAATGTTCTGTAGATATCTGTTAAGTCCCTTTGATCTAATGTATTGTGTCCCCGTATTTTTTAATTTGTGTGTCTGTATCCTTATGTATTGTGTCTGTTTGGTCTGTCTGTTGATGTGAGTGGTGTATTATAGTCTCCTAAAATGAATTTGTTGTATTCTATTTCCCCCTTTAATTCTGTTAGTATTTGTTTCACATATTTAGGTGCTCCTATATTGGTTGCATAGATATTTACAGTGGTTATATCCTCTTGTTGGACTGAGCCTTTTTTTTCATTATAGACTGTCCTTCTTTGTCTCATTACTTTCTTTGTTTTGAAGTCTATTTTGTCTGATATAAGTACTGCTATTCCTGATTTTATCTCCCTATTATTTGCATGAAATATCTTTGTCCATCTCTTCCCTTTCTCTGTGTATGTATTTGGGCCTGAGATGAGTCTCTTGTAGGTAGTTCATAGATAGGTCTTGTTTATGCATCTAATCTGACACTCTGTCTTTTGATTGGTGCATTCATTCCATTTACATTTAAGGTGATTATTGATAGATATGTACTTACTGCCATTTTTAAAATTGTATTCTGATTGTTTTTGCAGTTCTTCTCTGTTCCTTCCTTCTGATGTTATACACTCCTATTGTTATTTGATGTTTTTGTTTAGTGTTGCACTTGGATTTACTTTTTTAAATTTTTGTGTATCTATTATAGGCTTTTGGTTTATGGTCACCATAAAGTTCATGGATAGCTTCCTGACTATATAACAGTCTGAAATTGATGATTGCTGTACTTCGAACACAATTTAAAGCATTTTTTTCTTCTTCCTCTTTCATATTTTATGTATTAGATATCATAATCTGTATTTCTTATGTATCCTTTGATTGATTTTTGTCTTTACTTTTTGTTTTAATTTCATACTTGATGGTTAAGGAATTGATCTACTATACTTACTGTGGGTTTTTTCTACTGTTGAAAACTAGTCTGAAGAATATTTCCATTTACAGAAGACCCTTTAAAATTCTTTATAATTCCATTTTGCTGGTTATAAATTCCTTAAGCCTTCATTTAATCTCTATCTCAAATTTGAATGATAATCTTGCTAGGTAGAGGAATTTTGGTTTAAGGTTCGTTTGTTTCAGTATATTAAATATTTCATGACACACTTTTCTTGACCATAAAGTTTCTGCTGAGAAATCTGCTGACAGGTGTTTCCCTTGTAAGTAATCTGTTTTCCTTATAAGTAATTTTTTGTCTCTCTTTCTGCTTTCAGTATTCTCTCCTTATCCTAAATCTTTGTCATTTTAGTTATTATGTTTTGGTATTGTCTTTCTGGGGTTCCTTTTGTTTGGGCTCTCTGCACTTCCATGACCTGAGTGTCTATTTTATTCCCCAGGTTTGGAAGTTTTCAACAATTATTTCCTCCAAGAGACTATCTATCCCTTTGTCACTTTACCTTCTTACACCCTTATTATGCAAGTACATTCGTGGATGGATCAATATCTGTAAATCAATCAGCTTGTTACACAACATTGACAAAATGAAAGATAAGTCATATGATCATCTCAATAGATGTAGTAAAATGATTTGACAAGTGCAATGACAACTTAATTGAATAACTCTCAACAAAATGGACACTGAAGCAAATAATAAAAAACACTTTAAGTCCACATATGAAAAGCCCACTGCTAAAGTAATACTCAATGGTAAAAAAAAGCTGAAAGCTTTTTCTCTAAGGTCAGGAACAAGACAAGGAGGCCCACTCTTGCCAGTTTTCAATTCACATAGAACTGGGAGTCCTAGACATTGCAATCAGAAAAGGAGAGAAATAAAAGACCTCCAATTTGGAAAGATAGAAGTAAAACTGTCACTACTTGTAGATGACATGATACATTATATGGAAAACCCCAAAGATACCACCAAAATGTTATTCTAATTAATAAGTATATTAAATGAAGTCACAGGATACAAAATTAATATACAGAAATCATTTGTGTTACTCTACACTAATAATGAACTACCAGAAAGAGAAATTATGAAATGTATTTAAATGGAAAAAAATAATTAAAAAATTAACCAGTGAGATGAATGACCTGTGTAGTAAAAACTATAAGACTGAGCAAAAAAGTGAAAAGCACACCAATGATTGTAAAGATGTTCCATCATACATCAGTGGAAGAAAATTGAGAGCCCAGATATAATCCCACATATGTATGGTCGGTAAATTTATGACAGAAGGGCCAAGAATTTACACAGGGGAAAAGACAATTTCTTCACTAAATGACAGAACTGGACAATAACATGCAAAAGAATGATACAGGGTCATGATTGATCTTACACCCTTCATACAAATTAACTCAAAATGATTTAGCCTTGAATGTAGGAACTGAAATCATAAAATTCCTAGGGAAAAAATGTGAGCTCCTTGACTAACAGTTAGCTCTGTTGGAGATAATTTTTGTATATGACACCGAAAGCAAAGGCAACAAAACCATCTACTATACCTAGCTTCTTTGTTTTGTTTTAAAAGATTAATTAAGCTGTAATTGCCATACAATAAACCAAACATATTTATAGTACTTAGTTAGATATGTTTAGGAAACTGCATATACCTTTGACACCATCTCAAGTCAGGATAATAAATCATGAACCCCAATGGTGCCCTTGAGCCCTGTGCTCATCCCCCTTTTCTGAAATGTCCCCCAGTCCCAACTTCTGATTTGTTTTCTTTTATTGTAGGTTTGTATTTTCTAGTCACACATCAATGACACAGGGAATTATTTATGACTGGCTTCTTCAGAGAACATAATTATTTTGAGATTCATCCAAAATATTGTGTGTATCAATAGCACGTTCCATTTCTTACAAAGTAATTTTCCAATGTATGGATATACCACAGTGAACTTTTCCATTCTCTATTTTTGTGTATATGTGTTTTTTCTAGTGTCAGCCTATTATAAACAAACTTCTAAAAGCACTTGTGGTCAAGTTTTTTTCTTTTTTGCTTTTCTGGATAAATACCTAATTTTGGAATGGTTGCACCATATTTTTTGTCAGTGTTTTAATTTTTTTCTTATTGAGTTATGGGAATTATGTACATGTTCTGGATAACAGATTATTTATAGTGGCTAACTGACAAAGTTTTACATCTCTATATACTGAAGTATTTAATTTGCTTGCTGAGCATCAGGGGTATTACCTTCTTGGAGTTGTCCTAGCTTAATGTTGAACTGCTTTGTTGAGACTGTCTCTTTCTCCCCAACCAGCATCAAAAAAAACCTTTCCCTTATTTATACCTATGGGATTTTCTCTGGTTTAATTCCCCGAGTCCCCCGAGCTGCAACTACCTCTGTGACCCTTCCTGTCCCTCTTCTTCTTTTCCTGGGAGTTCTTGAATGGACTTAGGGGAGACACCACCACCTGAGAGTTGCAACCATATTCTTAGGGCACCTTGAAGTGGTTCTTGTCTCAATGACAGGATAATTGAGTTCTCCCAGTTCCCATTGGGGTACAAGCCTGCTACTTCTTCCTACTACATTAGATGGGAACAAGCCTTCCTGGACGAAGAGAATATATGAAGATTGGAGAGATGAAGTCACATGTGAAATTACTATAGTAAGGAAATAGTCTATAGCCGAGCTTTTCAGATATTAATATATGATTGCCATGTGAGTAATACATATTTGGCACATTTTGGGGAAGATAAAATACTCTGTCTATGGAAGGAAAAATTATTTTTCTGAAGTATTATCTAAATAGATGCATGTCATTCATATGTAGATGTGTAGATGCTGATTTTAAACCTTTATTCTAAAACTAACCTGAATCAATGAAAATTCTAATTATTCTGTTTCAAATATAACTAAAAGAGCAAAATCACACATAGGAAAAAAGACAGTTGTGAGCTAAAAGGAAAACACCTGCATACATATGCATGAATTCCCTCATACACACATATACAAATAAGAAAGTAGAATTACTTATAATAAATAAGAAAATAGAATTAGGAATGTGATACAGATGAAGTCATTTGGTCAAAATATAATCAGCTCACTGAAATAAAGTAGAAATTTTTCCTGCCCAAATTCCTATATATAGCTAAATATATAACTGGAACATATATACTGCTTCCTATATATAACTTAAAAATTTTACAATAAAGTTAAAATCAAAATACCCCTTTTGAAATATCTTACAGGAACTTATATATTTTGGTATTTCTGCCTATAAATTGTTAAAAGTAAATTCAAATAATGTATCACATTTAATCTGTGAGAAAGTTAGTTTTAATTAATTTAGTACTTGGAACAGTTCTGCAACAAACTGATGACTTAGGCACAAAGGCTTTAATACTTCACAATATCTGTAACTAGTAAGGAACAACAAAAAGGTACATACCCCCCCAAATTTTATTTCATTGGCTTTGTATTTAACTATACTTACCTTTCCCTAAGACTTAATAAATACTAAATAAATGTACCCTATTATTTTAATTATTTGGTTTAGTAGCTGTTAATAGACGTGGATGTTTACCTCTTTCCAAATATGTATATACACACATGCCTATTCCACTTACAGACATAGAATCTCCCTCTAATTAGTTGTACAACTAAGTTAACTAACTACCTAAAATATTATGCAAGTTTCCCAAGGCAACTCACTCAATATGTGGCAGACTCAGACTGAAAACAAGAATTTTTCTAATCCCTGGTCCTTGTCCTTTTCTATATTACATTGACTCTGTGTCTTCATTATAAACCTGTAAAGAACTTCTTTTTTTCCCAAGTGAGCTGGCTAAAACTTCGAAATTTATTAATTTTTAAATACCTTTGTACTAATCAGATATGTCACATATGTAGAAAAATGGGAATGGTTTCAACAGCTTTGACTAAAATATATACTATCATTTAACTATCTTCAAACATTCCCATTACAAGAGATACTTTTTAATGTTAAAAAATTTGGCTCATCAATGTGAAATAATTTTTAACTGTGATAAAATACTCATATCATAAATTTTCCATCTTAACTGTTTATAAGTATACAGTGCAGGGGTTCAACCTGCATTCACATCGTCGTGCAGCCTTCTTCTCCATCTCCAGTAACTGCTTTTGCAAAACTAATACTGTGTACCCATCACACAGCAATGTCAAGTTCCATCATTCCCCTGCCCCTTTCCCATCACCATTTTCTCTCCATATGAATTTAACTACTCTAGTTATCAGATATAAGGGGAATCACAAATTTTCATTATGTGACTGTATTATTTTTCAGCTTTTTTACTGAAAGAGGTGATATTCAGTATTATATTGCTTTCAGATATACAACACAGTGACTCAATGATTATGCACATTATTAAATGCTCACCATTGTAGGTGTGATTACCCCTAGTTACCATACCAAGATATTACAATATTATTGGTTATATTCCCATTGTCGTACTTCTATTCCTATGTCTAATTTATTTTGTAACTTGAAGTTTGTACCTCTTTATCCCCTTCACTTGTTTCACCCATCCCCCACCCAACCTTATGGTAACCAACAGTCTGTTGTCAGAATGCATGTGTCTATTTTCATTCATTTGTTTTGTATTTAGATTCCACTTATAAGTGAAATTTTACGATATTTGTTTTTCTCCACCTGGCTTATTTCATTTAACATAATACCCTTTAGGTCCATCCATGTTGTTGTAAATGGCAGAATTTCTTTTTCTATGGCTGAATAATCCGTTGTATGTATGTACCACATCTGCTTTATTCATTCATCTATCATGAACACATGGGTTGCTTCCATATCTTTTTTCAAATAATGCTGTAATACATAAGTATGCATGTATGTATTTACAAATTAGTAATTTTGTTTCTTTACATATATTCCTAAAAGTTGAATTGTAATGATGGGGTTTTCCTTAAGCAATTTTTTTTCTCTGTGGCTTATTTCAATACTCTCTCATTAATCTTAATTATATATGTTTGTGTTGTCTTCCTGGGGATCTTTTCACTTCCAAGACATGGATGACTATTTCCTTCCCCAAAAGGGGGAAATTTTCAGCAATTATTTTTATATTTATATTCACAGAAACTTTCTACATCTTTGTCTATCTCTTCTATTATGCAAATATTGTTTCATTTGGATTTCATGCAGCTCTCTTAGCATCCTCTCATTTCTAGAAATTCTTTTTCTCTGTGTTCTTCAGCTTCATTGTTTTCCTGTTCTCTAATTTTCATCTTATTGATTGTCTCCTCTACTTGAAGCAATCTATTATTCATTCCATTTACTGAATTTTTCATTTCAGTCACTGTATTCTTCAGCTCTGAGTGGCTCTTTTCAACTCTTCTTTTTCTTTATTGAGGTCCTCCAGGAGATTGTCAACATTTTTTGCAGATCAGTGAACATATTTATGACTTTTACTTTGAAATATCAAGATTTGGGATCTCTGTTTCATTTAACCCTGTTCCTGGTGACTTATCCTGTACATTTACTTGGTATGTATTCTTCTGCCTCCTCATTTTGTCAGGGTTTCTGTGAAGGTGTCCTCTGTTGCCCAGAAACTCAATATGCCTCACTCACCATTGCCTGGTTCTCCTTTGAGGTGGATCCCCATTTGCTGTTTATGGGATGGGGTTGGGTCACCTTTCTGTTTGCTTGCAGAGCACTGTCTCAATCTGCCTTGTGTAGCAGTTAGCCTCAGCTGGTCCTTTGTGGCCCTTTGTGTTTCTGCTGGCCCTGTTGTAGGTGGGCCTGCCCTCTACCTACCATATGGTGGTGGCAATGGCTACGCTGCTGGGCTAATGGGTGGATGGAATGGGTTCACAGAAGCAGGGCATGAAGGCATGCTGCCCAGGGCCGGGCTTCCCAGGAGGACAAAGGGGCACTGGTAACTGGCCTCCACAGGTGCCTCCCCAATTGGGTTGAGAGATGGCTGAGAAAGCTGGAAAGCATGCTTCTGCCTGCCAGACCGCAGTCTGCTGCTGGGCTGAGCAGGCAGGACAAGTGTGCAAGGAGGCATGTCAGGAATGAGCCACCAGCACGGAGGAAGGAGTGCTTCGGACTGCCTCTAATGAGCACCCACCTGGTTGGGCTAAGTGTGGGTGGGGGAGGGCTAAGTCAACATAGTCCACCCAGTTGGGCTGAGTGGAAGGGGAAAGACTAAATCAGCATTGTCCACCGGTCCTTTCTTCTCAGAGAGAGCTCCATCCAACCGTGGACCTTGGGGCACCATTCCTCATCTTATAAATCTTTCCAACTGCCTCCTCTATCTTGGGTCTCAGCGGGGCTGACAGAGAATGTCTGTCCTCCACAAATGGCAGGAGTCCCAGCCTCCCACTGTGCCCCAACTCTCCCTTGTGTCCAAGCCCACTAATCACCAGTGTGGACACATGTTTCCAGAGCAGATATCCAGGGCCCAGTGTGCAGACCTTCTGAGAGCTTATCTCCTCCCTGCTCAGTTTCTCTCCCTCCTGGTTGTGGGCTGGGAGTGGGGAGGGCTTGGGTCCTGATCAGTCATGGCTCTGCCATTTTACCCTTCTCTGTGGTCTTCTCTTCTTCTCCATGTGGAGATAGTCTGTACTTCAGGTCATTTTCAGGGTTGTATTTGTTATAGTTGCTTCCTTGGTGTGTGTGTGTGGGAGGAGGTTTCTACCTTGCCTTCCTACCTTATCTTTTTTTCCCGAATATTTATTTAAATGTTGTCAACATCCAACAATTTTTTCTGTTTCTATAATTACATCATCTGTATATACATATACTATATCTATATATACACAAATCTATATATCTTTATTTAAGTCTGTGTTACTCTAAGATCCAATAGTGACTGTACCTTGCTTTTTACTATAATTACCTTTTTTCTCTAGCGTTATTGAGGTAAGATTGACAAATAAATATTGAATAAATTGAGAATAGAATGTAATGTTCTTATATACACATGCATTGTGAAATTATTTCAAAAATCATACTAACATTTCCATCACCTCATATAGTTACCATTTATTTGTGTACAGTTATATTGAAGAGTAACCCTCAGAAAAATTTTAAGTATATAATGCAGTATTATTAACTGTGGACCCTATGTTGCACAGCAGATTACCAAAAAATTCATATTGAATAATTAAAACTTTGTATCATTTGAATGACACCTTATTTGCATCTGACCAGCCCCTTGTAATCAATCTGCTAGTCTCTGGTTCTATGACCATTTTAGATTCTTCATAAAAGTCATATCATGCAGTATTTGTTTTTCACAGTCTGGCTTCTTACATTCATCAAAATGCCCTCCATTCCATCCATGTTGTTGAGTGGAGTGGGAAGGACTAAAGCAGGATCTGTTTCTTCTTTAAATATGAATAGTATTCTTTGTAGGTTTATACCACATACTCTTTATCCATTCATCCCTCAAAAGACATTTAGGTCATTTCTTTATGTTTGCCATTGCGAATAATACTTCAGTAAAAAACATAGGAATGCGGATATCTCAATGAGATCCTGATTTCAGTTTCTTTGGTGATATACCCAGAAGTGGTATTGCTGGATCAAATGGTAATTCTATTTTTAAGTTGTTAAGAAATTGCCAGACTGTTTCCATAGTGAGGGCACCAACTTACATTCCCACAAAAAGGGCCCAAATGTTCCCTATTATCCAGGTTGTCAACAACACTTATCTTTTATTTTTGCTTTTGTTCTTAATAATCATCCTAAGCAGATATGAAATGAAATGTCACTGTGGTCCTGGTTTTTGTTTCCCCTAATTATTACTTATGTTGAGCACTTTTTCAAATACCTTTTGAGCATTGGTTCCTTCATTTTTTCCTTTGAATGAATCTTTCTTAAAGTCCTCAGGCCATTGTTTAAAATTGGAATATTTGTGTTGTTTCCTAGTAAGGTATAGGAATCTCATGTATTTTGGACATAAACCCTGTATCTGAAACATAGTGTCATGTATTTTCTCCCATTGCTTAGGTTAACTTTTCATTTTCTTAATTGTTCCCTTTAATACCCAGATCATTTTTAATTTGATATAATCACACTTCCAATTTTTGCTTTTTTTGCCTCTGCATTTGGTGCCACATCTAAGAGATCATTGTCAGATTTAATGGTAGAAACATTCACAATATGGTTTCTTCTAGGAGTTTTATTTTTTCAAGTTTAATGTTTAAGTTTCAATTCATTTTAAGTTGATTTTGTGTGTGGCTTGGGATGAGGACCCAGTTCATTTTTTTGCATGTGTATATTCAAAATCCTGAACACATTTATTAAAGAGACTGTTTCCCCATCATGTATTCTTGTCTCCCTTGCTGACCATATGCACATGGGTTTATTTCAAGGTTCTCTACATTAGTTCATTGATCTACATTCCTCTTTTTATTCCAGTATCATACTGTTTCTGATTACTGGGATTTGTAATATATTTTGAAATCAGGAAAGGTAATACCTTCAGCTTTGCTCTTCTTTCTCAAAATTTCTTTGGGTATTTGAGATGTTATATAATTTGAAAGAATTTTATTTCTATTTCTCTGAAAAATGACAGCACCATAATAGAGCATTGGCTTTCATTTTCATGGACTATCTTTTCCAACCCTTTGTTTTTAGCCTCTGTGTGTCCTTAAGTTGGCAGTGATTCTACTGTTGAAAGAAAATAGGTGATTCTTGTTTTTCTTAGTCTATGTAGCTACTCTATGTCTTTATATTAAGTCATCTAATCTTTTTGTCCTGAGGGGCCTTTAGAAAAATAGAGTTGAACAATTAACATCCTGTATAGCAACTAATTCTCTTTATCTGTTCTAATAGAAGTTGATTTCATTGGCGAGATCCAACCAGAAGCCATTTGTAGGGACCTTGCTGATGTAGTTCAAGTACTTTAAACTCCAGGATGGTCTGGATAAGGACACATGGTGGATACAGGGTGTTTAAAAATATATACCTTACATTCAATTTATGCATTCATTTTTACCTGTCTAATTGAGTTAAATGAACACACAAAAATATGTCTTTTGTAGGTTAGAATAAAAATTAGGCCATTACCACTAAGACAATATGTCTCTTCATTTTTTCCTTCTTTATTCTCTATCTAACTATATTTTTACTCATGTGTGTATGTTTGTGTACGGGTGGGTGGTTGTAAAATGGTATTTCTTTCTCTGTAAAATGTTCTGGCTCATTTACATGTTGAGTTCATTAACTAGTTTTAATCTTTAAGCTTTCATTTAATTTTTAATTTAAACAACAATCTGTTTCCATTTATGTTCTAGTAAGTTTTTTTTCAAATCTTTATAGTCAATAATTATTATTCACACTTTGTTTTAATCTTTTTAATTCTTTTTAGTTTTAAAAAATATGGCATATATTCATCTTATGAGTCAACTACTGGAATGAACCACTTGAATATTTTTTTAAATCGATGTGTGTATGTATACACATATGTATTTTCATGTATTATTCTTTAACACATAATTGTATTCACAATAAATTATGTATTGTCCATTAAAATTATAAAAATAAATAACTATTAAATTAACCATTGGTCAAATATCACACAAATGCTGAGGATTATCAGTGACATTAAAACAGGAAGCTATTAGCTGTACAAATGATGGATATAGAGCTGAATCCAACTGGAGCATATCTGCTGAATACTGAGGCATAAACCAGACTTTGCTGCACTTCTAGATAGAGAGATAGCAAAATGAGTAATCAACAGAAGAAAAAAAGATGACATGAAGTTCGATTACTTCCCATTGCATATACAATATCAAAATATATCTCTGTATTGAAAAGAGAAAATATTAGAGCTAAATATGTAAACAACATACTGTATTCACTTACCTTAAAATATGGATTCAAAGACAATGAGTGCTTCTGTATATATATGTAATTATAAATAAGTGTGAAGTATAATATGAAATTCAAATTAAGTAATTAGTATTGAAATCATAAATTTATTAACCCTTGTGCATTTTTGAAGACATGATTGTAATATGTTAAACTTTCTTCTAAACCGTAAATATGTGCCGATTATACTAGTGGTGAAAAATATTATACTCAATGCCAAAAACTAAGTCAATTATTTCAAAAGATGAAGATTTGGAAATGTAATAAAAGCATAAGCAGACAAGGCTCACCTCATGACCCCTCACGTTTTCTCCAGTAAATTCTAACATTTCTTTTCATGTAAAGATTTATTTGATGCACACTTATTTAGCTGAGATCATGAGCCAGAAAAGTATAGAAACTTATGTACATATGTGTGTGTGTGTGTGTGTGTATATATTTCAGCAAAATTATCTAAGAAATTTGAGTTTGTTTTGTAGCAGATTTTTCTTCATGTAGTTATTTGATACAGAGGTTGAATTGGCAGTGCCTAAAATGAACTCTAATAAAACGCAGATCAAGGAATCCCATATAATTTATGTTTGTGTCCTGGTCAGTTATAATGGAAAATTAATAACATTTTAAAAGGTTGTATAAGAAGTAGATTGTAAAGTGAAAATTTTAAAATAAATAAAGCAACTAATTCTGCAATTAGACCTCAAATTATTAATACATTCTTAGTTTTCCATATTTTATGCAATCCAAAGGTGTTGAAATTATGTATACACGTGGGTGTAGTAAATACAAAAGTTTTTGGAGAGGTAGAAGAACGGCCTGTCTATGGAGAAGTGAATTTCCCAAGAAAAAGTGTCCCTCCTCTTATCATTCTCATTATTTATGAATTGCTTTTGAGATAGAAGCAAATGTTTTATTTGCCACTGTTCCAGGTTTTAGATTTAGATAATACAAAAGAACCACTATAATCCACCAGTGCATGCTAAGGAAAGATTTGTTAAAAAGTATAGTGCAGGAAGAACACATACATTTAAGGTAGTATTAAGGGGATTCAGAACACCCAGGCTCAGTTTCCAGGGGCCATTCTTAGTCACAGAGGACATGTTTCCTCTGGATTGCAAACCAGGACACCTGGAAATCCACATTCCTTTTCAAGTGTGAAGCTTTTCTGACTATCTAGTCAAGTACCCAAAAGCAGGGTGCATTATCAATAAACAAAAATCAAGATAGCCTAACAGAAACCAGGTACAAATGGTGAATGGGCACATTTTTTTCTACCCGTGCTTGAAAGCTGTAATTGTCAGACCTTAGGACAACTTCATTCATTTCAATTAGTATACTTTATTCCAATTTGGTGAAGAATCACCTCCAGGATTCAACGTAATCCTGGAGATAAGCACAGATTTGCAACTGAGCAGCTAAATTAATCTTGGACTTACACAAATATGAAGAATAAAATGCCTTTATTCTTAGAGAAAAATGATATTCCCTTCACCCAGGGCTTCTTAGTGATCAGCCTCTCCACACCAGCTCTCATGGCTTTGTTTCGTAGGCTGTATCTGATGGGATTAAGGGAAGGAAGCAACAGAATATAGAAAGATGATAGAACATGATCAGTGACTGATGTAGACCCTAAAATAGGTTTCAGATAAGCAATAAAAGCAGATGAGAGAAAAAGTACAACCACTACCAGGTGTGGGAGGCAAGTGGAATAGGCTTTTGACTGTCCTTCTGTGGATGGAATCTTTCTGACAGTGGAGAAGATGTAGATGTATGAGATTATGATGCAGATAAAGCAACATAAGTCCAAGACTGCATTAATGAGAATGAGCACAATTTCTGCAGTTACGTTCTCTGAGCAAGTAATAGCTAACAACTGAGGAATGTCACAAAAGAATTGCTGGATTTCACTGGGCCCACAGTAAGTTAGGGAAAAGGTTCCTGCTGTATGTATAATGGATATCAAGCCACCACTGAGCCAGGACAGAGCCACCATGTGAACACACAGACCCCTGTTCATGATGAGCTCATAGTGCAGAGGATGGCAGATGGCAGCATAGCGGTCAATGGACATTGCTGTGAGCAGGAACAGCTCTGCCACTGCGGCAAAAGGCACCAGGAAGACCTGCATGACACAGCCAGAGAATGAGATGGATTTGTTGCGGGTCAAGGAGTTGACAACAGTTTTGGGCACAATGGCAGAAATGAGGCAAACATCAAAAAGGGACAGATTCTTTAAGAAGAAGTACATGGGTGTGTGCAGGCAAGGATCCAAGGATGCTGTGGTGATAATGAGGCCATTCCCCACTAGGGCCATCAGGTAGATTACCACAAAGATCCCAGATTGTAAGAACTGAAGCCTTGATGGGCCGGAAAAACCCAAGAGAAGAAATTCTGCCACCACTGAGATATTGTTCATTCTTGATAAAACGTTCTGCATTTAAAGAAAAAAAAAGGTATGGTTAAAGTGGTCAAAATCCTACATCTACTTAATTTTACTTCAGTACAGCTAAAGAAAAACTGTTCCTATTCAATGTTTGTCACTTGAATGTCTGTGTGTCCATGTGTATTTGTGTTTGTGTGAAAGAGAAAGTGAAAAACAGTTTTAACAGTATATTTTCTCCAACAACATAATCCAATTAATTAGTCATGTGTTGCATATGTACCTTTCTTTTCAAGGTTTCTGTTTCTCTATGTGTCTAAATTTTATAATGTAATGGAAGCATATGTACAAACTGTTTACCGGATTGACAGCACCATACTATCTACCCCTCATGGAGAAGAATCTTAATTTACGTGTGAAAGGAAGTGAAGGGATAGATACAGAATATTTAAAGATTACATGCCATGTCCTTTATCCTTGTGCTTTACAATTTTTGACTTTTAATCAATGGATTATTTGACTTAAAATTCATTGTTCTCATTTTCATCTTAAACATGAACTTCATAAAACAATGGGCATTCTCTAAGGTCATTTCATATATTTTTGAAATCTATATGCCTAGAAAGATGACAGAAAGATTGGCTCCCTCCAAAAGGCCTCTGATCTTTTAAGTAACAGGAGTAAACAATACCAATCATTTCAAGCAGGTATTTGTCATTTTGCTCAGTGCACAAGTTTTATAAAATACTCCTTCACTTAACTCTCATAATACTATTAATATATCTTTTTATTTACTACTTTGGTCCAGACTTCTTTTTATTTCATTATCACACTAACACTGGTTGTTCTCTCCCTCTCCCCTTCTCTCTGCACATAAATAAACACACACACACAAGTTTTAGGCACTGTGCATGTGTATGTGTCCTGTTTTATACTTTGAGTAATGTAGATAATAAATAAATACATAAATAAATAATGATTGTGATTGGATATTTGAAACACAATATATCTGCTCTCATCCTTTACTAGAAGAAAACCACTTAAAATCAACAACTTCAAAATTATATCCACTATGAATTATCAGACTTAGTAGTGGAGAAGAGATTTATAACCGAATTATACCAAAATCTATGTCACACATAATCAAATGCTTTGAATTTCAAAAGTATTTTTATCTACCCCATAATTTAAGGCAACTTCCTGTTTCACATTAATCAAAACTGAGCAATGTTTATTAAGACACTAGCTTATGATCCAAGTTATGTTCTGTATATTTTAGTGGTATTTACTTCCAAATTAGCTCTAATTTTAATTACCTCACATCATTCTTTTATATCATTCTTCATTACTTTCTGCTTATAACTGAAATAAAATGTACCTAATATCTAACTGACTTTTATTGATTCCAGTGAGCTCAGCATCCTTTTATGCTTTAAATAGTTATGTAAGTAACTGTTTCAAAGTCTAATATGTCTGGTATATGAGCTCATATTTTGGAACATAAGTAAATATATATATATATATATATATATATATATATAGTTTTCCTGTGGCCTGTTAGCAAACCCGTATTTCAGAAATTTAAAATTAACATGTAATGACCCAAGAAACTTTTACTTTTGAAGAATTTAAATAAGAATTTTATAGCACACCTATGCCTTTCTGGCTGAAATCATTACCAACAACCAGATTAAAAGAAAATAAACTCACTAAAGTGTCTGTTCTGTAGAAGATGGAGGACATCAGAAAGCTTTGAGTATAGTTGCTGGTGAAAGGAATACTGATGAGTAATCCAGAAGGACATCACTAATTCTGACTTTCAAGAATTGAGAAACTCCTTTCCTGAAACTCACTTTGATTCTTGATCTCTCGACGTTAGCACAGTTTTTATAAAGAACAATCAGAACGACTATGGTGATAATATCAGTTTTCCATCTCCCAAAGGCTTGAACTCTGGAATATTCCAAAGGGAAATGATGCCACTTTCGTTGGAATTGACTTATGTGATCTGTCCCTCACTGTTATGAGACAAATCTTGGCACTATGCAACCTGTGGAAATAAAGTAGCACAATGGCCTTTCCTTAATTAACGAGTAACTTCCTATGTTGGCATGCAGTCAAGAATCTCTATAATTGGTAAAAAGGCACTTAAGAAACATATTTACCCAGACACTCAATGAGCTCTTATGAAGAGCCACATACCTGGCACTTTCATAGATGCTGGTCATCTTACTCAGAGTACAAATACATTTTTATTAACAATGTTTTGAAATCACAAAATCATATTTCCATTTGTAGTGTTGCACCATCCAGTCATATTTTCTTCTATAGATATGGGCGGGCAAATATATGATTCTAGTAACCGATATCAATTAATATCAAAAAAGAATCAAAAATCTCCAACACATAGACAGTGAGGCCTATGAAAGATAATTTAACCAAATAAGAATTAATTTACTTATACTTGTCATTGACTACATAATAAATTAGCTGGCATTTAGAGAATGTTCAATAATTGATAGGCTGTCATGTATACAAATTCCTTGAGACTGAGTGCAATGCAAATGCACATTACTATGATGTGTTAAATTCCAGAGTCAGTTTTAAAACTCTTGTGAGATTTTTAGAAAAAGCTTAGCAAATACAAACTGTTTAACAATATTCAGAAAATAATGTATGGACAGTATAAGAAGTCCTTAAAATTTGAGCTCAAAATAAAGTTCTTTGAGAAAACAAGTTTCTTTTTCTTCACAAAAATAAAGTTATTCAAGTTCAAGAAAGAATCCGCTCACTCAAAGAGAAGATCTTTGTAAATCCACAGAGGAAATTTAAGAACAAAAAAGCAAATGAAGAAAGCAGCCTTCTGCATTTATGGAGCTCCATCAGAGGAGTTAATATATGCTTTATGGGTGTCCAAGAAGGAAAACACATGGGAAAAAGGTAAAAAAAGCTTACTTAAAAAATATGATGACTGAGGAAGATTCAAGATGACAGAGTGAGAGGTGAGGCAGTGAACTCCTCCTAAAACCATAGATACTGTGTAAATATAGTTAATACAATTAACCCTAAAATAGCAACAGGAAAGAAGGCTGCACCAGACTGCATACAGATCTCATAAACAGAGCAGACCTCACAAAACAGGGTAATGTACCAAAGCCTTGATCTGGCAGGACCCAAGCCCTTCCCCCACCCAAGCTCACCTGTGAGAGGAAGAGAAACGGAGTTGGGGAGGGGTGGAAGCCGAGGACTGCTGAACACCTAGCCCTGGAGATCTGCTTGGCCAGCAGAAATCTGCATTATGTGGTGCTCTGGAGGATGGGGATCTGGGACAGGCAGAGTGCCTGAGAGACAGATTCTGGCCATTTGTGGAGGACAGGATCCACACCTGGCCACTCTGAGGCAAGGGAAAGGCAGGCGGTCTGAGAGGCTTCCTACCAGCCAGAGGGCTGGTGAAGGTGCGAGGTTTGCACGGAGCTTGCTGCGTGGGAGAAGGCATAGGGGGACAAGGTTGTCTGGATGCACTCTGCCCAGCAGATTGGGAACTTTGGGGAACCTCAGAGGCTCCATCCCCCTGGCTGGCTATTCAGGTCCGAGGCCCCCACTGTGATACACAGCCTGCTGAGCCTTCCTCCTGGCCTGACAGTACTGGCTTGTAAACCTGCAGTCACTGCTCTGGCATCAGGTCAGCCAGAGAGAGGCCTCACCTACAACAGCTAGAGATGCCAAGCACAGAGGCTTCCATCGGTGTGCTCGGCCCACTGGCTATGATGCTGGAGAAAGGCAGGGCAGATGGGAGTCAGGAAAGAGAACTGACCGTCCCCCAGTCACCAGCTCTGCTCCTCTACATCCCCCAACCTCCCTCTAGGGGTTGAGCATCTCCAGAGACTGGAGCTACAGGGCAATAGAGGGCATCACACAGAAATATGAAACATCAAAAGAATATGATACAGACCAAAATCTCACAAACCCCAGAAAATGGGCCAAATGAAACTGAACTCACCAAACTTCCTGAAAGAGAGTTCAAAATAAAAATCATCAAGATGCTTATGGAGGTACAGAAAAATATTCAAGAACTCAGGAATGAATTTAAGACAGAGATTCAGTCATTAAGAAATTCCATATCTGAAATGGAACATATAATGAGGGGACTTAAAAGCAGATTAGATGTAGTAAAAGAGACAGTAAATGGAATAGAAATTAGAGAAGAGGAATACAAAGAAGCTGAGGAAAAGAAAGAAAAAAGAATCTCTGATAATGAAAGAATATTGAGAGAACTGTGTGGCCAATCCAAACGGAACAATATTCGCATAATAGGGGTACCAGCAGAAGAAGAGAGAGAAAAAGGGATAGGAAGTGTCATTGAGGAGTTTATTGCTGAAAATTTCCCAATCTAGGGAAGGAGATAGTCTCTCCAGCCATCGAAATGCACAGATCTTCCACCACAAGGGACCCAAGGATGACAACATCAAGACGTATAATAATTAAAATGAAAAATATCAATGATAAAGACAGACTTTTAAAAGCAGCTAGAGAGAGAGAGAAAAGATCACATATAAGGAAACCCATCAGGCTCTCATCAGATTTCTCAACAGAAACATTACAGGCCAGAAGGGAGTGGCATGATATATTTAACACAATAAAGCAGAAGGGCCCTGAACCAAGAATACTCTACCCGGCAAGTTTATCATTTAAATTTGAAGGCGGGATTAAACAATTTTAAGATAAGCAAAAGCTGAGAGATTTTACCTCCCACAAATAACCTCTAAAGTGCATTTTGGATGGACTCCTATAGATGGAAGTATTCCTAAGACTAAATAGATGTCACCCAAGGGATAGACAAAGAGTACAGAATAGGATTCATAACATACAAAGAATGGAGGAGGAAGAAAAGGGAGGAGAAAAAAAGAATCTTTGGGTTGTGTTTGTAATAGCATATGAAGTGAGTTAAATTAGACTGTTAGATAGTAAGGAAATTACCCTTGAACCTTTGGTAACCACCAATCTAAAGCCTGCAATGGCAATAAGTACATACCTATTGAAAATCACCCTAAATGTAAATGGTCTGAATGCACCAATCAAAAGAAACAGAGTCACTGAATGGATAAAAAAACAAGACCCATCTACATGCTGCCTACAAGAGACTCACTTCAAACCCAAAGACATACACAGACTGAAAGTAAAGGGATGGAAAAAAATATTTCATGCAACTAATAGGGAGGAAAAAGTAAGAGTTGCAGAACTTATATCAGACAAAATAGACTTCAAAACAAAGAAAGTCACAAGAGACAAAGAAGGACATTACATAATGATAAAGGGGTCAGTCCAACAAGAGGATATAACTATTATAAACATCTATGCACCCAACACAGAAACACCAACATATGTGAAGCAAATACTAACAGAATTAAAGGGGGAAATAGAATGCAATGCACTCATTTTGGGAGACTTCAACACACAACTCACTCCAAAGGACAGATCAACTAGACAGAAAATAAATAAAGAGACAGAGGCACTGAACAATGTATTAGAACAGATGGACCTAATGGACATCTACAGAACACTCCTCCAAAAGCAACAGGATACAGATTCTTCTCAAGTGCACATAGAACATTTTCAAGACTAGATCATATACTAGTCGACAAAAAGAGCCTCAGTAAATTAAAAAAGATTGAAATTGTACCAACCAGCTTCTCAGATCACAAAGGTATGAAACTAAAAATAAATTACTCAAAGAAAATGAAAAAGCCCACAAACACATGGAGGCTTAATAACATGCTCCTAAATACTCAATGGATCAATGACCAAATAAAAACAGAGATCAAGCAATATATGAAGACAAATGACAACAACAATTTAACACTGCAAAATCTGTGGGATGCAGAGAAGGCCATGCTAAGAGGGAAATATATTGCAATACCTCAGGAAAGAAGAACAATCCCAAAAGAACAGTCTAAACTCACAATTAATGAAACTAGAAAAAGAAGAACAAATGAGGCCCAAAGTCAGTAGAAGGAGGGACATATTAAAGATTAAAGCAGAAATAAGTAAAATTGAGAAGAATAAAACAACAGAAAAAATAAATGAAAGCAGGACTGTTCTTCAAGAAAATAAACAAAATAGATAAACCCCTAGCCAGACTTATCAAGAATAAAAGAGAGTTTACACACATAAACAGAATCAGAAATGAGAAAGGAAAAATCACTATGGACACCATAAAAATACAAAGACATATGAGGGAATACTATGAAAAATTATATGGGAACAAACTGGATAACCTAGAAGAAATGGACAACTTTCTAGAAAAATACAACCTTCCAAGGCTGACCCAGGAAGGAACAGAAAATCTGAATAGACCAATTACTAGCAACGAAAGTGAATTGGTAATAAAAAAACTGCATAAGAACAAAACTCCTGGAACAGATGGTTTCACTGCTGAATTTATCAAACATCTAATACTCATTCTCCTTAAAGTTTTCCAAAAAGTAGAAGAGGAGGGAATACTTCAAACATCATTCTATGAGGCCAACATCACTCTAATACCAAAAACAGGCAAAGAAACCACAAAAAAAGAAAATTATCGACCAATACCCCTAATGAACATAGATACAAAAATACTCAACAAAATATTAGCAAACGGAATTCAAAAATACATCAAAAAGATCATCCATCATGATCAAGTGGGATTCATCCCGGGGATGCAAGGATGGTACAACATTAAAAAATCCATCAACATCATCCACTACATCAACAAAAAGAAGGACAAAAACTACATGATCATTTCCATAGATGCTGAAAAAGCATTCGACAAAATTCAACATTCATTCATGATAAAAACTCTCAACAAAATGGGTATAGAGGGCAAGTACCTCAACATAATAAAGGCCATGTATGACAAACCCACAGCCAACATTATACTTAACAGAGAGAAGCTGAAAGCTTTTCCTTTAAGATAGGGAACAAGACAAGGATGCCCACTCTCCCCACTTCTATTCAACATAGTTCTGGAGGTCCTAGCCACGGCAATCAGACTACACAAAGAAATAAAAGGCATCCAGATTGGTAAGGAAGAAGTCAAAGTGTCCCTGTTTGCTGATGACATAATATTGTACATAAAAAACCCTAAAGAATCCACTCCAAAACTGCTAGATGTAATATGTGAAACCAGCAAAGTGGTGGGACACAAAATGAATACACAGAAATCTGTGGCATTCCTAGACACTAACAATGAACTAGCAGAGAGAGAAATCAGGAAAACAATTCCATTCACAGTTGCATCAAAAAGAATAAAATACCTAGGAATAAACCTAACAAAGGAAGTGAAAGACTTATACTCTGAAAACTACAAGACGTCATGAGAGAAATTAAAGGAGATACCAATAAATGGAAACACATCCTGTGCTCATGGATAGGAAGAATTAATATTGTCAAAATGGCCATCCTGCCTAAAGCATCTACAGATTCAATGTAATTCCTGTCAAAATACCAACAGCATTCTTCAACGAACTAGAGAAAATTGTTCTAAAATTCATATGGAATCACAAAAGACCCCAAAGAGCCAAAGCAATCCTGAGAAGGAAAAATAAAGCAGGGGGGGAATTATGCTCCTGACTTCAAGCTCTACTACAAAGCCACAGTAATCAAGACAATTTGGTACTGGCGCCTGAACAGACCTAAAGACCAATGGAGCAGACTAGAGAGCCCAGATATAAACCCAAGCATACATGGTCAATTAATATAAGATAAAGAAGCCATGGATATACAATGGTGTTGGCAAAACTGCACAGCTACATATAAAAGAATGAAACTGGATTATTGTCTAACCCCATACACAAAAGTAAACTCAAAATGGATCAAAGAACTGAATGTAAGTCATGAAACCATAAAACTCTTATAAAAAAACATAGGCAAAAATATCTTGGACATAAACATGAGCAACTTCTTCATGAACATACCTTCATGGGCAAGGGAAACAAAAATGAGCAAGTGGGACTATATCAAACTAAAAGATTCTGAACAGCAAAGGACACTATCAATAGAACAAAAAGACATCCTACAGTATTGGAGAATATATTCATAAATGACATATCCAATAAGGGGTTGACATCCAAATTATATAAAAAGCTGATGCACCTCAACAAACAAAAAGCAAATAAGCCAATTAAAAAATGGGCAGAAGAGCTAAATAGACACTTCTCCAAAGAAGATATTCAGATGGCCAACAGGCACATGAAAAGATGCTCCACATCACTAATCATCAGAGAAATGCAAATTAAAACCACAATGAGATATCACCTCACACCACTTTTGATGGCCGCCATCCAAAAAAACAACAACAAATGTTGGCAAGGATGTGGAGAAAGGGGAACGCTCCTACACTGCTGGTGGGAATGTAAATTCATTCAACCATTGTGGAAAGCAGTATGGAGGTTCCTCAAAAAACTAAAAACAGAAATATCATTTGATGCAGGAATTCCCCTCCTAGGAATTTATCCTAAGAATGCAGAAGCCCAGTTTGAAAAAGACAGATGCACCCCTACGTTTATCGCAGCACTATTTATAATAGCCAAGAAATGGAAGCAACCTAAGTGTCTATCAGTAGATTTTGTACTATTAAAAAAAATTCTTGTTCTTCTTTTATTACTTTTAATGTACTTCTCATTAATTGTTGCAAGTTAACATAACACTTTGAGCTCAGTATGCAAATTGCTAAATTATGTCAGAGTTTCTACACAATATACATCATACACAGTTCAGAAGCAAGATGTTATAAATATGTGAAGATTATTAAGAACCCAAATTGTTTTGTGGAACACCTAAAATTAAGGAGAGGAAACTAATGTTGGCTCTCACTGAAAATAACTCACGAAAAAGCTGGCATTGTCTGGCTGACAAATATTTTATAAAGAGAAACCGACTTTAGATTATATAATAAATTAATCAGGGATAGAGGTAAAGAATAGGGAACATAGTCAGTCAGTAATATTTTTAATATCTTTGTATGGTGACAAATGGTAACTATACTTAACATGGTGAACACTTAAGAAAGTTTTTAATTGTCTAATCACTATCTTGTATATCTGAAACCAATATAATATTGTATATCATTATATTTCAACAAAAATAAATTTAAATAATTTAAATCTAAAATGAATTTTCTTATTAAAAAAATGACTCAGTGGAATACATCCAATGTTCATGCAAAAAATTCCCACCTGTCTTCTGAGGCTTGATGCTAGTTTGCTCCTCATCACCAGGACAGAAGGATGATACATACATTCAATAGAGATGAAACTATGTGTTGACTCCTCTGAAAACTCATGTGATTCCCAAATACTCTAACTTCATGGTTATATATTTAAGCAGAAACTGGGAACTTGAGCTTAGCTATCTTAACATCCCTGCTGTTCTCCCATGGGCTTGAACATTGTCCAAAAATGCTAATTTATCAAGCTGCTTTATTCCAGAGAGAGAATAGTGCTTCCTTTGTCTCCATAGACTTGCTTAATTGGCATCAGCCTATAGTAAATCTCAGTTGCTAGAAGTATGCCACTGTTATTTTTTTATATTGTTAATCATTTTCAATCTGTGGACAGGTCTGTAATTAGTTCTAATTTCCAGTAATTGAGTATCTACTATGGGCCAGACCCTTCTCTGTCACCACTTCAGCAAAAGCGATGCAGCGAGTCAAAGTCCACAGGGGGCCGGTAGGACTCTCTCAGTAGGAGGCTGACCACAGAGACTAGGGCGGTAGGCTGTGGGGAGGCTATGCAGCTGAGAGTGAATGGCGGCAGGTCCCAACAAGCAGGGGGTGGCTGTGTGACAGGTGGGTTTCAGGGTGCCGCAAAGCCCCCTGGGAGCAGATGAAGCAGATACTAGACTAGTGAAGGAAAAATGAGGGCAGGAACAGGGGACGCTGCAGGGGGCACTCCTCTTTTGAGGACAGGAGCGGTATGATCAATATTTACTTGAACTTGATCCCTCCTTGAAATCATAGGGAAAGGTGACTGGAAAGAGGACAAGCCACGTCACTGTGCCTGGTGTGAGCTGATGATGTCATGGGAAAACAGGTTGTGGTTATTAGGGAGATACTCTATTTAGGAATATATGTTTATTTTAAAACCTAAAAAATCCCTCTTGAGATTTAACAATACCATGATCTATTTTTGTTTATGCTAACTGCAACCATACGTTCTCTAATTAAATTTTTGTTCAGATTAAGATTCAGTTTTTAGATTTAATTTTTTGAGAGGATTCAATTTACCTGCTGTAAGTTGGTGATCCAAACAAACATGAAAAGCAGCTCATTTTGCTGATGTACAAGTGCTATACTCTCCCAGTGACTGCTTCTTTGGTCTTGCTAATAAATCTTAACTGGAAATGTATTCCCTTAGAATTTGAAGGTGTTTTCTTTATTCACCATCATTTGTAGTGCTATATGTTTTTGTTTTCTTTCTCTGAAAGATCTCGCATTATTCTTTTTCTACTGCATAGGGACCTGACGGGAATGGGCCATGGCGTGATGTTTAATTTGTGGCTTATACACACGGTGCTCCCTCCTGTAATTGTTGGCATGTACTGTGTCGTCAAGTCTTAAAGTTCATTCAGGGAAACAGCAAGAGTTAAAGGCAACTCCCCTGCTAATGTATCACAGGGTCACTCTCTGTGGTCTTGTTCCAGGTTATTACTGGTGCTTGTTGCACGGGGCAATGAAGGGCAGTGCTTTCACTCGGTTCTGTCCCAGACATATCTGGAGTAGGCCCTGCGTGCTGGAGCTTCAGGGATGTGATTTTCTCGATGTTTTATTCCCTCCCTGCTACTCCATGGAACTCTACCTCTGCCTCTTTCAGTAGCAGAACTCATAGGGAAACTTCTTTCTTGTCCTGCTCTCAGTACAAACAGATCTATACTTTATATAGCTGCAAAAACTTCTGTACATGACCATTTCTCACCTACATGGCCCTCTATTGAAGGAAAGATTTTGTTTCTAGTACTCCTCATGTCATGTATCCGTGTATGTTTTAGTTCCTTGATTGTATTTCTAAATTTGATAGAATTTTTTTTACCTATGTTCAGAAGTGATTCTTTTCTGTGTCTCTCTGTCTGCCTGTTTCTCTTCCTCTCTCTAAATGTAAAATGTATACCTATGACAAATCTTCAACCAAAGGAAAACTTAGAAACCAAGAGGGAGAGTTTTCTTCTGCTTTAAATTTTACCTCATATTGTTATCAGGTACACATAGGCTCTTCATGTTTTGGGGGGAAACTTTTCTGATTTTCTGATTTGTAAAAAAAAATGTGCCTACATTGAATATGTGCATCTTAAAGAGCATTTGTAAAACCCTCTGCCAACTTACTGGGGTTACTAACTCATGATGTGGGATAGTTTTGATTATCAGTTGGCATCTTCAGTTACTATAGATTACTCATATTCTTTTATATCTTATTGAGTTAGATAGATATGATGTTTTTTTAAAGTGTATTTTACAGAGAGGCAGGCCTAAGATGGTGACACAGAGGAAGCCTGAGCCCACCTCCTCTCATGTGCACAGCAAAACCACAGCTACACACAGAGCAGTTCACCCTCAGCCAGAACTGAGGCTGGGGTGAACACCTGCACAGTGAGGGATAAGAGGACCACATACACATGGCAGGAGAGATGGTGATGTGGTGCTGGAGGAAGCCCCACCACTAGTGTGGCCCTGCAGTGGGTCAGGACACAGCTGGGCTACTGGAGAGCAGAGTTGGCTGCCCTGGGCACAGAAAGAAAGCCACAGTTACAGGGTTGAAACCTGACAACCAGCCAGCAAGGGAACAGTGGGAGCTCCCTCCAGGACTGGGACAGGGTGAGCACTGTTGTGTGTGTTCTGTCCAAACACTGTGAGTGTGAACTGGAGCAGGGTAAGCAACATTGTTTATGTTCCCCACACACACTGTGCAGGCAAGAGCTTGGCCAGACTGAACACACAAGCTCCAGACAGGACAGGGGCAGCCTCCTAGGCCCTGTCCACCCTCAATATGCCTGTCAGAGATCCAGCAGCTGCACCACTGTGGTGCTAGTTCAGTGTCCACACAGATTCATGCTGCCGGTGCCCTTCTGTCCCCAGCCACTCTATGCACGGACCCCAACAAGGCCAAACTGGGAGATTCCCAGACTGCTCCCATACACCACAGACACCCCGTTAGTGTGACCCCACTGGCACCCACCCAGGATACCCCTGGACAGTGTCCCGTTCCACCAGAGAGGACCCAGCCTATTGCACACAGGAAGCTCCCTAGGCCTACTTTGACATCCTTTGCCCCACCAGCATGGCCCCTGTCTGCAACCACACAGAGAAACCCAGCCTGGCCTGGGAGCCCACACACAGACACACCCAACTTATGCTCACTCAGCCTCCAACCAGTGAAAACCTCCAGGCACACTCACTAAACCCAGAGATCATTCATGCACAACACCAATTCTTCAAGATTGGGAAATGTAGCCATTCTGAGTAATTCAGAGAATCAAGCATAAAAATTCAAGCAAAATTAGGAAATAGGAATATGCTCCAAATGACCTAACAAGATACAACTACAAAAAAAAAAAAACGAAATGGAAAGGAGTTAACCAATAACTCTGACACAGAATAAGCAGTGGTTATAAATATGGTCCCTGAGCTTGAGAAAAGAATGCAAGAACTCAGTAAAAACCTCAACAAAAAGATAGAAAACATTAAAAAAATTAACCTACCAGAGATGAAAAATACAATAAATGAAATAAAAGTAACACTATGAGAATCAATATCAGACTACAGGAAGCATAAAACAGATCAGTGATTTCAAAGACAGTAATGGAATGCACACATGTTGAACAGCAGAAAGAAAAAAATAAAACAATAGAAACAATAGAGGGCAGATGTAGGGAGCTCTGGGATAACATCAAATGTCCTAATATTAACATTACAGGAGACCCCAGAGAAGAGAGAAAGGGGTGGTTAACAGCTGAAATTTTCCTAACCTGGGCAACAAACAGAGAGACCCAAACAAGATGAAGCCAAGGAGGTCCACACCAAGACACACAGTGGTTAAAATGGCAAAGATTAAAAAGAAGGAGAAAAACAAAAGCAGTGAGGAAAAAGCAATGAGTTACCTACAAAGGACACCCCCATAAAGCTATCGGTTGATTTTTAAGCAGAAACTCTACATACAGCTCAGATATATTCAAATGCTGAGAGAGAAAGATTTACACCCAAGAGTACTCTACCCAGCAAGTTTGTCTTTGAGAACTGAAGGGACATCAACAGCTTCTTAGTAAACACAGGCCAGAGCTGCTGATGACCACACCATCCTTACAGAAAATACTAAAGGGAACAGGAAACGGAAAGGCCATAGTTAGAAGCATGACACTTATGAAAATAAAAGACTCTACTGGTAAAAGCAGATGACAAAGGTATTAGATCACTTGCTACAAAACTTGTATGAAGGTTAAAAGACAAAACTGGTAAAATTAACTACATGTAAAAATTAAAGGAATTATCATATAAAAGATATTAAAGACATTTACCCAAAACATGGAGTGGGGAGTTCAAACACAGTGCTGTTAGAATGCACTCAAGCTTGACTATCCAAGTAGTGATTCTATAGCATCTTACTATGCTGATAGACAGTGACTGTAATGGGGTATGTGGTGGGGACTTGATAATGGGGGGATCTAGTAACCACAATGTTGCTCATGTAATTGTATATTAATGATACCAAAATAAAAAAATATATTAAAAAATGTATATGAAACCATGAAAGACCCCAAACAAATAAATCCTGACAAAGGAATAATGCAGAAGTTATCACACTATAGTAATCAAATCAAATAAAAAATGAGAAATTCAAAAATTGAAAGACATTTATTTGCTACGGTTTTACCTAGAATCCAAGAGTATGCATACGTGTGTTTGTGTGCACGCTATTTACATTTTCCACCACAGATTCCATTACTTTATTTAATAAATATGTGTTCAGTTACATAGGAGAATTATCTGAAGGATAGTGAGGGGCATAACACAACGGATAAATGCCCTCTTCTCATAATTTAAATCTGAATCCCCTCATGATATTAGTTCTCATGAGTTAGATGGCTGAGTTGAATTAATCTTTTTCAAAATATTTTCTAAAATATTTTGACTGTCTCTTAGTCACCACAGGAAGTTACTGCTACTTTTTTAAGTATAAACACATGTAACATTGCAGCACTTGAATATAGCTAGATATGATTAATTATCTGTAATATCTGAAAGTTTAATTTGATATGCCCACTTAAACATAGACTAGGGTACAAATATATAAGGAGCCAAAACTATAGTAATAGATAGGTAAGGGACAGAAGAACAGTAGAGTATTATTCCATATGTCAAATAGAACAAAAATATCAATTCTTTCTCTACATGGAATATGCCTAAGACTATACCTACTTGCTCCCACTCTTTTCAAGTGTTTGTAATTTAAGTTCAAATAGATCCTTTCTCCCCTAATCAAATTAATTAAAATTTAATTTCATGTAGAAGAATTTCACAATATGTGCCAAATACATGAAAGTGTTAATAATTAAAGGAGGGAGTATTTTAGCTCAAAAAGATTTTTTTAAAATGTCATCAAATTAGTTTGTCATTGTTACATGAAATAAAAATACATAGCAGAAAAAGATACAGATTCAAAAAATGATATAAATGTATTTGCTGAATTATATATACTAAAAGTATCCATTTATTCACTGTCCAAGGGTAGGTTAAAAGTAAATAATATTAGAACATTGGTATTTACCTGCAAATAAAACTTTATACATAAAATAACTGATCTTAAATGGATTAAGTATATAGCTGCATGATATATATAATCTACATGAGCAGAACATAAAACTAGCAAAGGAGTGAATCTAATATGCAGGGAAATATCAAGTTATTATACCTAGGACATGCAATAATTAAGAATCTGTCACTAGTTTGTGTAAAATAAATGGATGATAGGGCACTTGAATATTTGATATTTGGCATTTTTGGTATTTCAAAATAACTTGTTTTCGTTTCTTTTGATTCAGCTACATATGTATTATATGTAGTAGACATATAAAATTATAAATAATATAATTTTATATATAATGCATGAGTAACATATATATATATATATATATATATATATATATATAATGTATAGCATGTAAATATATATTACTCAGTAATCCCAATCCTGTGTAACTGTCATATTGAAGCAAAGGCAGCTTCATGCTCACATAGATATATCAGTATGCTGATTACAGTCTCCTTTAAATGATAACAGCCACAAGAAAGTATCCATCAAATATGGTGATGACCAGGGGGGTTTAGTGGATGAGCAGAACATGGAGGCCTCTTGTGTTGATTAGAGGTAATTTGGCTGCACATGGAATAACCCATCTGGTTTGAGCTTTATATTTGGTAGCAATGGAAGTGTTTATGAAACATCAGATTCTATATGTGTTTTGAAGTTGACTCAACTTGGTTTGCTAATGGAGGATATGTGAGAAAGAGGGAAGCCAAATAGAGGATCCAAGTATCATGTCCTGCGGGTGGTTGAAGGCCTATGACCCTCTGTGCTCTGGACATAATGTTCCCCAGACTCTGGGGATCATACAGGCAGGTGGACTACAAAACTGACTTTTGTGGGATGACCAACATGTCTGTATGAACATCGTCTCAAGGCCCATATTCCTTTAGAATCTTGTCACAGCACACAGTCTTGGGAAATCCCTGAACCAATATCAACATTATTTTCTATACTCATTTCTCCACCATGTATCTTAGTCCTTCCCAACTCCTAAAAATCATCTTCTGTGTCTGCTGGGCATTATGGCCATGCACCAGCAAAATCCCCTGCAAACGTGTTCCTGATTGTACACTCTATCACCTTGCTCTCCTGGAAGCATGGGGTGCTTTTGAGACTGTGTCCAACCCTGTGGCCCTCTCAAGATGAGGGTAGACAGGCCAAAGAAAGGACTTTCTGCCCAACCACCAAGTCAGCAGACGGGCTCAGCCATGAGCATTGTCAGAGTCTACCTGAAGAGCAGAGTTCTTCCTGGAGGAGTCCACCCCCTTCCATGACAGCTCACTGGCTCCCAAGTGACGAGAGCTTCAGGGATGAATCCATGGGCAAAGGGGCCTCCCGCTCCTTGGCCAGGTGGAAAAAGCTTTGTTGACTCTACCTGCTGCTCAGTCAGGCTTTCGCCCATTTCCTTTCCCAGGTGATTGTCTCTAAAGTGTGTCCAACTCAGTTTCTATGTCTGCGTCCTCAGAACCCCAGGTGTGGGCTATCTTTTCCTTCACCTCCTTACATCACTTAGTCTCCAGCAGGTAGGTAGGTGTCCACCTCACTGTCCGGTTCTAAATCTTTCTCCTCCTTCATTCAATAGTTATGTGTTGTTTTGAATCTAAATCTATGAGACTGACTGCCCACCACCACTTTTGCTGAGTTATCTACCCTCCAAGATTTACCATTTCAGATGATCAAACCTACTTACAATGCCTACCATTGTCATTACTACAGACAGAATAACACATTAACAATGTTGTACACCTGGTTCTATGATTTTGTAAAGTACTGATATATATATATCGTAATGTGTGTGTGTGTATATACATTATATATATATATATATCCTAATGTATGTCTAGGGTGATTATTATGTATTTGTGAATCCATCTTAAGTTTCAATGCTATCACCTTAACACCATATTATAATCACATATAACGACAAAGATTCAGAGATATTTACTATAACAACTGATTAAAACATAAGATCAGATTTCTTGATACAGGGTTAGAATGAGTGCCCCCTTCCCCAGCTAACACCATCTATTTTTAGGGTTGTTTTATGAAATGATACACTTTATCCCGTAGAACAAGACACTTGAATTTTTCAGATCCCTTAATGAACAAGAATTCGGGGTCGTAGTGTGCAAAATTAAAAAATGATTTTCTTCTTTAATTTTTCAAGATTTTTTGAGAGATAATTGCCATATAGCAGTATGTAACTTTAAAATTTACAGTGTGATGACTGCAAAATGATCGCCAGCCTCAGCTAGCGCTTCCATCCTGTCATGGCAGAGCCGGGAGCACCCACCAAGGAACAGATCTTCTTTCATGTTGGTTTTTTTATTTACTTTTTAAAACAGGAATAGAGAGAAATGCTTTATCAGTTTTGCTTTAACCTCTTAACAATTGATATATAAGGCCAGGAACCCACCTGTATAAACAATTTCGGTATTTGGAGACTGAATAATGAAGGAATTCATACCATTCAGATAATGCATCTTGCCATTAGTAGATTCTCAAAGAATATGAATTGCCTAATTATCATCAGCATTTACTAAAAGTCATCGCTGACATGTGCATTACTGAGGTAATCCTTGCAACAGTGCTGTGAATGCCTATTTTAAAAGAATGACTGCATATAGATATTGTCACCTGCCTCATCTCAGTAAATATAGAGGATGAAGAGTAGCTGGTTAAACATACAGAATGAAGTGATACACAGAGACTTGAAGTTCACTATTGTGGAACTAGTTTAATGGAGATTAAGAAAGTAGCAATTACTGATTTATGCTAATAGCAACTGCTCAGTTGTGTTACGTTTTTATGCCATATAACATGATATTGTGTTCACTTTTCACTCAAAAAGAAGTGAATTGTAAATGTTAATTCATACTAAGAGAGAAGAGAGGAATTGGCTGATAAATATTCAACATTCAGGAACATGTTTTCTGTTTTTCCCTAAGTCTCAGGTCATTTTGAAAATATTATGTATATGTGTAAATATATATATATATGCACAAAATTAAAACAATGCAAAACATTAGTTCATCACATTCAAAATACATTGAATGTGGTGAATTAATGACACTACCAACTGGCCATAATCAGAAATCACAAGTGCATGATTTAACAGATTGAGTTCCATAATTATTCAAAATTTTTGTTTAGCAAAAGAAAATATATAATTAAAGGGACACTAGATATGTATATTTATGTGTAGTAGAGGTTTTTATCTGTAACTTTATAAAATCATGTTAAAAAACTACAATTTAGAATAAAATAAATCAGTAGATAATTGAAAAGTAATTTATATCACTGAATAAATAATGGTATACGAGCATGTTCCCCTGCATGGTGAACAAATAATAGATTAAATTAAAACCTATGTTATATTCCTGTGTGAAAATATACCCCACGTGAATGATGTTGAATTACAATAAAAATTTAAATTGGCTCAGTCTTTCTGGAAAGTATATATTCATTACACTTTTAAGAAGCATTGTACTGGACTTACGTTGACTCAGTAGAATGAAATGACTGGAGACATAATTAATTATGTGTTCCAGAGAGATACTGGAAATAAATTGCATCGTATAGCCACAGCTTTGTATTTTAAAACATATGATAAAGAGTAATTTAGAATCTTGGATTTTTAAAACATAGATGCTGAAAGAGAATAAAAACAATGTTGAACATTAACTTTTTTTGATACAAGAAAAATCATACATCCAATAGTAGAAAATTGAGTAACTTCAATATATCTAGAAAAATATGTATGTAGAAGAATGTCTATTATCAGACATCAAAACACAATTTCGAACATTAAAGTAAAAGCTCAAAATTAGTATAACAAAAAAATACATATAAAATAAGAGATGACCTTAAAAGTTTGGATTTTTTCAATATTTTACTTAAATACTGGTAATCTCTAAATACAGCATCAAAAAATATAGTAATATTGGAAACAGAGTGTTACCTAAATTAATATTCATTTCAATATCAGACATCAATCAAATGTGCTCTATTCCATAAATATACATTTATCTTTCTTTGGCAAGATTCTAACTGTATATTTTCTAATTATCTTTCTACTGAAAACCCTGATTTATTATGTAAGAGTAGAGATAACTTTTGGACAATCTGTTGAGTAAGATCACATGATTAAATTTTGAACATTATATATCTTTCAGAGTAGTGTTTAAACAGATAATTTAAAAAAGAGACAATAAATATTACTATGTAAAGGAATTTTACAAGATCTTAGTGATTTGAATTGATGAGAGTCAAAAGAGTGCAGAGGTTTTTTTCTTTTTGGTGTTTTGTTTAGAGTATTGGTTAATGAGGTGTGTAATAGTTAGGTTTAAGCACAATTTTTTCTTATATCATGTGAAAAATAGCTTCAATTCACCTCATCAGTTCCACAAAGAACAGATTTGGCAAATGGATCTTCTATCTTAGGAATCCAAAGATATACTTAAGAATGGAAAATTGTAATTACTGTCTAGGAAAATTCCTAATGAAGGAGCCATTAAAATTTTTCTCTTTCAATATTACCTTGTAAAAGTTGAAGGGAAAAATTAATATACAATTGTCGTATAATTATAGATGGCATCTATTATTGAAAAACATGTAATAACTTTTAGGTTTTGGTGAGTTTCCCATCAATCAGCATCCTCAGAGCGACCTTCATGGCCTTGTTTCTTAGACTATATATTACTGGATTAAATGTTGGGAGCACCATAGTGTAGAACACAGAAATGACAAGGTCAAAAATAGATGGGGACCCTGAAATGGGCTTCAGATAAGCAATGAAGCCAGCAGAGAGGAATAAAACAATGACCACCAGGTGTGGAATGCAAGTAAAGTAGGCTTTTGACTGACTCTCTGTTGATGGCATCTTCTTGACCGAGGAGAAGATGTAGACATAGGAAATGACAATGATAACGAAGCAGCACTTATCTAATATCACAGTAACAAAAATGGGAACAACCTCTCTTATTAATGTTTCTGAGCAAGAATAGCCAGTAACTGTGGGATGTCACAGAAGAACTGATGGACCACGTTGGATCCACAGTAGGATAAGGAGAAGGTACCAGCTGTGTGCATCACAGCGATCAGACCCCCACTCAGCCAGGACACAGCTGTGGCCTGCAGACAGAGGCCCCTGTTCATGATGACCTCATAGTGCAGGGGGTAGCATATGGCAGCATAACGGTCAAAGGACATGACTGTGAGGAGCAGCAGCTCTGCAGCTGCTGAGGAAACCAAAACGAAGTCCTGGGCAACACAGCCGAGGAATGAGATGGAGTTGCTGTGAGTCAAAGAGTTGACTATGGATTTGGGAGCTATGGCTGAAATTAAGCAGAGATCCAAGAAAGACAAATTCTTCAAGAAGAAATACATGGGAGTGCGGAGATGATGGTCCAAAGTTGTGATCATGATAATGAGGACGTTCCCTATCAGTGCGCACACGTAAATCAAGGAGAAGAGCAATACGTGTGTAATGTACATATCTCCTTTGGAAGGAAATCCCGTGAGGATAAATTCAGTCAAAACTGTGACATTCATTACTGTTGGAGGCATGGTCTACATTATGTAAAAGACAGAAATAAAACATCATTATGAGGTTTTTCTAATAAGAAATGTATGGTGGATACCTACATGTGGTAATTACAAATCTATTTATGACAAACATTTCTGCATTAACTATTAATCTTCCATTTTCTGATTATGTTTGATTAAATCAATTTAATTTCAGTTCACATAAAGGTGTCACCGTATTGACAAATATATCCTGTAAAGAATGCTGAAAGACTATAGGGCTTCCACTTACACTGGAAAAATCTTTATGAGAAAAACATTTCATCCCTCTTGATAAACCCAAATCAACAAACCAAGATACCTCTGATCTCATGATGGAAACAAACTCAGTTTCAAAATACAATAGTATGGTTGGCCATTAATTTTGCAGTGACAAGTTGGTGTCTTCTATTTTTACAGACTTTGTTCATCAACCTTCATCTTAATTTAAAAAATATAGATACTGTACTGTACTATTTCCCCTGTCATAATCTCTCCTTTGCTCATTATTTCAAATATTATGCTCTTCTTCTATTATAATGGCTGTTAGGAAGGCCAAAGAGTAAATAATGGTTGTTTAGTTTGGGAGAGAAAGGATATAAACTAATTTTAATCTAAAGAAATAATTCCAGTTGTTTTAATGAAAAAATTTTTAAAGTTTAGAATGTATTCTAGTAAAAAGGTAAAAATCATTTGTCATTTAAAAAATATAATATTAAATAGAAAATAATATAAAATAGAAATATTGTATCTCCGCTGCTATTCCTGGTAAAGTATTCTATAAAATACTCTCAATTCCTAATCTTGTAACATCCCTGACAAGCCCTGAGTGATTGAGTTTTAAAAAAAGAAGTTAATGGACTAAATAAATATCTTTTTTAGCTTTAGGGAAATATAATGGCCGGGAAAAATTGCTTCAAAGATAATTTTCTTAATAATTCTATTTTACTCACCTACAAATCATTAATAGTTTAGGTCTGAAAAGACAGCACACATTTTAATGCTTAGTATTATTTTTAGGCTACCTCTTAAATTTCTATCTTCATTGCTAGCTACTTCCAATCAATTGTTTTGATTTAGTATAATATTTAATACATTTTCAGATCAGTCTTCTAAATGCTAAAATTCATTGCTAACAGTTACAACACCTGAGAATGATTATCATAGATCCTTCTAACAAAAATTAACAATGATAATAATTTAATGAACATCTGAAATAATGAGAAGAAGAGAGTAATATTTTTCTCCCATTGAAACTTACTCCCAGTAAAAAGTGGTATTGTTAAACATGTTTAGAACCAGATAATATAAATTCTTCAGATTTTATTAGTTTCATTATTTACAATTTTTTCTTCTAATCTTAAAATGAATCTTTAATTTGGAAATATTTTAAATATAAAATGAAATTTCTTCTAAGAAAGGATTGGTTAATATACCTACATTCCTGGTGCGTAAAAGAGTCATGTGTCTTCTGAAACTCTATTCTTGTGAAATTAATGCTCATCAAAAGGACAGAAGGCTCTTATAAACTCTCATTTCAATAGAGATGATGACATGTGTTGATTCATCTGAAGACTCATGATCCCCAAATACTCTTGCTTCATCAATATCTATATAGGAAGAAACGTGGGACCTGAAGACCTTGGCTATTTTACCTCTGTGGCTTATCTCTCATGGGTTTGAATATTGTCCAAGAATTCTAAATTATAAGGTAACTCTATTCCAGACAGAAAATAGTGCTACCTTTGTCTCCATTGACTTGCTTAATTGGCACCATCCTACAGTAAATCTCAGTGAGTAATTAGTGTATTCAGTATGTCAATGGTTTATTGTTAATGATTTTCAATAGATGGACAGGAATGTACTTAATTCTAGCTTCCAATATTTCATACATCATTTATTGAGTGCCTACTGTGGGTGAGATACTTTTGTGGCATCACTTAGTAAAAGTAATGCAATAAGTCAAATTCCAAAGGTAGGCTGGGATGTCTGTCTCTCACCAGAGGATGGACACCTTGGAGAGAGGTGGTGTGTGAGGAACAGAGGAGAGCCCTCTCACAGGGAGAGTAACTGGCAGTGGGTCCATGAGGAGCACAAGATGGGGGCGTTATAAGTGAGAGTCCAGTGCAGCTCCAGGGGAGCAGGTAAACAAGAGATTAAGAGTTGAGGGAAAGAGAACATGGCTGGAAGAAGCAGGGAACAGTCATGAGAAATCATGAATTGTTACAGTGAGTGGAGGGGAAAACCATTGGTGGTTTCCAGTGAGGAGTGGCATGATCCCCTCATGTGTGAGCTTGATCACTGGTTAAACAAGAGTGTGGAAAATTCTTGGCAATTTTGCTACTAATGCTGGTTTCCGGTGGCTTGACCTTTGTCCAATGATTATTTTATCAAGCTGCTCTATTCCAAAGTGAAAATAGTGCTATATTCACCTCTGTGATTCGGAGCAAGTCAGGAAGCCACATACCTTCCCCTGGGGAGAGTTTATTGGGACTTTGATAAAACAGGTAGATAATGTGGGGCAGTTGTTGGGTCGCTGATTGCATTTTTACTGTGAAGTCTTAAAATGGCTATTCAAAATACCTCAAATCTATTTTGTTCCTGATAATCCTACTATAATCATATATTCTTGGGTAAATGCTTCGTTGCGATTTTAAGGTATTTTTTGAGGTCTACTCACTGAGAGATATTAAAATTAAATCTACAGTCCGACAAACACTGAAATCATATTGCAAGTTCGAGAGCAAAACAAACAACAATCCAACACATTTGCTGTATCTGCAAGAATTTCACCACCACACAGATTGCTGCGTTGATTATTGTGAGGAAATCTAACTGGGAAACTTACTTTTCTTAGGATTGGAAGGTGTTTTGACTTTTCACCATCCTTGCTACTTATACTTCTGGCTCATGTGCTAAAATTCACTGTTACTGTTTTTTTTTAATTTGTATTTTCATCTTATCTTTCTTTGAATGATTTTAAGGGTGTCTCTGCCTTTGCATCACTCACAAATTTCACAAAAATTTCCAAGACGGAAATTTTTAATGATATTTTGTTTGAAAATAAAATGCTTTTTTTTCTTTTGATTCATTTTATTCATATTAATGGATAATTTTGCATCTTTTTATTTGATAATTTTATTCTTTGCTCTTTCTGGAATCATATCAGTTTGGCTTCCTTAATTGTTGTTATTGTTTAATCTTACCTCTCCAACTTTCAAATTTTCTACTACTTTATTTTAAGTCTTTCTGGAAGTTGCTTTAACTATTCTTCCATCTTTTCTCTTTTTTTATTTTGGTATCATTAATATACAGTTACATGAGCAACAGTGTGGGTACTAGACTCCCCCCATTATCAAGTCCCCACCACATACGCCATTACAGTCACTGTCCATCAGCGTAGTAAGATGTTATAGAATCACTACTTGTCTTCTCTGTGCTATACTGCCTTCCCGTGCCCTCCCCACCTACATTATGTGTGCTAATCATAATGCCCCTTTTCCCCCTTATCTCTCCCCTCCCATTCATCCTCCCCAGTTCCTTTCCCTTAGGTAACTGTTAGTCCATTCTTGGTTTCTGTGAGTCTGCTGCTGTTTTGTTCCTTCAGTTTTTGCCTTGTTCTTATACTCCATGGATGAGTGAAATCATTTGATACTTGTCTTTCTCCACCTGGCTTATTTCACTGAGCATAATACTCTCTAGCTCCATCCATGTTGTTGCAAATGGTAGGATTTGTTTTCTTCTTATGGCTGAATAATATTCCATTGTGTATATGTACCACATCTTCTTACCCATTCATCTACTGATGGACACTTAGATTGTTTCCATTTCTTGGTTATTGTAAATAGTGCCGTGATAAACATAGGGGTGCATATGTCTGTTTCAACCTGGGCTCCTGCATTCTTAGGGTAAATTCCTACGAGTGGAATTCCTGGGTCAAATGGTATTTCTACTTAGAGTTTTTGAGGAACCTCCATACTGCTTTCCACAATGGTTGAACTAATTTACATTCCCACCAGCAGTGCAGGAGGGTTGCCCTTTCTCCACATCTCTGCCAACATTTGTTGTTTGTCTTTTGGATGTTGGCCATCCTAACTGGTATGAGGTGATATCTCATTGTCCTTTTCATTTGCATTTCTCTAATGATTATGGATGTGGAGCATCTTTTCACATGCCTGTTGACCATCTGAATTTCTTCTTTGGAGAAGTGTCTGTTCAGATCCTCTGCCTATTTTTTAATTGGCTTATTTGCTTTTTGTGGTGCGTCAGCTTTTTATATAATTTGGATGTCAACCCCTTATTGGATATGTCATTTATGAATATATTCTCCCATACCGTAGGATGTCTTTTTGTTCAACTAATGGTGTCCTTTGCTGTACAGAAGCGTTTTAGTTTGATATAGTCCCACTTGTTCATTTTTGCTTTTGTTTCCCTTGCCCATGGGGATGTGTTCATGAAGAAGTTGTTCATGTTTATATTCAAGAGAGTTTTGCCTTTGTTTTCTTCTAAGAGTTTTATGGTTTCATGACTTATATTCAGGTCTTTGGTCCATTTCGAGTTTACTTTTGTGTATGGAGTTAGACAGTAATCCAGTTTCATTCCTTGCATGTAGCCGTCCAGTTTTGCCAACACCAGCTGTTGAAGAGGCTGTCATTTTCTCATGGTATATCCATGGCTTTTTTATCTTATATTAATTGACCATATATGCTTGGGTTAATATCTGGACTCTCTATTCTGTTCCACTGGTCTATGGGTCTGTTATTGTGCAGCAACAAATTTTCTAACAGTAGAAATACTATTTGACCGGGGAATTCCACTTCTAGGAATTTACCCAAAGAAAACAAGTTCTCAGATTCAAAAAGACATATGCACCCCTATGTTTATCGCAGCACTATTTACAATAGCCAAGATATGGAGGCAACCTAAGTGTCCATCAGTAGATGAATGGAAAAAGAAGATGTGGTACATATACACAATGGAATACTATTCAGCCATAAGAAAGAAACAAATCCTACCATTTGCAATGATATGGATGAAGCTAGAGGATATTATGCTCAGTGAAATAAGTCAGGCAGAGAAAGACAAACACCAGATGATTCCCCTCATTTGTGCAGTATAGCAATGAAGCAAAACTGAAAGAAAAAATGGCAGCAGACTCACAGACTCCAAGAAGGGACTAGTGGTTACCAAAGGGGAGGGGTGGGAGAGAGCGGGTCGTTGGCAAGGTGAGGGGATTGAGGGGTATTATGATTAATTCACATGGTGTGTCGGGGTGTAATGGGGAAGACAATGTAGCACATAGAAGACAAGTAGTGACTCTGTGGCGTCTTACTACACTGATGGACACTGACTGCAGTGTGGTATGGAGGGGTGATTCGATAATATGGGTGAGTGTAGCAACCATATTGTTTTTCTTGTGAAACCTTCATAAGAGTATCAATGATACCTCAATAAAAAATATAATGAAGAAAAGTGAACAAAGCCTAAGAGACTTCTGGAACACCACCCAACTGAATCATATATACATAAATACAGTCCCGAAAGAGAGGGGTTAGTAATAGGGGAAAATATATTCTTTAAAAAGTATAATGGTTCCAAACTTCCCAAGTTCAATAAAAATATATCAATCTACAAACCCAAGAGGCTCCATGAAGTGCAACAGGATAAAACGAAAAAGCCCCACACAGACACATTGTCAAATGCTGAAATTCAAAGACCAAGAGAATCCAGAGTGACAGAGAAGTGACTTGTTAAATAGAAAGGATAGTTTAAAGATTATCAGCCAACTCTTCAGTGTAAACCTTGAAAGGAAGAAGACAGGGGCATGATATATTTGAAGTGCTAAAAGAAGAAAAATACTATCAACAAAGAATTCTACATGTGGCAAAACTGTTTTTCAAAAAAAGGGAGAAATTAAGACATTCCTGATAAACAAAGCCAAGAGAGTACATTACCACTCTGCCCCACAGCAAAATGCTAAGAGTCCTTCTGGTTGGAATGAAAGGATGGAAGTCTCTCCAAATCCTATGAAAATATACATATCTCCAGTAAAGAGAAATATAAAACCCAGCATTATAATTTTGGTCGATGACTATACTTCTTATTTATTATATGATTTAAAATTCAAACACATTAAAGTAATTTTAAATCTCTGTTATTGGTAAGTCATCATCCTGGTAGAATGAGATGTCCCTCCTTGTGTGTGCCTTTTTAACAACCAATTAGACACTTGTCTATGAACAAAAGTGACCATGGGAATTGTTGGACTCAGCACCAGACATCAAGGGCCCCAGGAGTCTTACGAACTGTGCACCCAGTAACAGCAAGACAGACTGAGGTAAGGTTTTCAGAAACATGAGGAGTGGTGAGCCTGCCCAAAGCCCCCTTGGCTGTGGTTGGGCAAAACCCTGAAAGTGATGACATGGGCAGACACCTATGGATGGGAGAAGCTTTGTAGCCATCTGTGCTTGCCAAGGGAAGAATCCTACATGCCCCTGGGGTAGTACTCTGATATCAGAGCCCCATAAAGACACTACAAGAAAGGAAAAATATAAACCAATATTCCTTTTGAATACAGATGTGAAAGTGCTCAACAAAATATTAGCAAACAGAATTCAACAACATATTAAATGGAATTGTATCATAACCAAGTGGGATTCATCCCTAGGACACAAGGATGGTTCAACATACCCAAATCAATAAATGTCATATACCACAGTAATAGAATGAAATGTTAAAATCATGTGATCATATCAATAGATACAGAAAAGACATTTAACAGAACACAATAACCTTTAATGATAAAAAGCCTCAACAAATTGGGTGCACAAGGAACATACTTCAACATAATGAACACCATATATGACACACAGCTAACATCTTTTTCAGTGCTAAAAAACTGAAAGTTTTAACTCTGAGACGAGGAAGATAACAAGGGCGCCCACTTTCACCACTCTTAGCATAGTGCTAGACATCCCGGCTAGAACTAGGACAGACAAAAACATAAAGGGCATCAAACTGGAATGGAAGAATTAAAACTGTCCTTATTCACAGATCATATGACCTTATCTATAGGAGACCCTAAAGAATAAAGAAAAACAACTTTTGCAACTAAAAACAAAATATGTAAATTTGCAGGATATAAAGTTAATATACCAGAACCAAATCTACTTCTGTATGCTAAAAATGAAAAACCTGAAAATGAAATAAAGCTACTGTACTCACAACCCATCCACAATAATAAAATACTTAGAAACAAACTTGACCAAAAAAGTCAAAGATTTGTACACTGACTACTACAAGACCTTGATGAAAGTAACTGAAAGCACAGCAAGTGAAAGGTGTCTTGTGTCCATGAGTCAAGATTAATATAGCTAAATTGTTCATACTAGCCAACACCATGTATAGAGTCAATACAATCCCTATTAAAATCCCAAAGATAAGGAAAAAAGTTCCAAAATTTGTATGAAACCAAGCTTGCTTTCCCTGGCGCATCTGGGGCCTCCTCTCACTGCCTTCCCACTTGGCCCACATCTGGATGATCACCGACTCCCTTCCTCGTGGCATCAGTCCTGTGCCGGGATCCCAAGCTGGCATTGTCCTCAGTGCCTGGGGAGTGATCACAGAATATTCAGAAGCTTTTTCAGTGTCCATCCTACTGTGCTATTTGAGGATGTTCCCTGCACTGAGATTTCGAAGAATGGCCCCAGTAAGGTATACCTCTTGTGTGAGTAAGTCAGCTACAACTGTTTCATCACTGTAGGCCTTTAGCTCCTCCTTGGAGTTTCTCTTTCTGCCAAGTTCGACTCAGAAAGCACAAGGAACACATGGTGCTAGAGTTCCATTGCATTTCCCCACTCTAGACCCCTCCACTGTTTAAGCACTCTCCCCATCCCCCTCATCCTCTCTCACCCCAAGTCCCACTCTGGCGCCCTCTGTGGGACTGGGATTCCCTGGCAAGAAATTGAATCCCTTGTTCCCCAATCTCTGGCGCCTGGTTCCAGTGGAGGGAGGTTGGGGCTGGCCACTCCTTGTCCCTCCAGCCCCGTCACCTTGTCCCATACCGCAATGAAGAGATACTGCTCTCTTAAAAAAAAAATTGTATGAAACCACAAAACACCCCAAATATCCAAAGCAATCCCAAGAAAGAAGAAAGCTGGAGGCATCACACTTCCAGATTTCAAACTATACTAAAAAGATATAGTGATTAAAGCAGTATGGTTCTGGCATAAACATAAACACATACACAAAGGAACAAATGGAAAACCCAGAAATAAATCCCCAAATATTTAGTCAACTAACATTTGTGAAACAAGACAAGACTTGATGGAGAAAAGTCTCTTCACAAATGGTGTTAAGAAAAACCACACACAGAAAAATGAAATTGTACTTCTAACATCATAAAAATTAACCTGAAATGGATTAAAGTCTTACCATAGACCTGATACCTTAAAACTTCAAGAATGAAACATAGGAAAGAAGCTCATTGACATTCATCTTGGCAATGATGTTTTGGATATGACACGAAAAGGCACATGTAACAAAGGCAAAAATCAACCAGCGGGATGATACCAAACTAAAAAGCTTTTGCACAGCAAAAGAAACTATCAACAAAATGAAAACTCATCCTATGGAATGGGAGAAAATGTTTGCAAACCTTATATTGGGTAAGGGGTAAAGAACTCATACAACATGATAAAAAAATACCAGTCTGATCAAAAATGGGTAAAGGAACTGAACATAGTTCCAAAGAAGCATCCAATAGGTCAACAGGTACATGAAAAGATGCTCAGTATCACTGTTAATGCAAATCAAAACCACAAATAGATATCAACTCATACCTGTGAGAATAGCTATCAGCAAGAGTACAAGGGGTACAAGAGATAACGAGTGTTGGGAAATATGTGGAGGAAAGGAAATGCTTGTGGACTGTTGGCAGGAATGTAAATTGGTTAATCTATTATGGAAACAGTATGGAGGTTCCTCAAAAGTTAAAAATAGAAATACCATATGACCCAGCAATCCCACTTCTGGGAAAATATGCAGAGGAAATGGAGTCAGTATTAAAGATAAATAAGGGGTACTTTCACATTCATTGCACTATCATTGACAATAGTCAAAATATGGACACAACCTAAGTGTCCATTCACGGAATGAACAGTTAAAGTGGATGTGGTGTACACGTATACATACACACACACACACAAATAAGGAAAACCTGTCATTTAGGACAACATGGATGTATCTTGAGGGCATCATGCTAAGTGAGATAAGAAAGACAAACACTGTATGACATCACTTATATGTGGAGTCTAAAAACCACAAACTCATAAAAACAGACCTGAATCATTAACAGGGGTAGGGCCAGAGTAACAGGAGTGGGTACAGGGTCGAGGACGTTGTTAAAGGGTACAAACTTCCAAAAAGCAGTAAATAAATTCTGGAAATCTAATACACAACATAGAGATTATAGTCAACAATACCATGTTATACATTTCAAAGTTTATAAGAGACTAGATCTTAATTGTTCTCAGTACAAAGAAAGAAATGATAACTGCATGACCTCATAGAAGTGCTAGATAACCTTAGAGTGGTAACCATATCACAATATATAAATCTATCAAATCAACCCCCCACATGGTATACCTAAACAGTGTTATATGTCCATTATATCATAATAAAAAAATGTATAACTGTAGAGCTACAAAGTTCTATAATATAGAATAAAACTCTAAAAACAACTATTTTAATGGGTACACAACACATGAGGTATTATAGAACTATGTAGCAAATACTAAGAGCATAAAAGTAGGGGGAGACAAAGCTATAAAAAGTTTTTATGTGCAAATGAAGTTAAATTGGTATCAATTCAAAATAGTGTTGTAATGTTAGGATGTTATGTGTTATATCCATGGTAACTACAAATAAAATATCTATAAAATACTAAAAGACAATGAGAATGGAATCAAAACTTCCCACTACAAAAAGTCAAATATGCACAAAAGAGGAAATGAGGAACAAAAAGTTACCAGACATACAGAAAAATAACGAAATAGCAAAAGTCGGACTTTCTCTGTCAGTAATTATTTTTACATGTATATGGTTTAATGACTCAATCATAGCCACAGAGTGGCAGAACAGCTTTTCAAAAAATGATGGAATTCTACATTGTCTACAAGGCATTTGGCTGTTTAAGGACACACATAGGTTGCGAGTGAAAGGATGAAAAAGATTTCATGTAAATATTAACAAACGTAAGCTATGCTGGCTATATGATATCAGACAAAACTAGCTTAAAGTCAAAAACTGTTAGAAAAGACCAAAAAAGCAATGTTATACTTTAATAAATATTCACTTCAAGTAGAAGGTAATAGCGACCATAACCATGTGTGCACCAAACATCAGAGGTACAAAATTTATGAAGGAAACGGTGACAGAACTGAATGGAGATAAAGGCAGCCCCACAATAATCGAGGCAGTTTTGAAAACTCCAGTAATGGTTACATGACTTAGGTCACTAAGGAAGGGAAGGCCTTAACACCAATATAATCCCACTGAACCTAACAGGTGTATACAGAACACTCTACCTAATAATAGCAGAAAACACCTTTTAGAAAGACTGAAAATCACACATCTTTTCCCACCATAAAATAAAACTAAAATTTAATAGCAGGAAAAAACCCTGGAGAATGCAAAAATATGTGTGGAAATCAGACACTGCAGTTATCAACTACCAACCGGTCAAAGAACAAACTACAGAGGAAGTTAGAAAATATCTTGAGACAAATGAAAATGAATATACAACATACAAAACTTACAGGAGGCAGTGATATTTGTTAAGAAGAAAAGCTATGGCTGTAAAAGCTTACAATGAAAAAAGAATTCAGATCTCATAGAAACAAATTTCTTCACATCTTAAGGAAGTAGAGGAAAAAAAGAATTAAACCCAAAACAGAAATAAGGGAATAATAAACATTAGAATCAAGATGAATAAAGTAGGGAATGGAACACAGAAACAAACCAAGGAAACCCAAATGAATAGGATGCCCTGTGGTCTAGCTCCTGGGTCATGCTGTCCTCTTTTACCCCAGCTGTGCCTGCGGGGCTGACCCAATGGGACACACACTGGGGATGTAACTGGGTGGTGGACTGTGGGACTGTGGAATCCCTCAGTTCTTGTCTTCTTAAAGGACAGACTTCAGTAGGCAGACCCGACAGCTTAAAGCCACAAACGGTTTTTTATTCAACAAAGCAAGAGGAAAGTACACCCCAAAGACAGAGCAACGGGCTGATCCCAAGGGTGGGTAGCCACCGGCTGGGTTTTGCACTGTGTCTTTCATGGGGTTTATGTGGCTTCCTCCCTCCCATTCTGTCATTCTCACAGTACCTTTCGGATCCTCCTGTTGCCTCTCCTTCAGCCTCTTTGTGCAAGTTTGTGTTTGTACTTTTTCCATAAGCACCAAAGAGAAACTTGTAGTGGGGCCAAAACTGTAATTTAAATTACATAATAATGACATTATGGTAGCTGCAGGGTCACTAGTGGAAGGTCTACCTTAAGTGCATACACTCTAAAATCAGGAAGTCACAGTCACCACTACCTTTTTGCTTATTGGTTTGTGCTGAACCGCAAAAGGGGTTGGTCTAAGCAAGACGGACAGGATAGTGTCTGAGTGAAGACCGGGTGGCCTGCTTCCCTCTTTCTCCTCTCCTGCTCCTGTCTGACTGCCTGTTCTAACAGGGACACCTTCAGTCCTGGCCAATAGGTAGGTGCAACTCATGGGGGGAAATCTGTCTCCCAGCCTGGGGCAAATTACCTTTGAAACCAAAATCAGTCAAAGGGAGAAATAAAGTGAGGGAAACCCATTTATTGTTTACAAGCAGTTGTCCACTTCTCACCTGTGTCCCCCTTGACCTGGCTGCAAAAATGGATTCCACCCAACCTCTTCCATCCACACATGCTCTGCTCCCCGCTGTAATCACCTAGTGATATGGAGATGGACTTCTCTCCACCCCTTGGAAACACATATTGATATGGATACGCACTCAGGCCAGGTGAGAGATTCTGGAAATACTGCAATTTTAGACCCAGTAGTCCAGCCCTAAACGGCCTGATGAAGAGTGGGTGAGGGGCTTTGGCACTGTAACTGACCCAAGTCTGGGCCTGGAAGAGTCCTACTTCTACATTTGCATTCCCAGGTGGGCAGAAAAGCCAGGGCCCTTGCATCCGGGGCACGTGTCCTACAGTTCCTCACCTCCGTGGACGAGGATTTGTGCGCAGGGCCTCCACAGGGCTGCTGTCCTGACCCCAGGCTGTCTGGAGGGGTTATGGGAGCCCAGCACTAGATGAAGGCGGCCCGGAGCACCTTGCCCCCATCATACTGGCTTGCTCCACCTGGGGGAAGCCGGGGAGGGTGAACACCCAGACCTTGCTGTCTCCTCAGAAGGAGGGCCCCCTCTGTGTGATGCGGGTACCCACCAGCCGGCCCAGCCTTCCGCAAGAAGATCTAGACTCTGGGGTGACAATACTCACTTCCCACTCCCGCTGCCCTGAAGGGGCTGGTGGTGCCAAGGTGCTTACGCATGCACTCTCGCCTCATCCAAAGAAACATCCACGCCTTGCTGTTTGTGCATGCGCAGTCCTGCGTTCACTTCAGGGGCTTTTCCCTCTGCTGCCGGCTACTGCACATGCGTTCCTGTCCTTACCCTCAGCGTTCCCCGCCCTGCTTCTGCGCATGCGTTCTCCCTTGTTCGCATAGCGCATGGCAACCTTGCCATGTGACGACGATTGCGCATGCACGGCTCATGGTGTCCATTCCTTCATTGGGTGGCTGTGCTGGCGGGAGGATGGCGGCCCTGTCAGCTGGGGTGGCGGTGGACATGAGGGCACAATGCTCTGTGAGGACTGCCCTTCACAATGCCTGGAAGCGGTTAAAAGGGTGCCTGCGTCGGTGTCCCGCCGAGGCGGAGAGTCCGGAGGAGATGTGAAGGTAAGGTGTGCCCGTGGGCTGTCGGGGTGGCCTCCACCCTCGGGGCCCTAGGGCCTGTGGCCAGGGCCGTGCTCAGCCCTCTGCAGGGCCCAGGCCCAGGGAGCATGCCCTTAGCTAGGGCTGCGGGAGCGGAAGCCAGCTGGGCCCAGGCCTGGCATGGGAAGGGTCCTGAGGGCGACGGTGGCGGGACGTGGGGAGCCTGACCAGGTGGGTGCAGGTGGGGCGCCCCAAGCTGGCAGAAGGCTCTGGTAAGGGGAGAGCCCAGGCCAGGGGGGAGTGATGGCCCCTTGCTGCAGGCGGCGCACCCACACCGAAACTGGCCTGGGCCAAGACAGAGCAGGAAAGTGAAATCTGAGGTCAGCTGAGGCAGGAGCAGGCAGGGCTGCCCACAGGGCAGTGCAGGCTCAGTGCACGATGGCCAGGGAAGGAAAGGGTCCACGGCCAGCACGCACCATGTCCCTAGCTGTGCGGGCACCCTGGAGCCGGCCCACCATGGCCTGGAGGACAGGGGGCCTTCTTCCACTCCCACAGGGAACTGTCAGCGGGACCGCGTGCGCCAGCTGTCTCGGTCTGCATCCCTGCATGGCGACACGTGTGGGTGATCCTCTGCCGCGGGCTGTGCATTGCTGCTGGAGGGAAGTTCCTCCATAACAGGGGCAAGAGCTAAAGTGCCTGCTTTTCTCACCTCTAAGCAGAAGTTGGCCATGGATAACATTCCGTTGTCATGGAATTACCCCCCGCAGTGCCGCTGGCAGACACATGATGTGCATGTTCAGCAACTCCACGGGGAAGCTGAACCAGCTGTTGTGTGACGTGGAGTTCCCTCTGTTCAGGCACACGCCTGTGTTCCAGAGCGAATTTTTCCAGGTGAATGAGCATCCCAAGCCTCCCATTCTGCCTGATTCTTTCTTGCAATCCCTCTTTCTTTCCTCCCTTGCATTCTTTTTCTTTGACAAAAATGTATTGAAATTTTACTATATGCTGAATGTGCAAAGATGTCTTCAGGAACAGTTCAAGCGGGTGATAGGGAAAACAGACAAAATTGTTCTTTTTTTCCCCCAGTTACTGATTTACATACTCAAATTCTATCAAGTGGCTACTCTGCAGTCTTTCCTTAAGATGTAATGATTTTAAAGAAATTAAAAGTGGTTTCATCCCCTTGGGCACCCTTTCCTGATTGCCTCACCCATTCTCTCAAGTCACCACTATCCTGAATTTGGCCGTTATCATTCCCATGCAGGTTTTGTCCATTTGTATAAAATGTATTTGTGAAATGTTCCCTGAGTCTTGGAGTTGTAGGTATTTGTTCTTACACGTATGGACAACACACTGGGTGTGCTCTTTGCAGCTTGCCCTTTCTCACTTGATGTGTTTTGTAGGAACTTGAGGCCCTGGATACCCCTTACAGTGCTGATTCCGATATCCAAAGCACGTTAGTGTTCATTGCATGTGAGCCTCACGAGAACCTAATTACGTAGGCAGAACAGATATCCCCATTCTGCTTGGGAGCAAACTGAGTTCCAGAGAATAAAGTGACTTTCCCAGACTATGGAGTGGTGAGGCCCAGGCTTTCTGACTCTGCACTCAGGGAGTTTCTCCTTTGCACTGTTCTCTGGGTGATGACCTGAGTCATGTCATAGGAGTAGGAACCAGACTTCTGGTGGAGCAACCCCCCACACTGTGAGAGAGAAGAGAGGGGAAGGGCAGGAGGGAAGGGTAGATGCTTGAAAATCACCTGGGGAGCTCCCATGACCTTGACACTGATTCTCAACCTTGCTGTCCTCAGAATTGCCTGGAAAGTTTAGAAGACACTGTTGCTGGGACCCACCTCCCAGGATTCCGGTGTGAGGGTGAGGGGCACTTTGGGCACGAGGAAGCTTCAGAGCTTTCTGTTTACGGTATTGTAGGCAGGACTGAGGGTCAGGATGCACACAGACAAGACTGAACATTTGAGATTTAGGTATAAGGAGCTGGTGTTTAAATGCTTCATGTATCTTCTAGAACTGGGACGTTGGTTTATGTAATCCATGGCACAATTTTGGGAAATTTGACATTAATTGAATGTTGTCATGTGTATATAGTACATGTTATTTTTCTGAGTTTTCCCTAAACTGTTCTTTGTAACTGTTTTACTCACTGTAGGATCATTCATTAAATTTAATTGTCACACCTCTTTACTTTTTCAGTGTGAAATGATTCCTTCGCACTTCATTGTATTTTGCATTGATACTTTTGAGGTGAAAAAGCTGCTCTTATTTTTAATAAATGTCCATTTTGCAAAAATTCTAAAATTTGCTTACCCATATGCCTCCTGAGAGGTAGCTAGAACATGTCCAGTCTCTTGCTACAGAAATCAACATTGTACTGAAACAACATTGTGCATCATTTCTGTGTGTGTGTGTATATGTAGAATAAGTTTTCAGAGGTGGAATTTCTGGGTCTCAGGCTGTACATGCCTTTGTTATTTTGATGGTGATCACAGGGACTTCTCAGTAGGGAAATACATGACCACAGGCGTGCTGAGGAAGGGGAGTTGGACTTGTAGGAGAGGTTGGATTGGAGGGGGAGATGCGAGTCAGAGCCATTGCTGTGGCTGGAGCTGGCTCTGTGGGAAAACTAATATCTCTGAGTTTTTGCTGCACACCAGGAACTGTTAGACACTTTATTTAGGCCTGGAGCAGAGGAGGAAAGGTAGAAGGGGATGTGAGACAATGTTTCTTTTCTCTTTCCCCCCAACTGCAGGTCAACAAAAGAGTACAAGTGATCAATGTGCACAATTGTGTGCACGTGATGACTGTGGGTGTCACATACAGCACTCCCAAGTTCCTAATACCTGATGTCATGCTGCTGGCATGCCCACCTGTGAGCTGTGCCACACGTGACCAGGGTAGCCAGGGAGGGGGATGACCACGTGAGCCCATGACTGTAGTCCCTCGCTAGCAGGGACAAGACCATGAAGCACATCTTTCCCATAGCAGAAGCCCAGCCAGCGGGGCCCCCACAGCATGAGCCGAAGCTCTGGGTTGTTCAGAGGAGGAGCGATCAGACACAGCCATGGGCTCACCAAGGCTTTGTGGGGAAAGCGGCCACTGATACACAGGAGGGGTGTGGGAATAAGAGCAGAAAGTAAGTGGGGGACATACAGTGAGAGGGCCTTGCACGGCAGAGTAAGTGAGGGGTTAACACCTGCCGGTTTTGGTAGGTAGTTGGGAGCCCTAAAGGTGCTGGGCTGAAGCATGACGAGCGAAGTGATGTACTTGAAATTAGGGCTGCAGCTGTGATGAGGAGGTGGGTGTGAGGGCCGGGGTCAGGAAGGCAGGATTTGGTAAATCCCTAGGCAGAGGAAGCAGACTCTGGCTGGGTCGAGGGAGTCACTCTTCCTTCCCATTTATCTGGACTTAATCTCCAGCTTCTTTGCTCCTGGTGGGCTGCTTCCTTTGAAGTTTCTGAAGTTATCCATCTACAGTCATGAGACAAAACAGCTGCACTTGAAGCTTGTCAGTGGCCGCTCCTTTTACCTACAGCTGTGCCCCACATAACATGCGGAAAGACTGTTCAGATACTGGGAAGACCTGGTGTGTCTCCTGCAGCTGCCGGCGGAGGCCTTCCGTGACACCCCAGCAGGCCCAGGTGGCACCGCGGAGGTGCCTGTGCTGCAGGCACAGGATAAGAAGAGCCCAGCAGTAAACCTTTTCACAGTCTCTACAGGTACAGCAGGGGGATTTCAGACCACACCTGACAGCTCTCCCAGGTTGCTTTCTGAAAAACACATAAATTCAGAAGAGCTCAGGCCACAGTAGCCACCATATATAGGCCCTGCCACATGGCAGACGTTCCAAGCACTTCTGAACACCCACGTCCCTTAAGGGTCAGCTCCTCTGGCCTCAGCCCAGCGCCATCACACCCTCTGCAGTGCCCATACTGCCCCGTCCGTGCTGGGATACTTGTTCCCACCACCATGCACTGCGACCTGCTGTGGCACGCTGGCCCCCAGGAGGGAGTCCTTTTCTGAGCCGCGCCTTGAGTTCTGTGTACATGAGCTTCTGCAGTGCGCTTTGCGCAGGTTTACTGTGTATCCGTCGGTACCAGAATATAGAATGGGTGTGACCGTCGCCCAGTAGTCTAAGCTGTAGGAATCTGTTTTGCAGAAAGGCTGACCAGTGTACAGGGTAGAAGTCTGAGGGTGCTCCCTGTGGATGGCAGCGGTCCTGCTGCAGCCAGGACTGGAGAGAGTGTGGGGACGTGCCAGAGAGGGGGTTCCTGCAGCCGCTGGGAGACATGGATCACCTTAGAGGTTCAGCTCCAGGGTAGGTGACAGCCATTTCTCATCTTGCTCATTGTCTTCTTTCCCTCCCCCTCCTGTCAGCACAGGCTGTGAAGCTCCACTGAGAAGAGGACCAAGGTCAGGTCAGCACCAGGAGCCTTCCCGTGTCTCTTGATGTGTCTGGGGCCACCTCTCTTGCTTATGCTGGTGGGGAAGGAATCCAGCAACATGCTTTGCACACAGGTGTGCTTGGGAACACACCCTCTCCCTTAACCAAGTCACCCGCAGGGCCTGACCCAGGGGCAGCAAGGTCAGCCCCCAAGGGCAGCGTGAGTGTTGCAGGAGCGGCGATGGCCAGCAGTTCTGTTACACAGACCACTGAAGGCCCAGTAGCCTGATGAGTAAAGGTAACACCACTGAACCCCAAGGGCAGCGTGAGTGTTGCAGGAGCGGCGATGGCCGGCAGTGCAGTTACACAGACCGCTGAAGGCCCAGGAGCACGATGCTTTCTCTTGGCCTTGAAGAGTAAAGGCAATACCCGTGACCAGGATGGAGGCCTGCAAGCCTCCCTGCTCCAGGCTGAAGCCCTGAGAGGGAGACAGACAAAGGAAACTGATAGTTGGAGGCCGTCCTTCACAGTAGAATAGTCCTAAACATCCGGAAACCCCTTGGATCCACTAAGGGAGATGTGAAGGAGAGGGAGCCAAGTAGCCCCGGGGGCCTCAGACGGGGCTTCTCCTGCCGGGAGTCCACCAGCCTCAGCTCCACCCCAGGGGGTCCAGGTGCGTGGCCAGGTGCCCCTCTCTGCTTCCTTTCTGTTGGCTTCAGTTCATCCTCTCACTGTGAAACGCCCTGTGCTCCTGTGTGGTGCATTGGGTGAGACCCTGACCCTTTCCTCAAGTAACCTGCAGCCAGCAGAAGGAGCTGCACACCTCTTTTCTCATGGCTGCACCTGCTCCGGAGAATCACAAAGCTGAGACCCGGGGATCACAGGCAGACACGTGCTGTCATGGGAGGAGTCGTGTGAGCTTGGTGTGCGCTGGCCAGTTCCCTCGCTGAGCCTGAGCACCCTCGGGACAGGTGCAGGGAGGCCGGCTCCCTGGTGCCGTGGCAGGTGGCTCCTGGGAGAAAACCCGCCGTTTCTCACCCACCCCGTGCCTGCTGTACCCGGCACTATGCACACATCTCTTCGTGGAAAGTCCTCGCCATCTCAGTTTCCCAGGTGAAGGAAGTGGTGGCTCAGAGGTGGAGTAACCTGGACAGACACACACTGGTGAGCACTGGAGCATGGACTCCAGTCTGTGTCTGTCCCGCAACCACTCTCTGCTCTTTGCTAGCACTTGGGAATTACTTCTTTTAATTGTTAACTTAAAAGGGAAAAATTAGTACATGGAAAATCTTCAGACTTGCACAGAAAAGTTGCAGAAGCAGTGTGGTTTCTCTGCCCCCTCCCCAGCTCCTGTTGTACTGACAGCCAGCAGGACCATAGTTCAGCGATTAGAGCCAGGGGCTGATATTGGCACAGTGACCGGCCCAGCTGGACACGGGAAGTTCGTTGGTGGCTGGGCTCTAGGGTCCCATGGTGCATATACTGATTTTTTCTTGGGAAAAGCCTATTTCTCCCCAAGTGTGTGCTCACTGCTTCAGCCTCCATGAATGGGTGACATCTGCAGCAGCACGTGGCATTTGCTTGGTGGGCATTTTGTGTTTCCCTGACATCTGCTACATGTTTGGTTGGAATTCCACCATGAGAACTATCTCCCTCATTTGCATTTTTATTTAGTTTTATTCAGTAGTTTATATTGGATATTTATGGGTCATAATCCACCACTATTTCTTTGTTTCAGGTTTTTGTTTGTTTGCTTAAATTATTCTAAGGCCATCAGAAGAAACTCCTTCAGACTGTGTCTGTGTTTGTTCCACAAGCTCCCATCTTTTTTTATTTAGCACTTTTTTGGGCACTCTAAAATATCCCAGGTATTTTCCCTGCCCCAGCCCTGCAGTGAGCCACTTCTCCAAAGAGTCCTGCCTCTTTTTATTTGAAAATGGTGCTTATACATATATATCTTGGTACTGTGTGGTATTTAACTACACTTGTTCTGTTTTCTTTTTCAAGTTATCTCAAATACTGAGGAGGAGCTGACCTAGAACTAGGTCAGGTGGGGCGCCATAATCTGAAGACTGGTTTCCTTTTCCCTTCCCCTCTTTCTCAGCCCCTCTTACTAATTTCTAGAGATAATTCAAGGCCTATTTTGTGTTTTTCTCACTGGTGTTACATAAAGACAAATCAGACAGAATGGTGTGTGTGCTGAGATATGGGGACAGCTCAGGTGGAGGCCCGACGGCATGAGGCGACTGGGTGTGTTTAGGGGACAGCTCAGTGTAGATGGAGCAGGAGACACAGGAGGAAGAGTACTGGAGCAGGTCACGGGACAGGACCTATGGGACGTGAGGGCAGTGGACTGACACAACAGGATATGTGCTTAGAATGGTCCCTGCACAGGTTCCCAGGGAAGACTGGACTCCAAGGAGCCAGTTAGGACTGTGGCCATGCAGGCAGGGATGGCAAGAGGCCTGAACAATGGGAATGGAGGGGGGTCACGGGCTTTGACCCACAGAACATGGTGGAAAAAAATGTTATATTAATTCTCTTCAGTTTTTCAAAAATATTTAGGACATAGTCAAAGAAAACATGCAACTAGATAATTTGGCTAATAACAACGTATCTGATTAGATGGTCTGTTCAGATTGGGTATGATATTTGGCCTTTTGGTTTAATCTGGGATCTGTGGTTCTTGGCAATAGATTCAGCTCTGTCTTACCAGCAGCTCTGCTGATGATGATTGCAAAGTCAGATTTTAGAGGCCAGTTTGATGCCTGATATTATGTACTGTGTCATTTGTCTTTGTGTATGTTTTGTTTCTCTGACTATAATGTAAGTTTAAGTGTTATTTTGCATAATTTAACATGTTCAATAAGTAAATGACCCAGTGACTAATTTTCTCTGATGATTGATATTGGAGAGACCTCTATTAACATTTTAAATAGTCCCTAACCTTTTATTTTATGTACAATGGCTCTTTTAGAAATTGTGCTGTTTTTTCTCAGGTTCATCTTATTCTTTCTTGAGAATTTATTTTATTTTAGTTATTTAATCTAATTTTCTTTACCTGCATTTTAAATGTTTCCTGCTTAATATGAATTATATTTCTGAAGAGTGGTGGAATTTGGTATTTTGTATATTAAAAAATATGGCATTTGTATTTATAACTATTATATTATGCTGTTATCAGTTCTCACCAAATGAGAAAACTGACTACAGGTTCTACTTTAGTTTGGAGCTTATCATCTTGTATATTTCACCATTGTGTACATGGTGCAGGGCAGTTAAATAGGTGAGACACCCTTTTAATTACATAAAAATTAGGCAGAATACTTGGGAGCCAGAAATTACTCTAGGATTCCAAGAATCTTGAACACGGATTGTTGACTTTTAATGGAATATTCATGTAATTGAAGATTAGGGAAATGCTGTAATGTATAAGGGCTACAAACAATGTCCAATACTATAGGAATTGAAATTATATACAATAATTCATCAACATAGACAAACAAATAAAAACCTCTCTTTGCCCTGGCATCAAACACAATTAAATAAAAACAATTAAGCCAAAAAACAATGTATATACTATATTTGATCTTTGTATACTATATTTGATCTTTGTGTAGAAGGTATTGTAAATTCATTTTTATTTTATATGACTGTACCCCTGACCTCCCCAAGATAAAATTGAGAAGAATATCAGGTAAAAACTATCTGTATACAAGAAAACACTTTGAAGTTTTTATCCATGTAAACAAATAAGAACAGGATAGAAAAGTGTAGGTAAAATGGCAATATTTCCAGAATCTCTCACCTGGCCTTAGTGCATCTCCATATCAATGGGTGTTTCCAGGAAGTGGAGAGAGCAGTCCATCTCCATATCAATAGGTGATTACAGGGCGGAGTGAGGGCATCTCTGGACCAGAGAGGTTGGATGGGGCCCCTTTTTGCAGCGGGGTCATGAGAGACATGGGCAAGCAGAAGTGGGTGACTCCTTGTAACTAATAAATGGTTTCTCCCCCTTTATTTCTCCCTTTGACTGATTTTTGGTTTCAAAGGTAATTTGCCCTGGGCCAGGAACAGGTTTTCCCCCTAGAGTTACAAGTAAAATGAAACATTGTGATTGATGAATATTTATCATTCATATAGCTTTGATTTTTTGAAACAAATGACAACTTAGTCTTAGAAGGGAAATAAAATAATATGAATTAAATCCCATGATCTTATAACTATGGATTATGTGAATTTACAGTTGAGCCTAGTCTGACTGGCATGATGATTCCAAGCCTCCGTGCAGTTCTGCAGGAGTGAGTAGGAGCAGAAGCCCTTCCCATTTGTTTTTCTTCTGGCCCAGTGGTTAAAGAAGCAAAGGAGAGGTACAGTATGGAGGCAGAGGTGATAACCTTTTTTCTACCTGTTTAACTTTGGAAAGATGAGTGAGGAAATAAGGAAAGAAATAAGAAAGCCATATAGGACTTTCAGTTCAGAATGAATGATTTAGTTGATATTTTTAAAGCAGGACAAAGACCTTTATCCATCTTATAAGGAAGGAAATGTGTTCACATGCAGGTTATGTTGGATGACATCCTTAAAGGAAAGTGTCAGACCCTTGAAGGGAACACTGCTGTGTTCAAATAAAGACATATCTAGTGCAGATTCTGCTAGTGTCTAAGGAAATGAAAATATGTTAGTGTATATGAAAATAATTTAGCAAAAAAAGTACAAATTTGTGATGATTGGCTATGAATAGTTATGAAATAGGGGACAATGGGGAAAATGCTAAGGTGCCAGGCTTTGCTGATTAAAATAATGAGGGGCCACTACACAATGTAGTTGTTTTATTTTTTCCTTGAGGATAGTGCCATAAATCTGACTTCAGTTTTCTACATTTAAAGATCCGTCATTCAACCCTGTATCAACAAGGAAACATGAGGCAGACAGCTATTTTATGTGCAATTCAGTACACCTCCATTTCAAGGGAACACATGAGTATAAACTTAATATTCAAGGTATAAATGGTTTTTTAAACATTTTTTAGCAAATTTACACCACAGGAAAAGGTACAGCCAAATAAATAATATGTTTACAATTTTCTGTCAGAAAGTGGCTTGCTTATACAGATGACCTTATATACATTGTCATACCCATTCTTAAAATGATGTCTATAAATACACTGTCAAAATTTAGAAAACAAATTACATGTTATTCTCTATATAAAATATTTTTCATCTCCTTTATGTTCTGCCATATTCCATCAACTACCCTTCTAGTTTTATAATCAAAATAAAACTAAATATTATTTGAATTTTATTTTTATTTTTTTATTGGGATTTCTTAGATTGACTCATGTTTGCATTTTGTTTTAGACTGTTACCATGCTTTATGAAGACTACCACCAAAACAGATTCTGAAATTTCATAATAGTCTGATTTAATGCATCTTTCCATAAAGTCATACTTACTATTACTACCAAGTTCCCTTGTTCCCAGTGAAACCACCATTTTGTAGCTTTTGAAAGTAAGACCAGACTTCACAAAAATATAACAATGATATGAAAATGAATACATGTATCAAGCAGGCTTCTTTAGTATGTCTTTAAAATGCAGTTGGTGTAGACAACATACTCTGTCCTTTATGAATATTTCAAAGTCACGCAATGTTTCTGACTTGCCTGAAAAAAAAAATCCATTTGTAATTTTGCAATAAGTGGGGTGATAAAAGGAGGAAGACTTATATATACATTCTGCTGAGGAATTGGACTTGAATGATAAAACCATTAATGAGATAAGTCTCTCCTCAGTTGTGAGTGGTTAAGAATATGGAACATAAAATATTCTGCTTTGGCCCATGGAGTATTTGAGCTGAAGGCACTTAAGAAAAAGCAGATGCAGTCAGGACTCCCTGACCTGCCCAGGTCTATCCAAAAGCAGATCATGACACTTGCTATTAGAATGTGCTCTCTCTCCCCGTCCCAGGGAGAGAATCTTATCATCGCAAACTTGGAGTTGACACCAAAATGGACCAGTAAAACAAACCTACTAAAATAAAACTTTTTTAATTTAATTTCCTCCTTATATTTCTTAGGCACTTTCCCACAATTTTCCACCCTGATCTTAAGCCCCTTTACTTATCACATACCCACAGCTTATTATTCTTTGTTAAAAAGTATATGATTATGGTTATAACAGCTTCTTTGTGTTCATTTTCCTTTTGAAGTCACCTATGTACACATAAAAAATAAAATATGCATGCTTTCTCCTGTTAATCTGTCTTATGTTAGTCCAATACTTAGTCGAGGTACGAATCCTAAGACAGTAGAAGCAATTTGGCCTCCCCTGCACAAGGATGGCGCACAGCAGCTCCTGTGTGAGGACACAGAATGTTTCCCTGTTATTGTAAGAGTTTTCATATGGCTTTCAATATTCTGATGGAAAAGGAAGGATTGGAAAAAAGGGTAGGATGCTGCCTGTTTTTCATTCAGACATACAGATATTTTTGATAATAATGTCCATGATGTGTACTACTAAAAAAAGCTAATTAGACATTTGAGAGAAAATATAGATTTAATTTATCCTAGAAAATAACATGATGAAGTTACACTAAGAAAAATTTCAAGTATTGGCATGTGCAAGAAACTCCTGATTTCGTTATATCCTCTTGCAATTACAGTAGGCAATTTAAAACTTTGCTTGCCTAAAACAGTGCTTTTAGTGATTTAATCTGCCTATGGGGCAACTGGGGATCCTGTTGGCATGCATAGTGTCCTTCAAGATATCTGGGGTTTGATATGCATTTCTAACAAGTTCCAGATTACTCTGAGAGCTTCCAGAACACTGCTTATGCTTTGAATAGCAAGATTTCAGGAGGCAATCAAGTGGAGAACATTCATCCTAAAAAGCTTTGGTAGGAGTTTTTCCTTCCAGCACTCTTGTCATCTATTTTGTTACACACTGTGCTGCAAAACTGAAAATTGTAGATTGTTAATTAACATAGGAAGCAAACATAGCATTGGAAAAACCATTCTCTACTTCGTTTCTTTCATTTTTATTCTCTACTGCTAAATGGAAATGAGTGCTTGAATATTTTTGTACTGACTGTTCCTTTTTTCCTTTTTGTCTCCTTCCAACATTAACCTTAACTTCTGTTTCTTAACATCTACATATGCTGAAAATCAGTTATATTATCCAGAAAAAATCCTAATTATCTAATACTTTCCTACTATTTTGTAAGAAAATCTCCATTTATGTTAATACTCACTATTAAACACATCCATGAATAGAAATACACATGGTTGATCATATACATGTAATACTTTTATCAAATAAACTTTTAAAAACAAAATGTTTATGTAATAAATTATGTAAAACTGTTTTATATATGTTAATAATATTCAACTACCAGATTCCATGACTCTACTCCATTTATCAGAAATAATTTTTGTCCCATGATTACTGATAAGGTATAAATTATTAAAACATTCAACTGAAACATTGTACGGGACTAAGCCGGCCTATTTTCTGACTGGGGACAGCTTATGGGCAGGGATCTTGTGGTATCTACATCTTTATCACTGAGGCATTACACTATGATAATTTTGAAACAACATATTTATAGAATATCTACTTTAAAATAATTCAAACCAAAATGTAAAGTGCAGAGAGATGTCCATATCAGGTGGTATCAATCTCATAATTTTCAATACTTACTTTTCCAAATGTGGTCTGAGAATCTATTCTAATTTGCTTCATAGAGTTGGTCCCTCAAATCAAAAAAGTTCAGTGTAAGTCTATGTAACTATTTCAAAACTTCTTATCCAATTCATTTCTTTATATTTGTGCTAATAACAGTCCTGACTAACATACCTTCATAGTCATTCTGAAAATCAGGTGGTAAAATTGGACAATATGGTTTCCTATTCCAAAATTGTTGATTTTCTAAACATTTGGACTCCATGTACATTTCAGAAAGAGTTAATCAACTTACACACACAACCTTCTGAAAACTGATTTGTGGAATCTAAAAACAAAACAAAATTAATAAAACAGCAGTAGACTCATAGACACTGAGATGTGACTGGTGGTTACCATGGGAGACATTGAAGTGGGCAGTTGAAATATGTGAAGGGGATAAAGAGGCTGAAAATCTTAATCATAACATAAATTAGTTACAAGGATGAAAGTACAGCCTAGAGAATATAGTCAATAGCTCCTTAATGTTTCTATGCTGACAGAGAGTAACTGCGCTATTTGTGGTATGCATTTAGTAATGTATATAACTATTGAATCACTATGTTGTCTATTGAAATAAATATATCTACTATAATTAAAATATATGAAAAAGAAAAAAGATATTTCATCAATTAAACATCCATAGTGAAAATGTATCTTTAAACATCACTAACACCATAGATAATATCAGCTGCATTGTAATTCTAAATTTGAAATATAAATTACTAAATATTTTAGAAGAAAACGTATGTGAGCATAATTGTATGTAACACATATCTGTTTGATTCAAAATTCATATTTGACCTTTTTGCTACCAGCTTAAAACTCTTTGGTGTGTTTCCACTTTTTATTATTTTATAGAATATTATGTGGAATATAGACAGTACTTACCCACTATCTATCCTGGATCATCTGTTTCGTACTTATCAATCTTGATCCCTTTGCAATCTCATCACTGGGATATGAGACCCTTAGTGTTAGTATAACTATTATGGACACTTTATTTCTCCGGATTACAGGTATTTTGTAGTGAGGGAGTGAGGGTTGCAGAGTGGGCATGACACCATGAAGATCAAGTTTTAGGCATGTGTTGTCAGGGTTCAGCCAATACTATTAAGCACAATGTATTCCGGTTACATACATATGTGAACGATGTGAAATGATGTCATTTGGTACAACCCAACCAGCATATTTTGGAGTAAGAAGTGCTTCATCCTCACATGTATTGAAGCCATAGATCAAGAGAGAAAAGTTACATGATGAAATTTTTAGACATTGAAAGGTATATAACAAATTTAACACCTATTTCTGATCACTGTCCTTTTTTACCCCAAGTAAACACACATACACAACAAAGTTGCACACACAAACTAAAGGAAATGGAAATTAGAGAAATATATATATATATACACAGAGAAAATAGAAAATAATATAGAGATATATAAAATAATGTATATACAAAATAAATAGAAAATAAAATTTATGTATGTAAAAAAAAGTAATTACATACATTATTTTATATATATATATGAAAACACATTCCGGCATCTTAAAAACATGATAAAATTGAAAGTAAATAAAGCAGGATGCCCACTACACCTGCTTTTTTTACATGTATTAGAGTTATTACCAATGCAATTCACCTAAAATATATAGATAATGAAAATTAGAAATTAACTGATAAATATATTTCTATTTGTAATGATTTCACTTTATACTTAGACTGTCCAAAAGAATCTACCTAAATACAATCAGAGCTAATATCAAATAAGTGTAATTATTCCCTTTTGAATAATGTTATTACAGAATATTTAATCATATCCAATAAAATAAACTTTAGAATAACCATATTTGAGGTTCATTTGACATTTTAGGATTAGTCAGGTTTATAGAAATCCTAGGAATTAGAAATTTTTTCTACAGCATCTACAATATTTATGATACTCAGGTTTATGTACTTTAAAAATTGTATGCTAACAATTGTGTTAAGATATTATAATTCATAAATTGCTATACACAAGTAAAATAATTTACTGAAGAAACTATAAGTAAGCCTTTCAGTCACAAAAAGGAGATGAAAATGGGAACATTTAATAAAATTATTGACTCATTTATATGTTTACCTGAAAAGTCCCCACACCTTGCAATATATCATATAAACAATTTCTTTTGGCTGGTTTTTCTAAGAACTCCTGTCAGATTACTATTCCGTAGACTATAGATAAAAGGATTTAACAAGGGGGTGATCACGGTATACATTACAGCTGCTGCTCTGTCTGTTTCAGCTGTGTGGAAGGTGGAGGGACATAAATAAACATCAATTATTGTACCAAAAAATAAGAGGACCACACAGATGTGAGAAGAATATGTGGAGAATGCTTTAAACTTCCCCGTGGTTGATGATATTCTGACTACAGCACAACCAATGAGTATGTAAAAAACTAAAACACAGGGAAAGCTCACCACCACTACAAGTCGCCCCTCAATAAAAATAAATAACTCATTGATGTGGGTATCTGAACAGGACAACTTTAGCAATGGACGAATATGACAGAAGAACCGAGGAATTTTGTTATCCTTACCGAAGGGTAATTGCACCAATAAGATGGTGTGTACCTGGGCACTCAAGACTGCAAAGATCCAGGAGCTCGACACCAGATGGGCACAAAATTTGGGAGTCATGATGGATAAGGAGGACAAAGGGAGGCAGATGGCCACAAAACTGTCATAGGACATGAGAGGGAGAAGCAATGTTTCCAACCCTGAAAAGCAGATAAACAGGTACATTTGCATCATGCAGCTATTGAAAGAAATGGTGGAATTTCCTGTCTGGATGTCTACAAGAATTTTGGGAACTGTACTGGAAGATAAACAAAGATCAATCAAGGACAAATTGCTAAGGAAGACATACCTGGGGGAGGGAAAACAAGCATTTGGGATGATTGTTAGGATGATCAGCAGGTTTCCAACCATGGTGGTCAGACAAATGCAGAGGATCAGGGAAAACAGGAGTGGCTGTTTAGCTGGGTCATCAGAAAATCCCTTGAGAGTGAACTCCACAGCACTGGTCTGGTTTAGCCTCTTCAAAAATTCCATCACCTGTATGTAGATCTTGTGGTTTACAGAAGCAGGAAGCTCAGAAACCAGATTAATCAGGCCATCAATCCATGTTGGATATTTTTTCTGTGAAAATATCATAAAAGCAATTTATTTGGGGTATGGTGTGGTCATATTGATTCTATTGATTCATTACCATCAAATTAGTTCAAGAATAATTAAATTCTATATTAAAACAAAAACATTTTATCACACCCAAACTAAGCTATGACATACATTCTCTAATTCATTTCCATTCATGTCCCCTGGAAATCATATTTTCTGTTTACCAATGAATAAACTGAGATTCATAAGATGTTAAGTCTTTCCCATGATTTATCATATAGTTATAAGTAAGTGAAACTAATATTTCAACATTTTCTGACTGTTCTTTTGAAATTCACATGAGGTGTAAGTTCACCATGAAAATTCCAAATGTAAAACTATTGAAACACTGATTTTACTATCAAGAGTAGTGGTTATAATCTATATTCCACTTTCTTTTGGCTTTACAACCTCCATAAGACTCATTCTAGCTTATTTTGGGTGGGTGTCCCAGAGCCCTTTATCTTTATCAGAACAATTAAGCTGTAGCAATTCAATTGCTCCTTAATTTATGTATTTTTAAATTAACCTGCAAGGCCCTTGAATAATAGACTTTGTGTCATGTTTACTCTTGTATCACATGTTTTCAGACTTAAATAATGGAATAATTACATGAATGAAAAGTTATCAAAACAAAATAATACATTTCAGGAAACTTTGGCTAATATACCATCTGGCAAGATAGGGAATGGCTCACCTATTTTCATAACATAAAGGCTATGTGTTCCCACTTTCAAAAAATAAGGAAAAAATTATTTTTAATAATTAATTGAAGCAATTCATAATTTTTCATTGTCTCCATTTGTGAGATTAAACTCATATCAGAGAACTGTTGATCCGCAAATAAATGATCTGATATACATGAATCAAAATTATGTAATTCTAAGTGAATGAACCTGGGCAGAAAAGGATTCAAAGCTTATTAGCTCTGTACCTCTGAAATGAAAATTTGTTATTAACAGTTTTCTGGTTCATAGAATAATGAAAACAATTGCTTTACTTAAAAAAACCCCTATCTGCTTGAATTAAAAATAAAACAAATATAATGAATATACAACTATTCTAATGTGTTTGGAGAATAATAGCTGACACTTTCCTGTGTTAGGATGAAATGTTACTGAATGAAATGGAGATTACATTTCCAGGAGTAGACTATGGCAACAATTGCATAGAGGGAGTATTAAGATTGACATCCTTCCTTTGTGTTATTTGTGTCATCTGTGCCTATCTTGTTCAAGGCTTAAACTCATCTTGAAGTTCAATGTGAGTTTTCCTTTTAGAGTCAGCCTAATGCTCGTGAAGTGGATAGAAGCTAAGTTTTCAATTAATATTAATTCCAAGAAACAGTGAGGTGTATGGTTTTTTTTTAATATGTTATCAAAAGATCTCTTATGAAAACAAATGTAACCAGAACCTCAGTTTTTCTCATATCGCCCTGGGCATATACCTTTATCTTAGATTACTGGTCCACAGGGCTCCTCCAAGTACAGTCATTTTTACAGATCTATTGAAACATACCTGGCTTCTAAGAGAAAAAAGGCCAAGAACTCATTATTGAATAGGTAACAAAAATTAAGAAGCTAGAGACAAACTCTCATATATTAGAGATAAATAAAACTCTCAGATGCAAAATATTCAAAGAAAATTAATTATAAATTGTGCTCAAGGCATCCATGGAAATTATCATAATTTCTGACTATGTTTGGTCCAAAACTATGTCCTCTTTAGTAACCAATGCTTGGATGGAGTTGTTCTTCCTCAAATACCACATTGCACTCCTGGTGTAGACAAAATATTTATTGCAGCAGATCATGTGTATAACATAAACATCTAGAAAAGTCAAACTAGAACCAAATCTTATATGTGTTGGCTGCATAGTTGTGTTTAATGACATCAACATATTATTTGAAGGTTGAATTTACCACATTGGCTGAATTTTTATTTTTTGGAAAATTTATAGTCTCATCAGCATAAAATCAAAGACCAACTTATCTCATGCTCCAAAGAACACAGAAATTCAGAAATGTGTAATATATATATTTCTACAACATATATGATTGACAACCCTTAGGTAGAGATATCAAGAAAAGAAAGAGAATACAAAAATAAAAAAGACCAGAAATGTAAAAAGAATTACCAGTGACACAGAGAAACTCAAACAATTATGAGAAAATTACATGGGAAATGATATGCCAATAAATTTGACAAACTAAAAGAAACATATAAATTCCTAGAAACATACAATCTTTCAAGACTTACCCAGGAATAAACTGAAAACTTAACAGACCAATTACTACTAACAAGATTGAATTGGTAATCAAAAAATTCCCAATAAACAAAATTCCAGAACCAGACAGCTTCATGGATGAATTCTAACAAACTTTGAAAGAGCCAATACATTTTTGAAAGTATTACAGAAAAATGAAAGAGGAAGGAATAATTCTAAACTCATTCTAGGAGATCAAACTACACAAACTAGACAAATATGAAAAAAGAAAACTGCAAACCATTATTCTACATTAACTGAATTGTCATAGTTTGGACATTTTATAGTCTCATCAGAACAAAATCAAGGACCAGCTTATAAGGAAGAGAAATTCAGAAGTGTGTAATGACATATACTTTTAAATATTTCTAAACAGCTTTGGAAGTGGAGCTGTTAGAAGAGTTTTCACCCTAAAAGTCATTTAAAAATATGAACTATAACCCATAACTATAGTTTTAAGATACTAAATAACATCAATACCTCTAAGCCTTATTATTTGGGTAGACATCTGTGTACTAAATCTCTCAGAATAACCTTTGCAAGCCGGGACTACTACATCTATAAAACTAAATATGCCCATGTAGAGATTCTATGTATCATAGGCTGTCAGCAAAGGGGCTTTTGTAAAAAACTGGAAATAACTTACCTAAATTAATGTTTTTATTTGGATATTTGTTCACTGCTATCATTTCTGTTTCTTCTTATGAACGAAGTGGGTTTAATGGATCCAACCGTTTCATCTCCAGCAGCAATGATAAAGCGTGTGCATAATGAATTCATGATTGATCACAATGATTTAGCCGAAGGATATGGGGCTGAAAGAGGTAAACAAGGAAGCATGTAGAACATTAACGTGCTCTTAGGTGGCCTCCAAGTTACAATCTATTTAGTTTCTCAAGAGAAAGGGATACTAAGCAGATATTCAACCGCAGGTGTGCACCCCAGAGACATTTTCTCTGGAGAGGAATGAAGATTTATAAAGTTATCCCTTCTTTTCAAAATACTCACAGTAATCCAATGACAGCATTTTGTCACCACAGAGATTAGGAAATTGTTAAATTTCCCAGGAGTTTGTGTTAACACTCTCTAAGTAAAATTTCAGGTATAAACTTATGATAATATGACCTGACAATCTGACCTCTACTGTATTTAATTGGTTCCCTTATAATAAACAAATATCCTTCACCTAAACTGTTGTGTTTAAAAAAATAAAGTTGTGTTACTTTCTTTTTGTCTACCACGTTGTATGACAGAACTTATTTATCCAGGAGTCTTTACACCTTTTATAGCACTTATTACTTTTCACATGAAATTGTATAACCTTTATGCTAAAAGCTCTTCAATACAGACTACACATGTTATTTAGATCAGGATTTCCAAGACTTTGTGGAAAAGTAGAAAACTTTTCCTTTACTAAGGTATGCAACTTTGTGAAGTAAAATGACAAATATTGCATCAAAACAATAAGGATATAATTGAAAAGTACTGTATTGTGTCCTAGATATTTAAAACTTAGGTTCACATGAGTACCCCCCTACCTTGTCTATCACCTCACTTAAACAGTGAATATTGGCATCAGCAAGCATATCTTCAAATATAATTTTATGATTATTTCTATTTTCTTCTAAACATGGCTGTTAGTTGATAATACAGATATAAAAGCCTTAAGGGATTACTTATAATTTGTATCCTTTAAATTTTCCCGTGTGTAATTTTAAGGGTGAATTTCTCATTGCTATTTTATAAGTTACCAATTATAAATGACTGTTGTGAACAAATATTAAAGCAGATAAAAGAATTGTACAAAATATTAATGCTGTTTACATGACTGTATTAATATATTTAGTATACTTTTCTAGTTTTTAAAAAAATTTTTATTAAGGTATTATTGATATACACTCTTATGAAGGTTTCCCATGAAAAAACAATGTGGTGACTACATTTACCCATTATTATCAAGTCCACACCCATAACCCATTGCAGTCACTGTCCTTCAGTGTAGTAAGATGCCACAGATTCACTATTACCTTCTCTGTGCTACACTGTTTTCCCCATGACCCCCCACACCACGTGTACTGAACATAATACCCCTTAATCCCCTTCTCCCTCTCTCCCCACCCACCTTCCCACACCCCTCACCCTTGGTAACCACTAGTCCCTTCTTGAAGTCTCTGAGTCTGCTGCTATGTTGTTCCTTCAATTTTGCTGCGTTGTCATACTCCACAAATGAGGGAAATCATTTGGCACTTGTCTTTCTCTGCCTGGCTTATTTTTCTGAGCATAATATCCTCCAGCTCCATCCATGTTGTTGTAATTCATAGGATTTATTTCTTTCTTATGACTGAATAGTATTCCATTGTGTAGATGTACCACCTCTTCTTCATCCATTCATCTACTGATGGACACTTAGGTTGCTTCCATATCTTGGCTATTGTAAATAGTGCTGCAATAAAACATAGGGGTGCATATGTCTTTTAGAATCTGAGAAGTGGTACACTTTGGGTAAATTCCAAGGAGTGGGATTCTGGGGTCAAATGGTATTTCTATTTTTAGTTTTTAGAAGAACTTCCATATTGCTTTCCACAATGGCTGAACTAGCTTACATTCCCACCAGCAGTGTAGGATGGTTCCTCTTTCTCCACATCCTCGCCAGCATTTGTTGTTCTTACTCTTTTGGATGGTGGCCATCCTTACTGGTGTGAGGTGATATCTCATTGTGGTTTTAATTTGAATTTCCCTGATGATTAGTGATATCGAGCATATTTTCATGTGTCTGTTGGCCATCTGAATTTCTTCTTTGGAGAACTGTCTCTTCATATCCTCTGCCCATTTTTTTAATCGGGTTATTTGTTTTTTGGGTGTTGAGGTGCGTGACTTCTTTATATATTTGGGATGTTAACCCCTTGTCAGATATGTCATTTACAAATATATTCTCCCATACTGTAGGATGTCTTTTTGTTCTGTTGATGGTGTCCTTTGCTGTACAGAACCTTTTTAGTTTGATGTAGTCCCATGACTTCATTTTTGCTTTTGTTTCCCTTGCTCAGGGAGATGCTCTCAGGAAGAAGTTGCTCATGCTTATATTCAGGAGGTTGTTGCCTATGTTGTCTTCTAAGAGTTTTATAGTTTCATGACTTACATTCAGGTCTTTGATCCATTTCGGGTTTACTTTTGTGTATGGGGTTAAACAATAATCCAGTTTCATTCTTTTGCATGTACCTGTCCAGTTTTTCCAACACCAGCTGTTGAAGAGACTGTCATTTCCCCATTGTATATACATGGCTCCTTTATCGTATATTAATTGACCATATATGTTTTGGTTAATATTTGGACCCTCTATTCTGTTCCACTCATCTGTGGGTCTGTTCTTGTGCCAGTACCAAATTGTCTTGATTACTGTGGCTTTGCAGTAGAGCTTGAAGTCAGGGCGCATAATTCCCCATTTTATTCTCCTGCTAAGGATTGCTTTGGCTATTTGGGGTCTTTTGTGGTTCCATATGAATTTTAGAACTCTTTGTTACAGTTTGTTGAAGAATGCTGCTGGTATTTTGATAGGGATTGCATTGAATCTGTAAATTACTCTAGGTAGTATGGCCATTTTGAAAATATTTATTCTTCCTAGCCAAGAGCATGGGATGAATTTCCATTTGTTAGTGTCCTCTTTAATTTCTCTTAGGAGTGTCTTGTAGTTTTCAGGGTATAGGCCTTTCACTTCCTTGGTTAGGTTTAGTCCTAGGTATTTTATTCTTTTTGATGGAATTGTGAATGGAATTGTTTTCCTGATTTCTATTTCTGCTAATTCATTGTTAGTATATAGGAATGTCGTAGATTTCTGCGTATTAATTTTGTATCCTGCAACTTTGCTGAATTCAGATATTAGATCTACTAGTTTTGGAGTGCATTCTTTAGGCGTTTTTATGTACAATATCATGTCATCTGCAAACAGGGACAGTTTAACTTCTTCCCTGCCAATCTGAATACCTATTACTTCTTTGTGTTTTCTGACTGCTGTAGCTACAACCTCCAGTACTATGTTGAATAGAAGTGGGAAGAGTGGGCATCCTTGTCCTGTTCCTGATCTTAAAAGAAAAGCTTTCAGCTTCTTGCTGTTAAGTATAATGTTGGCTGTGGCTTTGTCATATGTGGCCTTTATTATGTTGAGGTACTTGCCCTCTATACCCATTTTCTTGAGACTTTT